>JANVCC010000040.1:9383661-9862313 GCA_025345505.1 Todiramphus chloris collaris
CTGATCCCCAGGAGCCCTGCTCGAGCATGGTCCCCTCAGCTCCTGATTCCCAGGAGCCCTGCTCGAGCATGGTCTCCTCAGCTCCTGATTCCCAGGAGCCCTGCTTGAGCACGGTCCCCTCAGTGTGGTCCTGCTGGGAGCTGGCAGGAGCTGACTGGCCCCTGCTCCGATGGCTCAGGAGTTCAGGAGCTGGAGGGCAGTTAGCCAAGGGTTGCTAGGACAGGGCTGGCAGAGCTCCTTTATGACTTCCAGGCTTTTTAAGAGGCCCCTTAAAAGATACCATCCATTTTGAAGGGGAAGGGTCTGTTTGCAGGTGGGCAGGGCAGTAGCAAAGCAGGGTTTGGATCTGCAGACCCTTCCAGAGACTCATCAGCCATGCGGTTGCTGCTGCTTTTTTCAGAGATTCATAGATTTCATCCAGGAGGGATCAGTAACTCAACATGTGCTTGGTTTAAGAAGGTTCTGGTTGATAAAGACAATGGGACTTGATGGAGAACAGAGAGATGGTGAATCCCACCATCTCTTGCTGACTTGTTTCTGTGTCTGATCACCCCCACGGCCTCATTCGTTTGTAAAACCGCGTGTTGTGCAAATCTGTTGGCTGCTTTGGAAAATCCCTGCCTGTACTTTTCACCTCCCACGGGATCCTCTGTGCATGGAAAGCTGTACACCTCTGAGAGCTGCTTTAGGCACGGGAGGGAGAGAGGACTTGGTGCTCAGCAAGCTGGAGCCCTTCCTGAGGTGAGACACCACGGGGACACCCACCATGTTACTAAACCTCTTGGTGTGGAGTTGCTGGTGGGGTATACAAACTATGTGGGCAGTGTCCTGCTGTCCCTGCCTGCTGCTCTCCACCACCAACGTCCTGGGGCAGAGCTGCCTGGAGGTCCTGGGAGGACGTTGGGGATGGTGACCCACTCACTGATGCATCCTGACTGGGGGGATGACACCCTGCTTACTGTAGGGCAGGCTCCTGGCATGGGGACTAGTTAAAGGAAGACCCTGGCCTTAGAGACCATGGCAGGATGGGGGGAAAAAGAGGTGTGAATGCAGGTGATCGCTTTGCTTATTTTTTTTATGACACCTAAAGAAACAAGCATGACGGAGCCCTCTGCGAAGGCTGCTCTCTGAGTGTGTCTGGTGTGGGGAGCCACGAATCGGATGTGCCGTTGGCTTTGGATGGGGACAAGCGTGGCAGAGGGGTCCCCTGGGGACACGGTGGGGCTCAGCCCTGTGTCCCAGCACAGCCGCGGGCAGGGCCTCCAGCCCCCAGTATGATGGGCAGAGCCACCTTGGGGCCAGGCCTCTCACTTTCCATCCTGGATGGCCCACGATGGAGGGAAGCCAGCTGGAGTTCAGCTGAGCCTGCATCCCGCGGGGAGCACTGGCCCTGCAAATTACAGCTTCTCTGCCTGCAAGTGCTTATTATAGTTTATTGAGCTAGGGAGGTTTCTCTGCTTTCTATTTTGGGCCAAGCTCCCTTTGTATTTATTTACAATCAGCAGAGCAGCTTGTAGCCATTGGAGTTGAAGAAAATTGCTGTGAAAAGCAGGAAATTGGCTTCTCACCTTCGCAGAGCAAGAGCGAGCTGCGAGGCCGGGGCTGAGTCCCCCAGCCCTGCAGTGCTGCAGCCACGGGTGTGCTGCACCGAGGGGTGATCCCCACCCCAACCCGCAGTGCCAGCCTCTCCTCCTGGTCCTGGCTGCTCTGAGTTCAGCTGCCTCGGGCATGCCTGGGGTCACCTCCAGTGCCCCAACAGCGCGTGCTTGGCGCTGGCTGCGAAACCTGCCTTGGGTGGTCGTGCTGCATCTCACAGCGAGCCACACGTCAGCAGCTTTAGTGCCTGTTCATCTGTGTCTGTGAAAGGTACCTAAAGTCTTTCAATGGTGCAGCTATGCTTGGGGATTTATCTTGGAAGGGGGAAGGAGTGGTGAAAGCCTCCACGGAGGTTTCTGGGGTGTATAGCCCTGTGCAGCCCCCTGTTCTGTGCTCCAAACTGGCATCACCAGCTGTGATCACACCCACCCAGACACTGCTGCTCCTAAAGTCAGAGCAGTTTCCAAGCTGAGTGGTGAGAAAGCTGCCACATGCAGGGGTAACTGCCTCCAGACAAATCTGCGGCCCCTCTGCTGTAGGAAAGAGCTTCACCATGCCAGGGGGTGCTGAGCACACAGCCCTCCAGCAAAGCCTGGCTCTGAAAGCAGCGTGGCTCAGGGTGGCTCTGGCTGTCCTTGGCCAAACCAGGTCCCTTGGAAGAGGAGTGATGTGTAGCTGCTCCTGCAGCATCTCTCTCTGGACCTATTGTAAATGTCATGGCACTGTCTATAAGTGGCCTAACATATTAAAGATCAGGCAGCAACGGGAGGGAAGATGACCTTTTGCATTTTGCCCAGAGCAGGCAAGGATAATGTAATTATAATTTCATGTAATTCATCTCCTGACACTGTGTAATAGCTGAACTTCACTTGTCTAAGCCAGGGGTGGAGTGGAGAAAGCCAGGAGGAGGGGAGCGCCTCAGCCCCGAGCTGGGACAGCCTCCCCCAGGCAGAGCCCCCACCCTCGCACACCCCAAGGGTCCCCGTTCTGGCCTGGCTGCAGATGGAGCCTCTGCTCCTCGTGGGAGGCTGCCAGGGCTCAAAGCTGCTGTGTTTGGAGGCCAGCAGCTAAAAGCTTCCCAGCCCGCAGGAGCATCTGGCGCGGCCAGGGCCTTTTCCTCTGCCAGCCTCAATCTGCTCCTCTACGTGGCTTAAGCTCTTCTCCTTCCCCTCCTGGTCCTGTTTTCTGGGGCTGTGCTTTTTGAATTGCCCCAAGCACAAAACCTCTCTCTGGTGTTGACAAAGAGCTGTTCTCCCCCTCCCAATCCCAGAGCTGAGGATGGAGTAAACCCACTCCCAGTAAAAACCAGCCTCGCTGGTTTTACTCTTAAATAAGGTTTTTCTCTTGTCCAAGTGTCCTAAAGCTCACATAGTGTCAATTAATTAGTTCCTTGTTAATTTTCCCTGCTGTCCCTGGGCCAGACCGCTTACCTGAGGTCTGCTCTGGCTTGTCCTTGGGGAATGAAGTGATGGAGCAGGGCACTCACAACCCCTCGGGTTGGTAGTGGGGGAGGCTGTGCCCACGGTGCCGGGTGCAGGCTTGGGCAGATTGTGTCTGCAGGAAGGGTTATGAGCAGAGCAAGTACCATGTTTTCAGAGAGAAAGGTATTCCTATTTAAAAGCTGCTGCCACCCAAAATTTATTTTTCTGCACTAAGTGATTAAATTCTGCTAGTTGGAGATTTTATCCTGGAGAAATTCTCCAGGAAGATTTAATAGCAGTCAATCTTTATAACATCAAGAACAATAAAACAAGACTTCATTTTGCTGCAGGTTTTATCTGCGGGTGCGTGGCTCCGCGTGCCTGCCGGCCCCATTATCATCCCAGCACCCAATAGGAATCATTAAATATTTATTTAAAAGGTTTCCTTTCCAGACTGGTGAAATAGAAGCTGGCAATGATTAAATGGTTTTGTTAAGATAAACAGTGTCAAGGAGAGAGCAGTGTGTTGCGTGGCTCAGGGGAGCGGGCAGTGGGCTGCAGGGTTGGGTCTGGATGCTGCGTGCTCCTGTGCTGCTCCAGAACATCCCGGTGCAGCGTCGGATAAATTAACCAGGGGGGTTCGTTACTGGCTGGATAGGGTGTTGGGAGATGCTGAGTCCAAAGGCGCTGTGAGATCACTGAGCTGACGTGGGGACCCAGCACCTGGCACTTGCAGTGTGACAGCCATGGTCTGAAGAAGCAGGGATACTGGTTAGGGGGCTTTTATCAGAAAACCTGCTGCACTCAGGGGTCTCAAAGCTCTGAAAAATGCCCCGGTCCAGCTACCACAAAAGAAACTCCTTCATCAGCATTGGGCTGCACGGGCAGCACTGCTCTCCAGAAAGGCTCCCGCAGTGAAAACATCAATATCAGCCCCTGATTCATCTCCCCTGCCTCTCCCCATGTGTCTCCTGCAGCTCTGTCGTGGTGGTCAAATTGAAGCCCTCAGTAAATGTTTTTTTGGTTTGGGTTTGTTGTTTTGTTTTGGTTTTTTTTATAAAACATTACCCCATCCTCAGCTAGGCGAGAGAGATTTGCCAGCAATTCCCACCGTGTGCGCTCTGGGCTTGCCTTACTGGTGGCATGGCAGGACGGTCCCACCCTGCAAGTTCTTAATTCCCTGCCTTAAAAAGTATTTTGTGGTTTTTGTACCTCTTAGAAAAAAAGACACTTAGGAGCTGTTCTCTTCCTTCAGCTTTCCTGTAGCAGCAGCAGCTCTGAGGGGCAGCAGACTGACGTGGGTGAAACGGGCTGTGCCTCGGCACTGGTGCCATTGAAGGAACTGTGTTTCCATCAGGAGGCTGGAAAGTGGGCACCACATCTTTTCTGCTAGGAAGAGCTTCTGAGTTATATCCCAGCCCTTAGTAATAGTAGAAAATGGGGCTGGTGTTGGGGTGGGGGACACTGGCAACTTCAGTACTGGCCAGGCAGGAGCCAGCCCCGTGCTGTTTGCACCCCTTGAGCCCTTTTAAATGCAGAAGGGAAAACTTACATTTTCCACCTTGCTGCTGACAGTTGCACTGATGTGCCTTTCTAAATGTATACCAGTACCTAAGGCTTTTATTGGAATTTTGGGGATTTTTTTTGAGCAGGCTAAAGGAGAAAGCACAGAAGTTGAAACAACACAGCACCTCCCATCTATGGATTCAATATAATTCTTACCCTATTATGTTATAACATCAAAAAAGGAAGTGTCCTGCTTATTTTTCAAGCATAGATTTTTCTACATGATGAATGGGAAGGAGTTTTTTTGGTCGATACATTTTAATTATGCTGCAAAGCATTGAAAAGCTGAGCTGACATCGCTGGCCTCCCTCTGCCCTCAGCTCGTGGCAGAGGGCAGGGATACACCAGCCAGTTTCACATCATTCCACAAACTCCTCTTCTCTTGCTTGGATTCCTCTGCTTTCCTTCCTTATTGCATTCTAGAAGACAGTTTGCTGAACACCCTTGATCCACGCCAAACCAGAGATGAACTGGTTCCCTGCTTGTTCAATCTGTGCTGTGGCTGCTGCCGCCACGGCAATTTGGGTGTCCAAACCCCATGCGAGTGGGACTTTCCAGCTCCTTCCCAAGCCTATGCAAACATCTATGTGATGTAGGAGCCTGGCCCCCTTGTCCCAGCTGGCCTGGACCACGAAGTCCCTGAAGCCCATTTAACCTCTGGCAGCACCGGCATGAGTGATGGAGGTGCCAGAATCAAAGGTGCTTTGAATGCTGCACAGCATTTACATTCAAAAGTCTTCGAAAGGTTTGGGATTTATCTCCATCCTGGGAGGGAGCCTTATTAGTGGCTTTTGGGTACACAGCTCCTGAATAATGAGGACAATCCTGTCTCGGGAAGATAAATCCCAATATAATGATGCCATTGTCTTTCCTTATTGTAACTCCCCATCAGCCCCTCATTTAACTGCTGTTTTACCCAAAGATTTTGACAGCCTGTTTTAGCACAGGAAGGATAATACAATGCTTTTTAATTGCCACCCAATCTAAAATTAGCCCTTTCTTCTTTGGCTAATGAGCCACTGCACAGTCCTTTGGGGATGGTGGCCGGTTATGTCTCTTTGTCTTCACGGCCGTGCTGGATCTGCCACTGCTTTTCCATGTCCTGCTGGGTCCAGCACATCACCAGACCCCCCCACAGCAGCAGGCCTAATCCCTCCTTCCCTACCCCTGCCTGCTTCGCATGGGAAGAGCAATCAACAGGGAAAGGTTTTTGCAGCATTGCAAATTTTCCTGCAATTCTTGCATGAGAGAGGGTGGCTGAGAGAAACAACCTCAGTACAGAAATACTGCTTGGAAATAAGTTCTGAGAATATATTTCTGCCGTGACAGGTACAGGGAATGTCGGAGCTGGACCAAGTAGGCAAGTGGCTCATAGGTCATTACGAGTTTGAATTGGTTACCAGGGGGATGCAAAGGGAGACAGAGATGGATGTATTGTAAGAACGTTTTCTGGAGAGGATTTGAGCAATTTCAACTAGCTGCCATGGTTGGGATTGGCTTGAAAGTTTCCTAATGAATTTCTTTGTCAGGAGGAAATTGGGCTGTTGAGTGGAGGAAAGTGCAGAATAGAAAAGCAGGCTCTTTCTGTTGAAAATCCACCTGTGAAAAATCTAAATAAAGCTAAAATTCCTTAACCTTTTGGTGCAGGTCCCCTGGGAGCTGTAGTTTGCCACCTTTGTGTCCATTCCCATCTCCTCGGGCACTTGAGGCAGGTGTATCCCTGCTCCACAAAGGAGCGGTGTGCCACAGGGCAAAGACCTGTCCCAGCTCAGTGCAATAGTGTGGAGGGAGCTGGATCTGAAAACCACCACTGTCATGGGATGTGCAGGAGCACAGCCCAGGCCCTCCTTCATGTGGGACATCCCCAAGACCTTTATCCCTAGGCCCACAGGCTTGCAACAGGCTCATAGCCAGGCAGCAGCATCCCTGAACCAAGGGCTTGTTTCCCAGGCTGCAGAGCTCAGATCCCTGCTGAAAAGCTGAGTGTCCCTGAGGAGATTTTGGAGACTAATTTCTTGGTCCAAATTTTCCAGTGGCTTGCAATCAGCAGTGGGCAGAAGACCCCGTGGGACTGGTGGGGAGGAGCACCCCCAGGTGCTGGACTGGTCTCGGGAAAGGGTATGAATGCTGCAGCACACGCCTGCTTTCCTCCACTCTAATTTGCTGTGCTGATTTAATTTTGGGTTTTCCCCAGAGATTGGTGTCCCAATGGAGGAAATTCAGAGCAGCCTTGCAGGGATTCACACTATTCCCAGGAGTGTCCCTTGGATTCATCAACAAGGTACGTCCCTCAAAACTAACCAACAGTAGTGTCGTGGTTATCTCTCTTATGTGCATAAACCATCTAATCTTGCAGGAAAAAAGGGTCCTCAGCCATTACCTGGCTTCTTGGTGCTGTGGTCCAAAGCTTGCTGAACTTTTGGAGCGGGTCATATGAGCTTTGTGTGCTTTGGGCTGAGATGGCCGTTGGTTAAAGGAAGATCCCTTGGGAGACTGAACTGCCTTTTGTATTTATTGAAGTTCCAGTACTTTCAAACCACTTCAAAGGTCTAATTTTCCTGCTTGTGTCTCCACAATCCAAATTTAGGAGGGATGGGGTCAGCCACTAGAGATGCCACTTGCCTAGTAATGGCTTTGCTGTGTAGATGCTCACAGGGTGTCCGTGGCACCTCGTTGGTACAAAGGACTCGTAAACCAGTTTAAGCAGTGAGATACTCTCTGTAGCTTGGTGCAGAAGCTAACCAAGCAGGGCCCCTGCCCAGCCAGAGCTGCTGTCAGTGGGTGTGACATTCACCATTGCTGTGGGGAGGTTGAGGTGGACCCCATGGTTGTGCTCTGGGCTCTGTTCGTGCCCGCTTTGACCCGTCTCCGCTGTGAGCACCGACCCCGCCGTGCTTTGCCGTGAGCGGCTGTGGTGCCTTTGATACCAGCTGGTGTCTGGACATAAAGGACAGCGTTTCTGTCAAAATGAACTGCCCGTGTCCTCCTCGCCCCAGACTGTTTCAAATTTAGAGCAGAGCAGCTCATGCTGAAGCTGCCGGTGGCAGCAGCATCACCAGAGCTGGATGCTGCAGTGCTCCCTCTCCCAGTGAGCATGGCCAGTAAACCCAAGGCCGGGCTGAGCAGCCACCTATGAGCCCACAGAGCGGCAGGACCTGCAGTGTGACACATGGTGAGTGACAGCAGGGCTGTGGCTGGCGGGGCTGCAGCCAGCAACGAGGGTTTGTAAAGGGGCTGGATGCTGTGACTGCTGGCTCACAGTGCTCCTGCCAGGGCCCCCACATCACCAGGGAGAGCAGGTCACAGGGGTGATGTGGCTTTCCTAATACCCAGGAACTTGTAGGTGGGGATGCTGGTACCCAGGATATGCTTTTCACCTCACCCCTCCACTGAAGGAGCCATAACCTGTGGTTCTCATGACCCCACGGTGGCATTGATTTGTCCCCAGTTTCCACTGGAGTGGGCACATGGCACTGCTGGAGATCTGCTCTCGGGGTCACAGGCTGGGGGATGCTGCAGGAGGGTGAGGAGCAGCCACGTATCCGAAGGCACCAGCTCGTCCTGCTTGCTGGCTGCCAGTGCAGCCCCAGGGACTGGAGCAAGGTGTGGTTTTCGCAGGGAGCTGCCCTGCTGCAGGCACAGGCAGGAGGGGTTTGCATTGAGGACCTGGCAGAAGAAGTTTGTCCTTAGGATGTAGGAGCAACCTGGAGGCTCTTCCTGATTCTTTTCCCCTGTAATGTGATGCCCTATGAATATTGTACGAATGAATACAGATGCCCTGAAAAAAGAAAACTCATTTATTTATGAGGTTATTTGATTTCCTCTGAAATGCCTCATCTAGCAGCCCCCCTCCATTAGCAGCCCTCTGAAGCTATGCAAGAAAAAGCCATATCTTATTATTTAAATTAATAAAGCAGCTGCAAATTTTTGCTTCATCTTGAAATACGACTATAGAAACTATTTTTCCATGGAACATTTTTTCCTGTGGTTTTCTTCCTGAATATTCCTAATTATGACCATAATTAATTTTAACGAGTCACCCACCATCAATTCCACAGTAATTTGTACGTGTCCTTCACTTTATTTTACAAAAAAAATAATTTCAAAGCAATGCCCTCCTCCGGCTGCTTCTTTAATGAAACCTGGGATTACTTAAGGAATTGGCACTTGGCCCCAGCGATACAAAATTGCCTGGTCCTCAGTCAGAGCTGATGCTGTCCGCCCATTGATGGATGGCATCATTCAGAGCTTTTATAGGCACAGCGAAAGAGGCCAATCTGTCCAAACTGATAAATCTAAATCTTTTATAATATTTCATCATTCTACCGGACATATGTAGAAAACCAATGCAATGCTTCATTTTCCTGGGGAAACAGCTCCTCCGAGGCCAAGGGACAACACCAATGTCCTTGGACAAACTTTGACCTCTGGAGAAGGAGGTTGGGAAGGTCTAGATGGAGGAGGTGAGTGGAGAAAGGACTTGCTGTGGAGTCTCATCTCCACCTCCCTCACCTGGATAATGTCAGATAACTCTACAAGAAGAGATTCCAGCTGCTTGAAGACATCCAAGAGTGTGGGAGCCCTCAGAGGGCACGTCAGACTAAACTTCACCATGTTATTCTCATAAAAGCAAGGAAATTAGGTGCAATACAAAAGTCAAGAGTTTAAGAGCAGGGCTGGCAGGTGGGACAAAAAGGGAGGGAGGGATCTGCGCAGCAATCCCACACCTTTGTGAGGATGGTTGCTGATGGAGCCCGCAGTACAGAACCCACCACCCTGGTGCCACTTTCTGCTGGGGCTCGGGGTCACCGCTTGCTCGCCAGCGGGCTCAGCGTGGGTGGGGCAGCGACAAGCTGCCTTCAGCTTAGCTTTAATAAAGGGCACGGGTGATGTCTTCACTTAAAACCCGCCTGGGTGCATTCCTACGTGACCTGCTCTAGGTGGTCCTGCTCTGGCACAGGGCTTGGACCTGATGATCTTTGGAGGTCTCTTCCAACCCTTAACAGTCTGTGCTGAAAGGCGAGGGCTGGAGGCCAGGGAGCGGCTGTGCGCTGCTGGCATTTGGGAGGCCTGCTGCTGCTAGCTGGGGCTTTGACACGGAAAACAAAAAAGCAGGTAGCAATCAAGCTCCTCTGTATTATGGCCTGGCTGTTGGCCAGCTTTCTCCTGTATTTCCTGTATATCACTGGTGTTCACCTCCTTTGATTGCCTTTGCAAGTGCAGCCAAAGCCAGCACAAGGTGGCTGCAGGGATTGGGGTTCTGGGGGCAGAATTTGGGATGTGTTCATCTCTACTCCCAGGAGCTCAAGCTTTGGCTATTGCCACTGTGTGCTGCTGCTGGGAAAATGAATTTTTCATGCTGGGGTGGTGGTGTGATCTCTCTGAGAACCCCCCCTTGTTTAACTGCCCTGGCCCAGCTGGCAGTGCCCCAGGTCCGGCTGCGGGAGCTGGGCTGTGGTGGTGGAGCTGTGCAGAGCTGCAGGAAGGTGGAGTTGGGAGGCACACGGACAATCCTGACCTCTTACGGCAGCTATGCCAACCATCCCTGTCACAGCCCTGGGAAAAGCACTTATCTCTGGGTCTTAATCTGCAGGAGCTACAAAAGGGATAATACGGCTGTCTGGGGAGCACTGGGAGGCTTATCAATGTTTATAAAGAGCAGCATGGAGAGGGACAGGATTCAAAAACTCTGAGCCTGCCATCAGCATTCAAGGGACTGGCTTGAAAATTGTGAAAACATTGAAATATGGTCTATTTTTTATCTCTTGCTCCTGTGCTGCCAACTGCACAGGTCATGTTTGCAGAGCACTGTGCACAAACAAAAGTGTTCTGGGTGGCTTCGGAAGGATGTGCTGAGGATTCTCTGCACCCATGGCCAGCATCCTGGGGGAACGACTATGTGTCCTCTTGGGGTATGCGTATGATACAGGCACCTTGGGATGGCGACAGCCCCCGAAGGAGAAATATCTGGGTTTGTATTAGGAAACCAGAAGTAAAAAGGGATTCGGTGCCATAGTTTTGCCTTAAGTGCTTGATTTCCATTGCATCTGATGGGCATCAGAGGGCCAAGCAGACATCTGGGTGGCAGCGTGACTCTTGAGCACGGGGAAGGGCGCGCATTAGCATCACGAGCAAGGAAAATGGGGAAAGGCAGATATTAAAAGCATTCAATTGACTGAAAAGCCCATGAGAATGTAAAAGACGCTCGCCCTTTACATACGGGAGGTTTAGCGATGATACCACGAAACCGTGAAATAAACGTTTCCTCTCTTCTGCAGCTTGAAATGATGAAATACGGGCTGACCAGCAGCTACAGCAGCCGATTTATCCTCCAATTTACTGCTTTCACTTCCAGCCTGGCCCCAAGAGCCCGGCTCCTTTTGTACCGTTTTGCTATTAGTGGGTTTTATTTGCGGCCAGGAGCTTTGTACTTGCAGAGCAAATCCCGTCTTTGCTCCTAAACCATCCTGTCTGGGCACTACTCCAAGCCCCTGCACCGAGGCTGGGGAGAGCTGCTCAGCTTGAATGGGCAGTGCCAGAAGGTGTGACCAGTGGGGTTCTGCCAGATTATGGTGCCAGGAGCGGGGGTGAGCTATGGGAAGGCTAACATCACACAGCTATACCAAGAACAGGTCAATTGGAGCAACTGGGTTCCAGCGGTGCCTCAGTTTCCCCATCCTGTTTCTCCCTTAGGGGCACTGTGGGGTGCAAGAGGCTCAGAGACCTCATGCTCTGGCCATCCAGGAGGCACTCCGCTGGTCCAGGGGACCCCTGGGGCTGCCCACCAGAACGAGAATCAGTTCTGGCTTTTGGACAAGCTCACTTTTCCAAAAGACTCCAGTGAGATTTGCTGGAGGTGCCAAACCTACCTATAAACATTCTTTTACAGACTCTGCCCAGCTGGGGTCTTCTGTGGCTTTCTCTGGCCTCATTCCCAGTTTTTCCAGTCCCCTAAGAACAAACCCAGTTGAAGTTGCCTTGTGCTTGACTGAAGGCTTTTGATCACTGTCTCGGCGTGATGGAAATACGAGCTACTCCTGTGCTAGTCAGGACACACTCTTCTTGCATGGACGAAGATGAGCAAGGAGCTATCCGAGCATGAAATAGTTGTCAGGCTTCCAGAGGGTCACAAGATATATGGATTATGAAGCAGAGACTCCCACAGATCTCAGATTATCAAATATAAAGACTGCAGGAGAAGATTGCTTCAACGCGTTAGATCGCAGGAGCGCTGTCCTGAATTCAGAGCTGGGCTGAAGTACCAGCCCAGGGGCTGACTGAGCCCCTGGGACTCTTGCCTGTAAGCTTTGGGTTCACCCCGAATTTAGCCATCCCTGCACAAAGCATCTCGGTTGTCAGAGTTATCTCGTGCCTGTTTCTGTCTCCAGCTCACAGGGATGGGCAGGTTTTACGCAGGGGTGTGCTTTGTGGAGCAGAAGCCATCTAAAGGTTAGAGCACTGGGAGATGGGGATTAAACAGGACACTTTGGGCAGCTGGGACAGAAACTAATAGGATTAGTGGCATTAGGTTTGACATCGATGGGAGACGTCTCGTGCGTGCAGATCAAGTGCTGTTAGAAGAACGGGCAGTTACTGGGGGGAAGTCCAGCAGCGTGATGGCAAACCCCGAGGGGCTCTCACGGATGGGGACCCCCTGCGTGCTGGCGATGGTTTGCTGGAAGGAGGACACTGCTCTGCCCTTGAGCCTCTTTTCTAAGCCCCAGAGATGATGACAAGTAGTGATGCCAGCATAGGGTGCTTAGAGGCTGAGGGGGGCTCACTGGTGTTTTGCCTGAGGTGGGTTTTATTGTGAGCTGTGATGTGTAATGGCCTCTTGTAGGTGATTGCTGCGCTGTCCTCCTTATCCAGGTTATAGGGGGTGCAGTTGAGGGTCTTCTTCCTGTTCTGTGTCTTGGTGCCCCATGTGCATTGCCAGTGGGCAGGAGCAGGGCCCTGGCCAGAAAAGCCATGGCTCACTGGACTGCTTTCTACCAGGAGGAGCTGAGCCACTAACACAGATGATGCCTGTGAGATGCCATGGGCACAGTGCCTGGTGATCCAGGAGGTGCCTTCCAGCTCTGGGTCCCTGTGACCCTGCTGGCCAAATCCTGAGGTCACCCTCATGCAGTTCCAGGTTTAGGGGAAAGGGATAAAAGGCTGGTTGTAAGCCAAGGAGCCAGCAGAGAGGTGCAGACATGCCTCCCTCTCAGTGTTTCTGCTCTGACAGTGCCCCCACGCCCCCTTTATATCTCCAGCCCCCAAGTTGCCCCTAAACCCAGGGAGTTTCACTGTTATATTATATATTCCTATAGGTCCTGAACAAGACTGTTCATTAAAGCCATCCCTAATAGAGACCCCAGCCACACACCACCTTCCAGCTCGGTACACGACTGCTTATTCTTCACTTGCACTACAGCCCACCAGTTATTCTCCCCCAAAGTCCAGGATCAGCCCAATTAGAATTAATTGCAAGAATTGGACATCAGCTGTTTTATGTAATGCTCCTGTGTAATTCCATCTACTTTTTTCCTCTCCCCCACTAATTTATTCGCTCCAGGTTTGTTTAAATCAGCCCAGCCTTTTTTTCTTTTTTTTTTTTTCTCCCCTTCCACCACCCCCCACCCCGCCAAGGTCTCTGTGTAAACCATATTCCTCATCCAAGGATTTGGCATTCCCCGGGTAGCCGGGGTGAGCAGGAGCAAGCCCCAGGGGTCCGTAACAGCGAGGCGAGTGCCTTTGCGTGGGTTCCTCTGTGCTGAGTGCTGATCCTGACTTGTCTCCTTCCCTAATTACTTCTATTTGACTGTTTTCTTCCTTCTACTGCTTCGGCAGAGACCTAGACTGTTGAAAGCGACTCCCTTGCAGCATTAACATAGCTATTTTAATGTTTTTCAAAGATACATTGTAAAGAAGGGCCTACCCCTCTCTTACAGCACTCCTTCAAATAGAAAAAAGCCTCTTCATTTAGATCTTGTGTTGACAAGGCTCAAATTAAGAGGCAATTCAGGAGGCTCTCGGAGCGAGAGACGCGCGTGAGTCCTCCTGAGCAGGCAGCAGGGCTGGTAGGGGATCCGGTATCCCAAAGTCCTGCAGAACTTGGTGGGTAATTCCCTTGGGCTTCATCTTCACATCACGATTAACCCCACCCGCCAGCAAACACCCTGCGCAGAGTTAGATGTGGGCCATCCATCACTGTGCATTTGCAATACTTGGGCCCTGCAAGAAGAGCTATGGAGGTATCAGGGTCAAAAAATCACCTTATTTGCTTATTGATTTCCAGTAAAATCTAATAATTAGAAAAATAGCCCTGCCAGCTTGTGTGTGCCATGCTTACAAAGGAAGGAGGCAAAATCATTCAGAGGATGACAGTGTTTCGATACTCGCCCCGTAGCTTCTCTGGGCAGACAGACAAGTCTCCTGGCAGCTGGCATCAGCCTGTGTCTCTAGGGACAGAGCAGAGAGCATCAGTGTCGGGAACTCAGAGCGTCCCTGCGGCATGTGCAGGATCAGGGAAGGACTTCTGTGAGGACAGGGCTGCCACAGATGGGACCATGAGGCCAGCACTGCGGCATGGGTATCGGTCCCCAGGGATAGCTGTGGTGCCATTACCAGCCCATACGTGATCTCACATCTGCCAGCATCCCCCACAGCTCCTGTTTGCACTGGCAGGGAGCTGCTGCCGTGAAAATAGCTGGTGCTGCGTCTCCGAGCAGCGAGGGCGAGGCTGATCCTGCTGTGGAAGGACTGTCCCCATGGCCAGTGCCAGCACAACAGAGAAGGTGACACTGCTGAGGATCAGAATGTGAATAAACAGAATATTTCGCGCTCTGCAGGTTCTTAATATAGTGCCCTCTACCACTTGTAAATAGCACACTTAAATAGCAGTTTATCAAAACCAAGTCACCGGGAATTATCCAAAATCAGCCCGTGTGATGAAAGGCATGTGAGCTGGAGGGCTGCATGCTGCATGGGAGCCTAGGAGCTGAGAAATAGCAGCAGCGTTGAAGTCAAAATGAGTTTGCTGTTCTGCTACCCAGCAAACCACCCCTGAGTCCCTGGCTGCCCCGTGCCAGGCACAGGGATGGCTGTGGCCCACAGCTTTGCACACTTGGCATGTGATACGCAAGGTAATTGGGAGGTTTTTGCAAGTGACTTGATATTTTACCATTGGAAAATCAAATTTTGAAACATTCTCACCCCAAACAACTTGTCATTTGCTTTCTCCTTCTTCCTAACCTTGCTTGTCCCTTCCTGCTGCCCTGCACTACCTGTCCTCATAGATGCCTTGTTGTGTTTCCTCTGTTGATCTTTTTGCTCCTCCACATCTAAAATAGGTAAAGAAGCATTAATTGCTGGAGTGCATTGCTCTGGCCAGAGATTTTGGGAATCTCCCAAAGCTGGCACTCCAGTGTGGGCATGTAGAAAGTGCAGGGTTCCATGCAGCACATGTTAGCCCAGGCAGGGCAGGCATCACCACCTCCAGTGATGATGGGCACGATCCTTGGCCTCCAGAAACTGTCTGTCCTGATAGGTAAGGAGGGTAAAGAGAGAAATCATCATGGCTAAATAACAGACAGATGGGTCCACAGTCCCTGCTGACCATTCCCACAGTGGTTTCACTCCATGAGACAAGGACCACTTCTCACTCAGCACATGTGCCATGCTCAGCCCCAGCCAGAAGTCCCCAGTGTCGTAAGGCTCGCCTTGTGTCCTTGATTTTTATTAAAGGAGCAATAACTGGGAAAGACACCTGGTAGAGGCTCTGCCTGGCAGCCAGGCATGTTCCCATGTAGGAGCAGAGTTGTTTGTAGAGAGACAGGCTCTGTGCACAGAACACACCGGGGAAGGGACATTCTGCTCCTCTCAGCTCAAGTTAACTCTTGCGTGTGGGTCAGGAGCTATAACTTCATCTTGCCAAGTCTCGCCGATTAGCATTCTGCTCCAGTCTGGGTTTCATAAGCTGGTCTGACTTTGGAAGATAAAAAAGTAATAACACTGCCCTCTATTATTTATTAGCAGCCTTTATGTCTCCCGGCAGAAAAAGTCCTTCCTCCTCCCTGGCTTCCTCACTGGGCTGCTCCAAACAAGGTACAATGCTGTCCCTCTGCAGCCTCAATCACCCAGCCTTTCACAAGTCTCCAGGAAACCCACCTGCTGGCTCAGGAGTTATGTTCCAGAGAGGATGGGCACTTGTTTGGCTCCTGTCCTGCCTTCCTGGATGTTTAGGGTGGCCATGTGCTCCAGCTCCAGGCAGCCAGGGATATCTCCCTGAGCCTGGGGGGGGAAAGCATGGCAATGGGGTTATGCCTGGCTGGGGTCCCCATAAGAGCATTTGCCTTCTGCCCGATTTCAGGGATGTTAAGCTCTTGTATTTAAAATTATTTTGCCTCTAGACTCTAGACAGACTATTCCAAACGAAGCAGGTGCTCGTTGTTCAGCCTGGGCTGCATGGGTGTCTCAGATGACAATGATCTGTGCTGGATCCTGTGGGGTCCTGTGCATGGTTTTTGAGTCAGTAATAGTCCCTGGCATCCCAGCCAAGTTTTCCTGGGGTGTTTGCCCCACCTGGGAGCTGTGCCCAATGTCCCCTTCTTTGGGCTCAGCCTGGGAGGGGGGACTCGAGCTGCCTGGTGCCAGCGTCCCTGAATTGCCCATGGTTTGTGTTGACTGTATCGACTGAATTAATTACAGCTGAGGTTCAATATTGAAATTACTCAGAACTCCGGATAGCCAAGCGGAATCAATTAGTTTATTAGCGAGAGCCAAAGCTGGACAAAGAGCAAAGGGATGTTGCACCCTCAGAGAGGAGGCAGAGCAGCTGCCTTTCATTGGAGATCAGCCCCACAATGCACATTAAAATCAATCCTTGTGGTTTTGACTGATACTGTATCTCTATTTTAGCCTTAACAGCTCAAACCCAACAAGTACCTAATTTAACCTCTGCTTGTTGAGGCTGAGGTGGCTCTTGGGCAGCCCTATGGCACATGCTGTGAGGGCCATGGAACTCAAGCAGGAGGGAGGTCTTGATGGCTGGGGCATCTGTGACTCACGCATATGATACTTCTGAGTCCCAAACGTGGTTGTGAATAACTGTTAGTACATATGTTATTAACGTATTGCTGGGTAATATGAAGATGTAGGACTGGGGTTAACATATGGGTAAGCGCCATTGGCATTCTTCATCAAGCTTCCTGGGGTTTCTGTCAAGGAAAATCTCTCTCTAACACATGAACACCACGTTCTTCTTGCTTACTGCAGCATAACCTGGCCATGATGCTGGGAATTAAATGACTTACCTGGAGTTGAAGAGAACTGGAATGTCTCTGCCAGGAGGTATGAGACAGGAGGTTGGTTCTGCTTGCAGTGTGCTTCTGCACAGCTCCTGGGCATTTTAAAACTATGGTCTTTGAAATCCATCACCTTTTCACCATCCCTGCTCTAGCTCTAGAAGTGGCAACACCTTAGGACATGCAAGTGTCTGGCTGGAGAATTACTGGGGTTTTGCTGCAGAAGCACCTGGAGGGCAGGTTTTGCTGGGGCGTAGTTGGCTGCTCGCAGGTGGCAGGGGGTGGCATTGCTATAGCAATTGTCACCTGGGAAACAGAGAGGTACAGAAATGCCAGAGCAGCAGTATTCTCTCACATTTCTCAAGTAGGTTGGTTCAGTTTGGCATCCAGCCCTGGTGTGGAAGCTCAGAGTAGAGCCCAAAAGTAAACCCATCTCCATGCCCCACCCTTGCAGGTGGCCATGGCATGTGGATGGCACAAGCCACCATGCTGCAGATGGCCACCATGGCCCATCAGGTGTCCCTTGTAGGAGTAGAAGAGATTCAGGACCAAATGGGATGGGCTATGCCTGGGGGAAAAGATCCCAAAATGGAGAAGGCTGAGCCCTGATGAAGTCAAGACTTCAGTTCCTTTCCAAGAGGAGCCTCCTGCTTTGGATCAAAAGGCTCTTTCTTCCTCCTGGAATTACAGAAGCAGAAATTTTCCAACCTGCACAGGAGTAGCTCCTAAACTGTCAACATGTCTCTCACTTAAATAAGGTCTTCACAGGGATGCTCTTTGGATCCTTGCAGGTTTTTTTTATTTAGTTGGTTTAGTTTAAGATTAATCAGAAATGGGGAAAGAGCCAGAGACACACAAAAGAGGCTGTAAATAATTCTGAGTGATTGAGAGCACCATGATTAATGGGATCTGCTGATGCCATTGGGGTGGAAGCAGCCTTCCAAAAAATAGATTTATGTTAAATGGAAAAATACAATAATGTCATTCACAACAGGAGAAAACATGTGGTAGAAGGACCTGCCTTCAACAGTCGTCAAATATAATTCAGGCTCACAATGAGCAAAAGTTAACTTCACTATGCTATGTGTGTCCTGATTCTAAACTCATTCATTAGATTTGATTATCTTCAGTCCTTCCCAAGTGTAATATATTACTTCTTACAGAATTCACCATACTTCGTATCAGGCATGGTTTAATATTTCATACAGTTCATTAAATAACACATTCAGTTCGGCTCACAATGCCTTATTCATAATCCTGTATACATCCCTGTAAAACCACAGAGAAACAAAAAGAAACTTTGCTGTATTGGGGAAACGGACGAGCGGCGTGAAATTGTTCTATAGAATGAACCTTTGCAATCCCCGCAATTAAAGGAGCTTTGCAAAAGAAGAGGGAGAAAAGATGGTCCTGCGTCCCCGTCTGCTGCACAGGCGGGAGAAGTGTGGCCAAGGGCCATGATGGCTCGGTAGAGGATGTCTGGATGTCTGGATTTTGCATCTGGTCACATTGAGCAGGTTTATGCCTTCCTCCTTCTGCACCCTGGGCATGAACTGGAGAGACCTGAACTGGAGACACCTGCCTCCCGTCTTGTGCTGACCTCGCAGGTTTGGTTGCAGCCATAAACACGCATCGCCCTTGCGCTGCGAGTGAGGAAGACTGTGAACTGCTAGCCAAGCTTTCTCTGGGGGTGTGGGCAGCGAAGGCTTTGCCCAGGCTCTGGCTAGTTTGAGCGCTCGATTTCAGTCTGGGGTATGGGACTGCAGTGACGTGAGCGAGCCACACCGCCGCAAGGCTCTCTGTCTGCCTTCATCAGCATGCCCAGTTTGCATCCCGCTTCCATGAACTTTAGCCTGGGGACAGCTCACCCCCAGCTTCACTCCGGGAGCGTGCCATCGCTCCATGTCCCCATGCAACACAGGGTGCACAGGCAGCCCCACGGAGCAGGCGGGAGCGGGACCGTTGCCTGCGCTGTTGCAAGATTTTGCTCAGTGGTTTGTGCTCTAAAGCTCACGTGTGGACCCGTCTGAAACAGCAGCAAACTTAAAGGCTTTCTTGCAGGCTTCCCTTGCAAGGCAGTTTCCTTGATTTCAGGGCAGGACTTTGGCAGGAGGAGACCAAGGGGAAATAATACGCTCCAAGCACAAGAAACTTCTTTTGGCAGGAAATTAGAAATATCCAGCAGTGCATGGAAATTCCTTCCCTGCTCCAGAACATGGCAAAATACTGCAAATATCTCCAAGGAGGCTGAATCTAGTCAATCTGCAAGGACACCATCTGATGAGCAAAGGCTATTCTGCGGCAGACTCTATTATTTCTTTATGTGATTAAAATTAATAATTTATACAGGGACAAAGTGACTTCCTCCTAATTTTTTGTGAGCCATGATTCCTCCTCGGCAGCACAGGGGATGCCGGAGGAGACCCTAGGAAGAATTAATGGTAATGGATGAAGATGCCCCTGTGAAGGGCAGAGTGAGCAGCCCTCATCCTCCTGCTATGCATGGCATCTGCTGCCCCTTGAACGTAGGAGCTCTGTGCTGGGAGCAGACAGTCACTCCAGCAATAAATATCTTTAGCTAAACCTTGCATACCCAATGAAGATATACATTATACCCAGTCCTCAAGAGATGGAAATATCATCTACTCTTCCCCACCAGGACTGTTCTGTCCCTGTCAGGTGGAGCCTGTGTAGTGCCAGAGCTTAGGAAGGAGAACCTCAGGGGACACATCATTCAAAGGCCAGGGAGCAGCAGCACACCAGGTGGGACTGACTGTCTGTGCCACTGACTGCTGTGTTCTTGGGCATGTCTCTCCACTCCTGCATCTCTTTTTTTCCTCCAAGCTCTGCTTTCTCTATTTAGGCACAAGCTGTCAAGGCGAGGATGGTCTTGTTCACTGTGTCACACTCAGCAGAAGGGGAGCCTGACTCTGACTCTGCAGAGGCCTCCAGTTGCCTCTCCCCTGCCGTCCTTCCCAATGGCACCATGCCAACATGCCAGACATGGATAAACCTGATGCTGCAAAAACGCTGGGTTGGAGCTGTTTGCTTCTACACATCTTCACACCTGGTGGTTTTCGTCCCTTTGCAAAGGGAGCCTGCGTTCAATGCTAACGCAGCGGTAGTTGGGAGCGGCTGTGTTTGGCCACCAGAGCCCGTCTGCACCAATCACACCGTCCCACCCGGTAGAAGGGCAGAGAGAACATCACACTATGGAGCTGCCAGTGGAGTTCACAGAAGCAACAGTTTTGTTAACATCTCCCAGCCCCTGTCCTCTCCACGCTCCCACCCGGTGCTCTGTTTGCCGCAACAGCGGCGGTTTGGCCCCGATCACCAGGAATGGTGCAAAGTGCTGTGCACGGGCGAGCTGGGCAGGTGCTGTGGCCCCAGCAATACAGCTGTGGGTGATTCCCCTGCCTGTGTCACCCTGGATGGGGATGAGTCCCCAACGTGCATCCTACATGTCCTCGTTGTCATTGGTGCCGCTTTGCACAAGCGTTGGCTTTGTGCGAGCATGTCCTTGCTGTTGTCATTCTGTCTTCCTGGAGCTCCTCCTCCCTTTGTAGCCATTTATTGCTCTGATCCTAAATGGCAGAAGGTGTCTGGTGTTGGGTTTCTATAGAGATGAAAGCTTTGCCCAGTGTCTGGCATACCCAAGGGTTAGGGCCGGAAGGGGAATTTGGACTTGAACATTTCAAATGGTGGCAGATGGGTTTAGCTCCAAACTTTCTTGCTTTTTTTATTTTTTTCCTTTCCAGCGCAATAATCCTGCCTTCATCAGTGGGATGAATTTTCTGCCTTTTTTCCTTTTCCTCCTCCCACCCAATTTGCTAGCACAGAATTACAAGAACAGAAGGTGAAGCTAGATCTTCCTCCTTTATTTTATTTTATTTTTTTTGGCATCCATCCCTTGCTCTTTTGCCAAGCCACTCCAATTCCTCTTCCCAGCGCCCACACTGCCTACCCAGCCTGCTCAACATGGGGGACACGTGGTGCCCATAGATCATGGTGCCATGCATGGTGGCCATCAGTTCCTCCATAGCACAAGGAGGGGGTGGCAGAAATACCAACCCGAAACCCAGGGGAAGCACCTGCGTGGGTTTGAATCACCTTCTGATGAAGATCTGCTGAGTCAGCAGCTGAGCTGTGGCCAGTGGGTGGGAAAGGCTTGTCTTTGTGGGTGGAAGACCATGGTGGAGCTCCAGCCTTGGAGCTCCCTACCTACATCCCCATTCCCTGCCCAAAAGGCATTCAGCGTGTTTCATCATCCTTCCCACGTTTCTTTGAAGCCTTTCCGGCTCTACTACATCCCTTTTTACCTGTGCAGAGCTCGACATGTAGGTGCACAGGGGATTTATACAGCAGTGGTGTCATTGTTTCTGTTTTGTTCTCCGTTCTTCTCTGAGTAATCCCTAACATTCAAGATGCTGCTTTGTTGTTTTTTTTTTTTTTTTCTTTCTTTTTTTTTTTACCTCTGCTGAGCAATGAGCTGATGTTTTTGGAGAACTATCTATTATAACCCCGAGATCTTGTTCCTGAAAGTTAATAGTCAGCTTAGAGTCCATCATTTTATTTCTGAAGTTTCTCCCACATGCACTGCTATTTATCCCCACTGAATTTCTCCTGTCATTTTCTTGGCCAGTTGTTCATCCACAAGGTCCTTCTGCAGTTCCTCACAGTCAGCTCTTGCCCTTAATATCCTAAATAATTTGGGAGCATCAACAACAGCTGTCGTTTCACCCTCTACTCCCTTCCTCTCCTGTTCTAGTCAGCCTCTACGCACGGTCTTGGAGAAAGTTTGGACAAACCGCTGGAGCCATGGGAAAACTGTGACCCGTGGAAGGGGATGGGAGAGAAGAGCCCCTGCAGCTGCCCATGGTCCCTGTGGGCATCGAAAGACTGGGAGCAGTGGGGATGGGCTCCAGGGAATCCAGGCAACAAACACCCACAGGGGCAACCTCTCTTGGTACTTCGCCCCCAAGATTTATCGGGAAATGGGATTGAAGGGCCTTAAATGACCATAAGGAGTGAAAACTTCCGGTGGAGGAAGGGCCGTGGTTTTCCTGCATGAGCAGATGCTCGGCAGAATCGATAGTCCCCAGGGAATTGTTCCAGAAGGTGGATGGAATAAAGTGATTCACAGTATTAAAAAAAATAAAATAAAAAGAGAGACATCAGAGCTCCTGGAAGCTGTTCAGTTGGCATCGTGAGGTCTGCGAATAACAGACGCCCAAGGGAACTAATGTTTTAAGCCAAAGCAAATTGGGAAACAGGACAGGCTTGAGGGGGAAAAAACCCACAGTGCCAGATTTTGGATTATGCTGCACATCAATGCTAAAAAAGACGACACACATGTTGCAAATGTACAGCCGAGGAACACATTTTATAAGCGTATTCCTAAAGTGATGTGTGCTTTGCTTGTTCTTATTATTGTTAATGACTATCCATAGCTTCTCCTTTGGCTCTTCCTCCTGCTCTTCCCCGTTCCACTGTGGGATTTAATGGCCTGGTGGAAACATGCAATCCAGGTTCTGTTAAACAGCTTAAAAATTTCCCAGGTGAACATATTGGCTGTTTTGAGAGTCTGCCTTGAACTGACAAAGCTCACATTGCAGAGAGGTAGTATCCAGGGTGGGAGGAACCCATTCATTCCCTGTACTGGCATCCAAAAGGGAGGGCTGGAGAAGCACCTTCCATCTGGGCAGTCTCAGCACAGGCTTTATTTGATCAGTAAGGCTGTGTGCAAGGATTCAGTCTGTCCAGAAGTACCTCTCCTAAAATGATGCTTTGTGCCCCTGCAGAGCTAGGAGAGTGCGTTTTCCTTCTGCTCACCAAAATCAAGTCACTCTGTTCCCTTTTATCCCCACAAATAAGCCCAGAGGTATCCCAGGGAACCTGGTGATAAATCGTCTTTTCTTTGGGAAGGGAAGAAATATTCTTCCTCTTCCTCCTCCCTAAATCCAACCTCTGTGCTCCCTGCATTTCGCTGTAAAATGGTGAGGAGCATGTCACCTCCTCCAAGGATGCTCAGGGGAGACTTTGCTTTCAACGGCTCCCTGACAGGAGGTTGGAGCCAGGTGGGGGGTTGGTCTCATCTTCCAAGGAACAAACAACAGGACAAGAGGAAACAGCCTCAAGTTTCACCAAAGGAGTTTTAGGTTGGACCTGAGGAACAATTTCTTCCCCTCCAGAGTTGTCAAGGCCTGGCCCAGTCTGCCCAGGGCAGTGGTGGAGTGCCCATCCCTGGCGGGGTTTCAAAGCTGAGGGACATGGTTTAATGGTGTCCTGGCAGTGCTGGGGGAATGGTTGTACTTGATGGTTTTAAAGGTCTTTTCCTACCCAAATGATTCTATAATTCTATCTCTGTGTCTACCTTTGGGACACTTGGAGCCCAGACATGTTCTGGGTGATTTGCAGACCAAACTGAAGGTGTTTGGTGGTTCTGATTCCTAAGAGCTGATGCATGAGCCATTGGTTAGTGGGGTATTGAGAGTGCCCTGAAGAGCAGCCTCTTGGCTGGCCGTGGACAAGGTTTTGCAGGTAGGATGATGAGTTCCATGGGGATTGGCTTGGCCATGAACTGTGAGGTTCTCATGTGATGCAGAGGAAAGGTGCCTGAGAGGAGATGGAGCAGAATAACAGGGACACAGCAGCTCCAAGCTGAGTGTCTATGATGGATAGCGAAAACACAATTAGGTTTCAGATTCTGCCCCAAATCTCCAGCGCCTCCAACTTGTAGCACCCTACAGAGGAACTCACTCCACAAACTTAATCAGGGGCTACGCTGGGCCACCTATCTCCACTGGCTACAGCCAGACGGGGCTGGACACCACTCTCAAGAAACACATCTCTTCCTAACACCATAGGAAGGCAGCCTGGGCACCCATCCCATCCCAGTACCTCCCGGGAGCCGGGCTGGAGCTGGGTGCCAAGCGGGGGGCGGTGCGGGGGGGACGGAAGCGCAGCTCACCCCCGTCCCCTGACTCACGGCGGGTCCCCGCGATGCCGTGGGGCTCAGCGTGACAGCTCGGCTGCCTGCGGTCGTCTATAGCAACTGAGCCACCTTGGAAGGCTGCGCTGCCTGTGTGGGCTTGAAATTATGTGGTTGTTTTTGTTCCCTCTCATAAAAAAAAAAAAAAAAAAAGACAATCTGATTTGTATGTAACTCTGAATAAATTCCTTGTTAACCTTTACAGCCATCTGGAGGGAGAGTCACTCCTCGCTGCAGAGCGCACCGTGGCTGTAGGAGGGAGCGATGCTTCTGCCGGCAGCTTCTGCAGGAGCTGGTGTGGAGGGAGCTGGGGGGACCATGATGAGTGGGAGCCAAGAGCTGAGAGCCTTGACTCAGCCCAGGCAGAGCTGGAAGGTGGAGGATGTTGGGGTTTGGAGTGTCCTGGGGCCATCAGGAACCAACTGGTGTGTTGGTCTGCCTCTTTCATTCCCAGCCCTGGGAACGGGGGAACAGGAACAGCTTCACACTGCTTGTCTTAAGCAGGAACAGAGATGGGAGCCCCCTTCCTGGGGAGCCCCGGGCTGCCAGCATACTGGGAGTCTCTATTTACTGCTTGAGTCACGCTGACCCAATGCCACACTCCCTGCATGCCCCTAGCCCTGCTGAAGACCTGAGCTTTGGGGTTTGCATTTAAGGGCTCAGGATTCAGGTCTGCTCCAGGTTCTCATGTCACAGGGGAGGAGCTGGAACAGACCTGAAGGTCCATCTGATCCATCCATGGTCCCCAGGAGCATGTTTCACCTTGCCAAAGACATCTCCCTCTTTAGACTTCTCAGGTTTCTCTGCCTTGGAGCAGTCCCCTGGTCAGTCTGCTTTGAACCCACAGGGCATTTGTTTGCCTTCAAGAGCTTCTTGCAGAGTCTCATCTACTAGCAGTGTGTCTGGTGGTCAGTATCTGACATACTTGCTATTTTGTTGACTTTCTGGGCTGACAGGAATGGGAAGTTTGTCATGGCTCAGCCTTAACTGCAGCATCTAGCCAGACAGTGACCTTCTGCATGAGCCTGGTGCACCCTTCACTAAGCACGGTTGGTGCCATCTCCTCTCACAGTTGGATCAGCACCTGCATTTTCCCCCCAGGTAGATCACTGCTCTTGGAATCCTGCATACGGATGCCTCCTGGCTGTGCTTGCATCCCAGGTGCAGCATTCCCCAGGTACGCAGGGTGAACCAGCAGCTCTTAACCACGATGCTACAGCAGAGGTCCTACACAACCCACCAGAGTCTGGATGTGGACACTTCCTGGGCATTTCTCTAGCTCCTAAAGCTGTCTTGGTCATTCACAGCTGACTATGTCAGGCAAGAGGAAAAGACTGCTTCTCCCTGGGGGTTTGGGGTAGCAAGGGGCTGGGAGGGGAGCAGAGGGAAGCTGCCCACACCATCGCTGTGGTGGATTCTCTGGTACGGGGATTTCCAGCAGCTCCCCTGGGATGTATGTGCATTGGGTTGGATTCATGTTTGCCAAAAACCTCAAAGCATTTCCCAAAGCAGCAGAGTCACAATAACCTGCTTTAAAAAAGACCCCTGAGGCAGCTCTGCTTGGCAAGGAGGGGTGAGCAGAGGAGAGAGGTGACGCTGGGCACCCATCTGCCTGATGAAGGCAGCCTGGACAATGGGCTGGATGACAGTTCCCACAGATGTGAAAGAGAAGGGGAAGCACCAGCCAAAATAAACACAGTGCAACTTTATTTTATTTCTTTCTTTCTCTGCTCCTTTTAAAATTTATAAATATTTGGAAAATTTTCCAAAGGGAGGGGAAAAACAGCAAGTTGCACATCAGTGACTCAATGAAGTGTCACTCTGTTCACTAAAAAAGAAGGAAATCAAATAATTACTGGAATTAATAAAGAAGAATCTTTTGGTTGACTAGGAGAGGGGGAGTAAGATGCACTTTAAACAGGTCGGATAGAACAACAGCATGGCTGGTTATAACCATGCCATGCTGAGCTCTGTCTGAAGGTCTTAATTATAAGCAGCTCACAAAAAGCCAACGAGAAAAGGAAATTACAATACAAAAGAAATAAATTAGATCTCAGATGCCTCTATACATATTTAATCATTGGGATGCTGATGAAGAGGAATCTTTAATATTAGCTGCCACAATCCAGCTTTGCTCACAGAGGGCTCCGGGGCAGGCGCTGTGCCTGGCTGCCAGCAGATTTGGCCGTCGGAGAGGATGCTGCCACGGTGTACGGCTCTCAAGGTGCAGCCACCAGCCAGAGAGGAGAAAAACCCCACCTTCAGGTCTGGGAAGTCGGCTGGAACAGTAACGAGATCAGGCACCTCCTTGGAGATCTCTCCAAGCATGATGGCTTGGTCATCAGAGATGTTGTGTCAGTGAGATGCTAAGTCCAAAGAGCATCTAAAGCCATGCAGGAAGGGCACCCGAAAACCCTGGCTGAGCCCTCGGCTGCCGCCAAGCACAGCAGATTATTCCAACCCTCTTTCATTTCTAAGCCAGTCTCACCGAGTCCTCTCTGAACTCGTTTAATTCATTTTGACATCTCAGCTCTGATAACAGCAAAGATTATACGCCTTTATCCCACGGCAAGTTCTGACTCTCCTGAACCTTCTTCTCACTCATTGATCTCCCGCGCCCTCCTGGGTAACCATTTCTACTGTATCCTCTTAAGGCTGCATTTAGATATTATCTCTCTCTGCTTCTGTTTGCGTTTGCATAGCACATCCTCATTAATTAGGATGTCTTGTCGGACAGAGTAGTCTTCAGGGAGTTCCTCTAGTGATTTGTTTACAGATGTCAGGTTAGCAATAAATTGGGAGAAATAATTGACCTTTCCTGTAAGACTTTGCTAATCCTGTTTCTTCTTAACTGTTTCCAATTTTTAGTGTACTGCGGTGTTTTTCTTAATCAATTGTTCAGACTGTGAGAACATTAAGGGAGATGCGATCAGGAACACGTCGAGGTGATGCAATTTTAATGATTCATTCTCTGATTCTCATTAATTCATTGCATTTCATGTTTCTTCAAGTGCTGACTTTGGAAGTTTTCGAGACTTTAAGTAGTTTTGGCTTGTTGGGTTTTTTTTTGTTTGGTTTTTTTCTTTTACAACAGTTACCGTAGCCTTCTTGGTACGAGGTGTGCTGCTGTAGCAGACCGTGGGCAGGATGCACTCAGCAGGCACAAGGCGGGCGTGGCGCAAAGAGCTGGTCCCAGCCTCCAGGACCTGACGTTGTGCCAGAACAGTTCCAGCTAATGCACAAGGAGAACAGTCAGCAGAACATTTCTATTAAAAACTGTTACTTTTAAACAAGTTTATTTCCCTCATGAATCAAGCCACAGTAAAGAGAAATCCCATGTGGCAGGCTAAGTATAATTGTGATACTCTCATTAGAAGTGCATAGACTAAATTCTTTTCTTTTCTTTTCCCCCTATAACTGAAGAATTTAAACTTTTGGAAGTGAAATGACTTGGAAGAGATCCAGCTTCTGTTTTAAAGGCAATTGTTCCATTGTTATACTGCATTTTGGAAATTATAAAAACGCCTCAGATTTTGAAAGCAAAATCTGGGGAAACAGAACATTGTGTTTCATGAAAAATGAAAATGTTGGGGGTTTTCCATGTCGATTATTTTAAGAAAGCAGTGACATCCTTGTGAAACCAGTTGCACTAGCATCTAATGCTGCTACTAATATGCAACGGCGGGTCCTTACTCCTGATCCTTGACAGTCAGCAAAACAACGGTTAAGTGTTCTGCAAGGAAATCCTGTTTCCAACTAACCCCCTAATTAGAGATTCAGAGATTGACTTAAACTTACCAGATACAGTCAATTCAGAGCAAAACCATCTCTCCTACTGTTGGGGTTTTGGGGAGTTATTCTGTTTTCCTTCTTGTCTTAAAGAATTTTTCCATACTTGTTTATCAGGAAGGTTAATGGCTGTACTTAAGAGGGACAAAAGGACCTGGCCACAGGGGGAGGGGTCCAGCCTGCTGGAAAAAGGGGGTTGGGTGGAGCCCCCTGGGGCTCTCTGGCTCTCTGGGGTTTTGGCTCCTGGCTTTGGAGGAGAAGCTGCCCTCGTGGTGCGGAGAACTCACCCCTGCCGCATCTCCTGCCCTCCCTGCTGTGTCTCCTGCTCTCCTGGCCGCCTACCAAGGATCCTCTGGACTCCGGGATCAGCTTGGAGAGAATTCGTCCCTGCTTCACCCCCTGCTTTTTCCTCCTACCCTTGCTGTCTCCCGAGGACCCTGTTGGACACCGGGATCGTCTGCCCAGGCGGGTTCGTGACGCGGGCTCTCCGTCGGCCATTGCCCCGTGGGGACTGAGCTGGCTCCGGAGCGGCGGGGAGACCATCGCGCCCTCCCTGCTCCCCGGGAGCCCCGAGAGGTTGGCACTGGGTTCCCTGTGCTGTTTGCTGTTACTACCGTAGTTATTGTTGTTTGTTTGCCTTGAGATATATATATATATTTAGTAAAGAACTGTTATTCCTACTCCTGATATCTTTGCCTGAAAGCCCCTTAATTTCAAAATTCTAAGCATTCGGAGGGGAGGGGGTTGCATCTCCATTCCAAAGGGGGGGGGCTCCTGCCTTCCTTGGCAGACACCTGTCTTTCAAACCAAGACACCTACCAACAGTGATAACCCACGGCCAAGCAGTTTCTGCGGGGGCAGCCGGTGAGGTGAGTGCTGGTGACGTGTCCCCCGAATCTGCCTTTATACAGCCTCTTCTGGAGCCTTGAAAACACCATCAGAGCCACTGGTTTGTAACTCACACGTTCATTAGGACAGCCTGTTACCGTGTTTCACGCAAAGCTGTCGATTTAAGGAGATGTTGGAAACAAGGCGCTATCTCCGGGCTGTGCGGCCTTTGGGACACTCTGCGTTACCGGTTCACAGGGTGGGAGACACCAGCAGTGTCCTCTGTCAGGAGCACCATTCCGAGGAGGTGTGATGGGTTTCCCAGCCTTACCACTCAGATCACTCTGGGCATCGTGGGTGCAGTTCATCCAGGAGCAGAAAGACATACGTGCTTCTAAGTCTTAGTCTTCTCAACCCAGGTACGTCCTTCATGAGAAATGTTTAAATGAAAAGCCAAGCCAGTGGAGTAAGGGGATGAAGCATCTGCCTTTCATCAGGTGAAAGCAGACTCTGGGTGTTTAGTTTAGAATTAAAAAGTCATGTTTATAATTTTTACTTTTTATGTATAAAATATTTTAATATTAAATACATATTTTCTATTTTTATTTAAAAGAATATTTTAAAAAAATTAACCCTCTCCTTGCATTTCAGGTAGCCTCACCCAAGGCACTCTTGTCCCCTTGGGTTTTTAAGCAAGCTTTGTGAAGACAAGTTGGTGGCTGAGCCTTCACAGCCAGGAGGTAAATCCAGTTTCCTTGCTCTCCTTTGGGAGTTTTGGGCTTATGGGGCACAGTTTTTTAAGCACTGCTCCCCAGAGCACAGCAGTAGCAGCACCCAAGCAGGATCCAGGCTGACACATCCAGTCTGCAAAGCCCCTCACTTTGGATTCACTTCCCAAAACTCTTCCTTAACTGGTCTGCACTGGCCAGCAGCACAGGTCTGCGTGGCTGCTTTCCTGGTCCATAGAAAGCCAGTCTCAAGGGGGCTGAGTGCCAAGTGCTCCAGTGCCTGGGCAGCATCTGCTCTTTACAACACATCCTGCCAGCAGCCATCCCTCCAGCTATGCCTTCAGTTCAGTACTCAGGGGGAGACAGATGATAATCAGCCAGTCTTCCTTTGCTGGACATTTATTTTGTTTTATATTATATTTTTAAAATTTAATTTATTTTATTGTTTTATTTATGTTGCAGTTCTATTTTATTTAGTTCTATTTATTTTCTCTCCTCCCTTTCCCCTTCTCCTTTGTTTCTCCCTTTTATTTGAGACGTGCCCCCACCCCAAGTGGCAGGGGCTTTGCCTGCAGCCAGGGCTCTGATGGTACCTCCGTGGTGGCTTTGTCATGTCCCCAGGGGCAAGGCAGCCTCCCAGGATGTGGCAAGGCAGCTCTTCCAGCGGATCTCATGCACAATCCATGGTTATCTTCACACTGTCCTGGGAAAAGCTGACCTGGGAATGCTTCCTGTGGTTTCCACACACATTTGTGACAGCCCTCTCCCCCTCCACCCCAAATCCCCATGGGGAGGGCCAGGCAGTGACGCACCACTGCGTCCTGCTCAGAGGGACAGATGGCATCACCATCACTGAGATTTATGCTCCTTAGCACAAGAAAACAAACAAACAAACCCCACCCTAACCACATTTAAATTGAGGCTGTTTGCAGCTGTTGGGGGGCACTGTGAATGCCTCTGCATCCCTTCATCTGCTCCTGGATTGTCCTGCTCCTCCCTTCCAGCAGAGGCAAGACGATTCCTTGCTAGCAAACAGCCTGGAAAGGATCTCCTGCTTCCTCCCCAGGTAAAAAATGAGCTCTCGCTCCCATCACAGAGGGTGAGTTTAACTATAAACTAAAAGCAGACCCATCTGGTTGAGTGGGTCGGTTGGTTTTCTCTGTGTGGTTTTTTTTGGGGTTTTTTCCCCCAAACTAGTGGGGTTTGATCATTTTTCTCTTAATTTCAGGCTCAAAGAAATAAAAATTGTTAGACTGTGGCACCAGCAAAGCCTACCACAAACCATCCTTGACCGAGCTGCTTCGCTGGCAGTGATGTCTCCCTTGTTTTGGAGGTACAGAGCAAAAGAAAATGGTCATGAAGCCCCAGCCCCACATCTCCATGCCTTTCCCCCGTGTTCATCCTCACCCTTTGGATGCAGTGTCAGGGGGAGACACCAGGTTCCCATGGGCTTCGCACCGTCCCCCTTTGGTTTTGGGTTCATTCAGGGTTATTTTTATACATTTCTAGTTTGTGCCTGTTTATGGGTTACACTCTTCCCTCTCACATTGCAGTTAGTTGTGCCCCGATTATTATGGTTTGTTTGAACTTCTTTCTGTATGATATGAGTTCTTTAATGGAGGGGAAAATGAGGCGATTGCACAAAGCTAAGCAAAGCTTAAGCTAAAAGAAGTCAGTAATGATAGAACTAAAATAAACCCAAACCGACAGGATAGACAAGAGACATCTGACTGCTCTACAGCCTGGACAAGTTGCACGAGTCACCAGATCCTATGGAAAATTGCAGCTATAGCAAAAGCATCTTAAATAATTTTTGCAAAAAATATTACTGTTAAAATAAGCACATTTTAAGCTAAAATATGTGCAAACTCAGACAAGGCCTGAGGAATCCTGAAGCTTTGTGGCTAACACCAAACTGTCTGGGGAATGGGGATGCACTTGGTGATTTGCCATCGCTATGAGTCCTGGTTTGGCTGGGACAGAATCCCAGGCCATCCATGGTCTGCAGGCCCATGAGCAGTTTCCAGGCAGCCAGAAGCTTAATTTGGGAGGGGTAAAAGCCAGGGCAGCTGCCCCAAGCTGGCTCCAGGTGTATCCAAGAACACAGATGTCACATTCAGTATAAAGGGAGAAGTTTGCTGAGAGTGGGGGTTCCTCCTGCTCATTCTCGTCCTGCTTGTCCCTATCCCTGAAGGGCCTTACTCATCATCCTGCCCCTGAGGATGCTTCCCTATTTATTGTGACTGCTGCACATGCACTGGGCTGAGTATAACTTTATATACTTTATTTTGCTATTAATTTGTCTGTTTTACTAAAACCATTTTCATTTCAACCTGTGGGTCTTCCTGACTGGGGAGGGGTCGCTGGGAGGCAGAGCACCTGCTGTAGTTCAGCCTTAAGGTAGATGTGATGCCAGAACAAAAAGCCCCAAACAGGAGCATGGCAGAGAAGCAAAGGGGTTCAGACCCAGACAATGCAAATAGAAATGAGAATGTTGAATGGCAAAAGTCTTTTTAATGCATTAGTTGATTTAGCCAAACGATGTTTTGAGCCATAGTTTGTTGTCCTAGATGGTAACTAGAGGTCTACAAAGTCATCTGACACTGGCTATTACAGTAGTAATTAATAGTTAGAATACTGTGAATGACAGCTCTGTCCTGGTGATACCTGTGCTCCACAGCTTCTCCTCCTCAGTCAGTCCCACCTCAGAGATGGTCTGAGCTTGGCCTGCTTCTAGACCTTCAGCTTGCTGGATGGGCAGAGCACATCTTCCCCATGTATGCACCAACACAGCTGATGTCTCGGGTATATCCAGCTCAGTAACTCCATCATGTTACAGGCTTTACTCCTCTAGGATTATTTCCATGTGAGGACTTTAGTGCCTACTTGCCAGCCAACAGCAACAACAAAAAATAGTTTCCAGGGCTGTTGAGGAGCAGGACTCTGACTGGAGAAGGCCATTAAGCACAGCAGCTGGAGGGGCCACTCCATCCACCCCTGGCTCCCCGTCAGGACTGGCTGCGCCGTTACACGCTGGACGACCGTGGTCTCTGCAGAGATTTAACTGTCTGACAGATGGAGGCCCCAAGTTAAGGTATTTTGAGTTTAGAGCTTGTTTTATGAGCTTGACCATACAATAAATCTGGAAATGCTGAGCTCAGCAGCCTTCTCCAAGCAACTGCAACTAATGGCTACCTCCAGAATTGCTACAAGTGCAGCACGGTGTGGTGTCTGTGAGGCTGTAAAAACAGAAATCTGCAGATGTAAAAACTGCGTGAGCCGGTGGTGGGAGCCAGCTCTTTGCCAAGAACCATTAGCAGACCTGGGAAAAGTGCTTGAAACTTTGGGGCATGCATGGTCAGAGAGAGAGAGGCAGATAGGCTGTGCAGCCAGATCTGCATCCCACCAGGCTCTTCCTACCCATCTCAGTCGGAGAGGATTGTGTGTGGGACCAGGGCCCTTCCCAGCAGCAGTGACACTGTGATGGTCTCCATGCAGTGTTTAAAACCAGGCCACCTCCAGTGCCTTGGGCTGCAGCCTCCCTGGAAGATGAGCCTGAGCACAGAGCCCTCAGAGGGAAGCTTGCTCTTTTTGGGTTGACATGATGCATCTACAGCAGGTGTGAAAGGGCAGAGAAAGGGACAACCCTGCTGCACTGCCTTGGAAAAACAGCCAGGAGACACAAGCCACAGGTCCTCTAATCCCCTTTGCAGCCCTGTTGCATGGTAAAGTCTGTGCCCTCTTCAGCCCAAGGATGGACCTGAGGGGACCATGGTGTCCGTGCTCACTCTGTTCCTACCTGACATGGGTGAAAGTCAAGGCTGGGCACTGCTTTTTTCTGCTTTCTTAGAGCCCAGAAAAGTCTCGGGTTGACTTCATAATGTTTGGGGTGGATGTTGGGGGCTGGGGGGGGGGCAGTTCTGTGCTGGTGATACCTATGCTCCACAGCTCCTGCATCCCAGCCAGCCCCATCTGAGAGACAATCTGAGCTTGATCTGCTTGTGGATATTCTGCTGATTTGAAAATAACTTTGTCTGCAGGTGGTGGTGGTAGGAAATATACTGAACTTCTTTCATCTCGAAATGTCAACAAGCCTTTGGTGGGATGTATGTTGGGGCTGTTGGGGGGTGGCAAATCCCGTGAGCAGTGTCCGGTGTGCACATGGCAATGGGCACTGTCTGTGTCCTGTGATTGGCTTTCAGTTGTCTTCCTCTTCCCCTGTCACTCTTAGCATTTGTAGAATGCTAGAATAAGAAAAAAATTGGGGAGATTTCTGCTGTAACCCTGTCTCTCCTGCTGAGACCATGAGTGGGTTTGGACACCTCCTCATTGCTTCTGTTCCCACAAGCTTGCACCACACCCCCAACCTTCCCAGCAACTGGGACCATCTGTGGTTCTGCAGACTGATGACAGTATGGAAGCAATCAAACACCTAACACCAAGATCCAGGGCTTGAGTTAATCTCCTCTTCCCTCTCGAGGAAAGCCCTGCACAGCTGCCACGTGCACCGATGGAGACCTGCACTTCTTAGAAGCCAGGGTGGACCATTGCTTGAGACTGGTCACTCACTTGGCAAACCAGTGGCCTCACCTAGCACAGCAGCGATCTCCTGAGCTGTTAACATCATGGTCAGTGAGGCCTGGCCAAAGGAACAGCGAATCCCTACAGCAGAAACAAATTACAAAAACCCAGCTACCCTCCATGCACGAGTGGAGGGCACGGCAGGGATGCTCCTTGGCTTTGGTACAGCTTCTGCATGCAGGAAAAGCAGCTACAACTCACCATGGTATCGACCAAGATACTATGGTATCAATATTCAAGATCTAACAAGGCTACCCCTTCCTTTTCCAACCTAAGTCCGCTCATTTATTCATCCTTTGAGTGCTGACAAGCCCTTGTGCCAGTTACTCCCGTTGGAGAACGAGTCTGTCCAGTACTGTGAGTCCTTGGCCAGAAGCTCTGACCCCACAGAAATGAGAGAATTTGTGCTTCTTTGATTTGCACTTTGCCTGGCTGGGAGATGCTCTCACCACCCCTCTGTGTCATGGGCAGGAATAGTAATTGGATGGTTGGCAGGCAATCATCACACATTTCACATTTTTAATGAGTACTTGCAAGAGAAACGATCCGTTCATCTTTTCGAGCTTCTCATGAGGACTCATAAAGCTGCAGAAAGCCTGAAAGTGCCTTCAGCCAAATGCCTGAGCACTCAAGCCACACAGACAGGGTCTCCTTTGCTGGTGGGCTGGAGGAACCAAAATAAAAGGGCACAGTGTTTGGTTCAGTGCAGCATCCCGAAGCAAATATCAGGGTGAGCTCATCAGCTCCCACCCACCTAAGTGTTACTGGAGGGATGATTTGGGCAATTTTGTCTTAAATAGAAAGATAATACTGTGTGTGTTTTGAAGAACAGCAATGATTATCCTAGGTGGCGATGACTTCCTGGAAGATGTGAAGATCCCCTGGTTACAATCTTTTGGGTCATGGCGTGTTTGATCTTCAATTCTGAGAATGTGTAGCATGGTTGTTTTATGTGGCCATGATAGGAGCACCCCAGGGATGTTTTGATTTAGCTATCAGAGAAGCACCATGATTTCAGAAGGTCCTTGATTACATCCATCTTGAAGCCAAGACTCCAGCTGCTCGTTCACAAGTGCCTGTTACCTTTGCAGGGCATTCCTGGCTGGTCAAAGCCTGCTCCATGGCACGAGTCGAGCTCTAATCTATCATGACACTAAGAAAAATATTTTTTCTTTCTCCTGAAAGAGCCATGTGTAACCTTGGAGAGGAGTCCTGGCTTTTGGATGGCACCTGCCCCTCCACTCCATGGAGTGATGGTGCATGAAAATTAGAAGTTGAAGTAGAGGAGCAAAGATGAACTCTGAATCATGCAGAGTCATTCAGAGACAGCTTTTCTCCATGCCCTCTGCATGGTGCTACCTTCTTGCATTGCTTATCTTCAGAGCAAAAATGAAAACCAGGGCATGTTTTATTATTCTGTCTCATCTCACGGACTTCACAGGGCTTTGGTGGAAGTGGCAAATGGGTCTTGTAGTTCTCATGTGAGGCTGGATCTGAGATTGCCAGGAACATTGCTGTGCACGCCTTACATTCCTCACCCATTCTCCCAGCTTTTGTCTTTTAAAACCCACCCCAGCCCTTTGGTGAGCTTGTCCTATTTGCCCAGGAAAGTACCAGAAAAGGGGGGTGGAATTTGTGGTTCCACACAGTATGACCTGGAGAGGGAAATTCACCTGCCTCTGCCCTGTGGATGCTGAAAAGCTGCTAGCAGAGGGATTTTCTCAGGTTCTCACAATATTTGGTGAGAGTCCTGCCTTTCTCACACATGAGAAACAGTAGGATGGTTTTTGTAAGCTGGACCAACACCTGGTGTTTTGCTAAGTTCTGTTTATGGTACATTGGGAAAATATTTTGCAATGGGTGTTGTAGGACTTCAGCCAATCACCCTGGGAGATGGGTGTTCACTGACCAGTCGCCCTATGGGGCTAGGGTATATAAAATGGGGTTGTAAATTAATGAAGTTGCTTCTTTGGCCTGCTCTTGCTGAATTTATATGTTGCTGCATCTCTCCACTCTCGGTATAAACAGCGACACTGCCCCTTTCCTTCTGCCTCTGAGCTGCTTGAAGATCTGGCCACGAGTCCCTGGTACACTGCACAACCACAAAACCAGCCTGAAAACCACTGAGAAACTCCTACATCCATCGGCACCTACACACACAGTTGGTGAACAAGGGACGTTCAGACTCAAGCTTCATTTTATTTGCTTATAAATGGAGATAATCATGGCCACGCTGCTTGAGGTGCTTCCCAGCTTTCCATTCAAAAATGTGGAAAAGCACTCAAAGAAGAAGGAATGTGACACAACAACTGAAAGGGAGGCATCTGGCCTAGGAAACAGAAACTAGTTACAAGTCATTTGGGGCTCCCCATCCATTCAGCTGTGGTTCCCTGAGGAAGGAAAGGTGTCTTTCTCCAGCAGAAATGCCCAGGAGGGCAGATAAACATTGGTGTCTTCAGAAACCCTTAGGTAGGAGCGATGGCATGCGAAGGTGGTGGACTGGGGGACATCTCTGCAGCAGAGCTATGGCTCAGCTCACACAGATGAAAAGCGGCTCACAAGGAAGCAACTGCAGCAAAGACGTGGCCACACAGACTTTGCAGTGCTCTGGCAAGGACAGCACATCTCCGGGGTACTGGGAAGAGTTTCCATCTGATGTGCTAATGCTCAGCAGATCCTCCTCCTCCCTGCTGGTGGCATTCTGCTAGCATAGCTGAGCAAGCATGGGGACCAGCAAGCCTTGTCATCAGACCTTCACTTGCTGTGTACATATGACTACGTAGCCAATACCACAGGCAAGCGAGCACAAAACACGAGGAGAGAGCAGTGGCAAGTAGCACTTCAAAGGTTAGATGGCCAATTTGTTTGAAGTCTCAGTATCTTTTTACACCTTTTCACTGGAATACAAAAATCCTGCATCTGCAGGAATAATATATGGACACAGAGGGACACAAAATAATATATTTTTTTGTTGTTCCCTTGTACAAATCAAGACTGACATGGACAACGCAGAAGAGGACAAAGCACTGGGCTGGTATTTACAAAGGAGCATCGTGGAGCTGCGATGCCGTGCGCTACGGGCACGGATCCCCCCGGGGCACGCTTTCAAATCCTGGCCTTAAAACTCAGCTTGAACAAAGTGCTGCTGTTAGTACTTTTAGTAACAGCAATAAAGCCCTTTTTTTATTGTCATTTCATATAGGAATTTCACAGCGTGTCCCTATTGTTATTTTGAGGTCACTCCTCAGATCCAGCTGCTACAGCTGCAATAATCGAAGAGGCCAAGGCCAAGCACACTCTGTTCAGCATCGGGATGGGCTGTAGCTGTCTATAAAAAGCTGCTGGAGCAGAGAAGGATGCTCACATTCCTTTGATGTGGAAGCCTTGGGAGCGCCTGTAGCTGCTTCTAGAGGAGGACTGAGCTCTTGGGAAAGAGCTACAAGGCTTCACGTGGCGATTTCTCCAGCAGAGAGCCAGGAGCATAAAGATGCGTGGCAATACCTGCGCTCCCAGTCCCCGCCGTGCCTCTGCCTGCCCCGCAGTGGTACGGGGAGCGGACGGTGCCTTCACAGCGTTCATCCTGCCCAGCAGTTCAGCAGCTTGGCCCCTTCACTGGAGGGGATGGGGCACTGTGTGAGCTGCTGTTTGAACGTTCCTGAACATAAATCCTCCCTCTAATCCACTGACAATCGAAGCGCCCGTTGTTCCTCTCACAGCTCTGCAACAGCGCCCATCTGCCGAGGTGGCAGCGAGCCCACGAGGGTGTAACACGGCTGAGGTGCCAGCTAAACAAGCGCGGAGGGGAACAGCCTGTGCCACGCAGAGAGCCAACAGATCCTCCTGTTTGCAAACAGTGCCAACTTTGGGCGACTCGCTTCACCACAGACAGGGCATCTGGAGCGGCTCGCGGGCACTGCACCCCTGGCACGTGCCTCTGAGCTACCCTTCTTCTGTCCGGGCGCCTCTGTGCCTGCATTTCTGCACGTGGGCGGCACACTGGGAAGAGAAAATATGTTGTTCAGCTTTTCAAACCAAGGGCAAATGATAACTCACTGGAGCAGATCTTCTCAGGCAGTTTCTGCCAAGAGCTGGCTCATCAGATGTTCCCAGTGCTTTTCCTCCCTTGTTTCCAGCTGCTAAGCTGCCCATTCTTAGCATTTGGTTTCACTATGAGTTTTGCATGCCTGGGAAAGGTAAAAGGTAGTCCCTGTGCTGGCAGAAGGTGGGTTCATTGCCAGTTGTACAGGCTTTGCACTAAAACGTGGTCTTCACCAGGATGCAAGTATGGAAACTGCTGCCTTTCAGATGTAAGCCTTGCTCGGAAAGTCACTCGGGTCCCCATGCTGAAAGCAGCTGCCCGTCCGCCCATGGCAGCTTCAAGATCAGAAAGGGTGGCAGAGATGGGTGATGCTGTTTTGGGGAAGACTTGGGATTCCCAGTGCATAGATACCCTCTGCCAGACCTTTTAAGTTCCAGATAATTGGAAGGGATCATCTCACTGATGGTGCTTGTTCATGCACTGGTGCTCTTCACTGGTAGCCAGAGATGGTAGGAGTTGGAGTGAGGATTTGTTTGATATTAGGTATCTGTCCCAAATCATTATTTTCTGCATTTGCACTAATCTTGGCTTCTCTGAAAGAGGTAATGCTATGCAGACATAACGATGTTCAGATCATAGCTGGACTTAGGGAAATACTTGTCATCATGAAATCTATTTTATACGGGTACCAGTTAGCCTGGTCGTGTAGCTGAAAGGCATGAAGGATGAGTAGGAAAGCAACTGTGACTAATGGAAGCTTTTCTCAAATGTATGTAGTCATAGGAGTTAATGAAAAGAGGAAAAAGAGATGGCTCTTGAACTCTCCATCAGGAGAAGTGAAGTGTAACGCCAGGCAGAAAAAGGAGCTATCATTTTCAGATTCCTTTCCAGCAATTATTTTGTATTTTCAAATCCCTCCGAGCTCCCAAATCAGCTTAGGAAACTGTATCTTCTGAATATTTCCTGGAAAGTCTCGCTCCTGCTCTCACCACATTCCTACTCTCCCTTGCAGAAGCAGTGAGTGCAGAGGAGGATTAGCTGAACTCCTGTCCTGCTGGATGCTTATCCCAAATGAACGACTGTGTCCCCCTCATCCTGTGGTACCTGGCTGCCACTCGTGCAATAAGCAGCTCAGCCACCGGTGCAAGCAACCCTTATTTATTGCATTCCAGAGTGTAAGTCTGAGCAGTTTAACTTTATTGCACTAGGAAAGTTTGCAGGAAAGGCTCCTCTATGAAAGCAAACTGAGGAGAGACAGTGGCAGCGCAGCACCGAAACCCCCTTGGTTTCTGCGAGAAGTTAGAGCTGGATTAATTATTTCTGGCTTTTTGTAAGAGAAGACTACATGTTGTAGAGTGGGTTTTGAAGCCTTGTGAAGAAGAGCACCTGTCCTGTTCTTCAGGCTGGGCAGGGAGTTTGAAGAATTACTTTTTCTACATCTGTGGATTATTTACCACGTAATGGAGGCTCTGTCCTCAGCGGGTCACTTGGCACATGGACCGAGCACACAGCTCGCTGCCTGGGAGTCTCTCCACTGCTTCCCGTATCCTCTAGACCCAGACCACAGTGCTCGTGTCATACTGATCATTTAGTTAGCATCTGTTTCAGACATTTAAATGGAAAATGCCTCACATGATGCATTTATTTGATCCATGCAAAATATGTCCTCCAAATCCTGAATTCAAGAATCCCAAACATAGCTTTGCAGCAACTCCCTGTGCTAACAGAAGCCTGGGGAGTTCATGCCTTCCCAGGCTGCAGGCAAAGCACTGTTTGCTGTGGTCTGGAGGGAGAGGAGCTCTCAGCTTGCTCTTCACCCAGGGTGGACTGTGCACCCCACAAGCCTGAAACCCCAGGGCTGCCAGCAGCTGGGGAACCACAGAGCAAGCAAAGCTCTTGGCACATCCAAACCCTTCACTCTGCGACAGGGCAGGGATAAAAGGAGCTTTTTGGAATTTGATTCTTTTATTCCAGTTACATAAAGCTATTACCCAGCTTCAAGGGAGCTGGCCTATACCCTGCTGGTATCCACTTGCGTCTACCCTGACAGATAAGAGCAGAGCTGCCTTGCCTCCATCAGACAGCAAACAATCTGGGGACAGCAGGTGCCTAAAATATCTGCAGGAAAGAAAATCAATTAAAAAAAATGAAGGCTGGGTGATTAAGGACTGAGAGGAGGGTGAGGATAGGAGCTGGAAGGGCTGTGATGGGTGGGGGATGCTTGGGCAGGGGAGAAAGGAATAGGCTGGGGGTGTGGGTTAGGGAAGAGGCGGGGGATGCTGCTGCTGCACTCTGGGCTTGGTGTCGCTGCATGAGGGAGCCTTCTCCCTCGTCCTGTGTGTAAGCTGAGTCCCTGGGCTCTCTCTGTCCCTTTTATCTCCCCTTGATCTCCATTTCAGGTCTGTGAGGTAGTGTGTTTGTAACCTGACTGCTGGGGTCTCTGCCGTGGGAGTAGGGAGCCCTACAAGGGCTTTCCACCTGCTTTAATTAAACTGCTTTTTAACAGGAAATCTCCTTGGGTAAAATCTATCTCTGATAATAGTTAATAGCAAAACTTTATTAACTATAGAGGAGCTAGCATTGTCCCTAATTAGTCCTTGATATGCCTGTTACTGTTTTTTTCCTGTCTGTCTGGGCCCAAGGGCTCTGCCTGCAGAGCAGGGCTCCCTCTGATCCTCGGCACAAGACAGTTTCCTCTGCCTTTACTGGGGCTGCTTGGTGCTGGGGCTGCCCGGCCCAGTGTCCTGTCCCTGTGTCACAGCAAGCCCTCGAGAAGCTGGGGTTCAGCTGCCCTCCTCCAATTGCCACCCATGCCAGGGCAGTGAGTGCAGGGGAGCCCCATCTGCTCTGCAGTGCCGACGAGTCCAAGCCAGGGGAGATCTCTATAAGAAGTGACTGCTTGAACCCATCCCTTGTGCTTCTACCTTCTTTGCTAATATGATTTTTAACCTGCCCCTTTGGGGTTTCAGCTTTAAAATCAGGATTACTGCTGGCCAGAGGCAAGTGGCAGCAGGAGCCATGGGAAAGGAAAGCAATGGGCGCAGTGGTTTTGGGGACGAGCACAGCTCCAGCAGTGCTCTGGCTTTATATCCCCTTCCTCTGCTTCCCCTCTTACAGTGCTGGTGAAAGAGGCAGGCTGAGCAAGGCTGGGCTTTTTAATGCTTCTTTTTCCCAGCTGGTTTCTTCAGGGGTTCATGGTGGCCACGATAGCTGTTGGACACCAATAGAGTCCTGTGTTTTGTACAGCTGAGCCTACATCCCAGTGTATTTACCCAAAAATGTGTTAGATTCTGGCTGTATATGTTGTATTCTGGCTGTATGTGTTAGATTCTTGTAGTATATGTTATATTCTGGCTGATTCTTGTTTTCCATCTTTCAGACATGTTGGAGATGCCCACTGAAATTAACAGGAGCACTGACAGTGGGTTTGCTCTGGATTTCATGGTTCTGGTATTTCAGGAAAGTTTGGGGAGGGGGGTGTGGACACAGCTGAGAAGCAGTGTTGGACACACACCCTGGGGTGTGTAGTTGGCTGTTGGGGGGACCAGGACACCCTAGAAGTGCAAGGGGGCACCTCCACATCTGCAGGACCTTTGGGCAAACAGGTCAAACCCTAAAGGTGCTGTGAGCTTGGTGCTTCTCATTTGCATCTCCTGTAAATTATGGTCCAGAAAGCAGCAATGTACCTTTGTGGGGTTCAGTGTGAAGATCTTGGTTGGCACTGGAGGACAAAAATTCTGCAAAGTGTTGCTAGTCCCTAAAAACAAAGGGCAATCCTGACAGTGTGACCGCCTTGGATTTCAGAGCTGGTGAAGGAGACCCAGCATTTTTTTAGGTTTAAAACTTCTGATATTTGAGACTCATTTTTTGTGAGAGCTGGATGCTCATTATTGATTGCCTGGAGTCAGATGCTGCCACCAAAATTGTTGGTCTTCCTGGACCACAGGCAGAGGTGTGTTTGCCAGGGCTGTGGTCCTCTCCCATAGGCAGTTATCTACACCAAGACAAAGTAAGGGGGTGAGTTACACCCCATGTGAGCTATGCTGGTGTAAATGACACTGCAGAGGTGCAAAGCAGTCAATCTCTGTCCATCGCTGTGTCCACCCCTGTGCCACAGCCTGCCTGGGGCTCTGGGTGGCTGCAGACCTGGGGTGTCACCCCTGGCAATGGTCCCAGGGCGGCAGCCAGCACTGGGTGGGGAGTTTGAAGTGCTTGCTGTTGCATGGAGCTGCCGGTTGTTCAGAATGATGCTGATGACCTGCTGCAGCCTGCCCAGAAGCACAACCAGCTGATTTATAATGACCAGGAATAAATGTTTTGGTAAAATGCTGGCGTGAGCCTTAAGGACATTTCAGTCCTTTCCCCTCAGGAGGTGCTGAGCAGACTGTTTGCTCAGCCAGCAGTGGATGCCGTGTTGTCCTGGCTAGACAAACAGATGAATCCAGCCCAGATTTCTTGCAGACCCACCCATCTCTTGTTTAAATCTCTGCACTTTCTCCATGCTCTGCAGCGGTGCTCGCGCAGCACAAGCCTTTTGCCATCAGCCACGGTTCTGCAGGGCTACAATGTCTCCTGTGCCTCTTGCCCTTTGGAGGCAGCTGCTTTGACATCTGGCTCTTGGGGCTGCTGGTGGCTCCAAGCTGTGATAAGCAACAGCATTTGGGCTCTAGATGTGGGTGAAGCAAATCACAGCGGTTGTGATACATCTTGGTAGCCTGGAGAGCAGAGAAGCCTCCCATCTTGCCCTCACTCGTGCTGGTAGGGTGAGGAAGAGGGCAAAGGGGTTGGTCTCTTTGGGAGAAGCTGTAATGAAATGAGAAAAGTTTCTTTTCTAGTATCTTATTGAATTTTTAGGGTTTGATTAAGGGTTCTCCCTTGAAGCAGGCAGGGACATCAGAGGCATCTTTAAAAGGGGAGAAATAGATGTTACCTGCTGTTATGCTTAAGAGAAAAAATGATGGATCCCAAAGACTCTTAATGCTCACTCCAGCCACTTTAAAGCCTCCAAGATGGCAATGTCATTAGCTACACAGCAGGACAAGCATTATCTCTGCCTTACAGTTTCCCCAGTCGAGTCATCCAAAACCACAGAAGCACCAGGAGATCCCCCAGGGTGGGTATTTCCATCACTGATCCCTGCAGTAGGAGATGGTGGGCTCAGCTGGCTGAAATGTGGGCTTTCCTCATCCCGCTCTCATCGCCAGCCCAGAGCAGGAAGGACACTTATGGTCTGTAGGCACAAGAATGATTTTGGTTTTTTCCCAAAATCAAAAGGACTCTGGAGCTTTTTGACTGCAAGTCACAGTCATATTAAGGATTGGTTTTCATCAGTACCTGCAGAAAGTGATTCGGAGGCTTTACGGCATCTAAACCAACCGGCTGCCTGAGAGAACATACCCTGGAATTTTGGGATCTGATGTGCGGGACTACAGGAAATATTTTAAGCCACTCGCCTGAGGTTTGCAAAGGACTCTGAAGAGACTGATTTCCCCAAACCCCAGTGACTGCAGATGGAAATTTTGTGCCAGGTTCCTTTCAGCCAGCATTTCCCAGAGAGTCTAAATGTGGATCTCAGATGTACTTGATGAAGTGGGGACTCGCAGTTCCCCCGTTAGCCGCTGTGCCGAGATCCCTCTCCTCCTTAGCGAGCACTGACATGCTGTTTGTTCTGCTCAGGCATGCCATTCTGCTCAGGCATGCCATTCTGCTCAGGCATGCCATGCTGTCGGTTTTTCTGTGATTCAGGATGTCTGATCATGTTGGTTTTCCTGTTGGCTCCATCCGTGCATCCTCCAGCTCCTTTTTTATTTTTTGTCTGAGGGTAAAATCTGGCATCTCTAGTCTCGCTCAGAAGAGCTGGGGTCTGGGTAGGACAAGGCTCCAGCTTGGTTTGGCAGGCTTGTGGGAGGCTCAGGCTGGGAGGACACGCTTGGCAGTCGGGATTACACAGCGTGGTGGTGGAGCTCTCCTTCTTGAGAGCCTCTGCCTCTGGGCACAGCACCAAGTTGTGCACAACACCATGACCAGCACAATGCCAAGGCTCAGCCTGCTCCCAGCTGGTGGGTGTCTGGCCCCAGAGCAAAGCCCAGACCAGGGATACGTGGCCATGGTCCTCCCGTGCAGCCGTGTTCACACCCCCGTGACACCCCATCGAGTCACAGGCACTGGGGTGATGTGGTGGGAGGGGCCTTGCTGTTGCTTTTTGGAGCCTCTTGAAGGGCTGCCCCTTGGATGGTGGCACCAGGAGTTTGTCCCTCACACTGGGACATTGCCAGGCTTTATGTGATGGCTGCTACGTCCCAGGCAGTGGTCAGTTGGTCTGTCCAGCTCCCCCTACTTCCCTCCCCAGCAGATCTCTACTGAGGGAATCATCTGTGATGAGAACTGGTAATTGGGCACCAGGCAGGGATTTAGGGAGCCTAGGTGTTTTTCCCCACTTGAACACTGATCTGGTACCCACATTACTGACGATATCTCCCTCCTACTCTGGTTTGTCACATCCCTGCCTGTCCCAGCCCTGACAATTTGTATTGTGCAGAACTGTGGTGTTTTTCCAGGGCTAGATATTAACATTAGCAAGGAAGGACCTGATGCCAGGAAGCTCATCAAGCTTCCTAAGCACACGGAGCAGGTGAGGACCAGAAGGTCAGACAACCTGGAGACTTTGGGTGGCATTCCTGCCCACGCATCCTTATCTCACCAGTCCTGGAACTTACCCGGAGGAGAGCAGTCAAGTCACACCAGATGATTCCAGCTCGTGAGCCACCACCACACGGCTGTGGAAGGTGTGGGTGCCCTGGTGTGGGGGCAGGAGGGAGCACCAGTGAGCTCTGCCCACAAGGGGCACACCAACCAACCCCAACCAACCTGGGAATTTGGATCTCTTCTTGTGATGATAGTGATTGTTCCTGTCTCATGGCAGCAACCTTCAAAAAGAGGCATAGTCCTTCACCTGCTCAGGTGCGGGGGCAGGCAGACACTGTTCTCTCTGCCTTGGCAGTAGGGAAATGGGGGCAGAGACAAGATGCTGACTTGGGAGGGGCTGGTGCAAGGCTACAAGCAGCTCTCCTGCTCCTGACTGGGTCACAGTCCCTGCAGCCACTCATGTGACGGACTCCGGAACGTTTCCCCAGCTCAGCCCAGAAAGACTAAAACAGGCTCTGTCTGCACTTGCCCGAGGCCAAGCACGTGGTCCTGAGCAGTCGCACGCCATGAAAGGCAAACTCTCCAGAAGAAGGCCAGAGAGCTCTGTCCCCGAACCGTGTCAGGGAGCATTGAAATGGCACTGGCTCCAAAGAAAAACTGGGCAGGATGGAAAGAAGAAACATAATGATGTCAGTGCAAATTCGGGCTGAAATGATGTGAGTGAAATCCTCAAAGATGCAATGCCAAGAAAAATAAAACCCAACAGAATGTCAGAAAACCAAATTGCGACAAATAACACAAGGGAGATGGGGGGGAGTGGAATAGAAAAGGACTAATAAAGTGGAACGGGCAGAAGAAAATGCAGGCAGAGGCAAGTGGATTCAAACCAGGTGCTGCTAAACCCAACACCAACCAGTCACCAGGAAAAAAACCAGAGGAGACGATGAGTGAGATGAAGCAGAGCCAGGGCCATGAAGAAGCACAACTGGCTGGGAGTGACTTGTAAACCAAACAGCAATTCAAGGGCAGGAATAAACTCATCTGAAGAGAAGATAAACCGCAAAGCAGAGTGATGTCATGCCGAGCACAAACAGCCAGGGCTCCTGGAAATGCAGCTGTTTGAGGTGGATCAATGCTCAGTGATGAGGAAAGCAGAGCTGGGACAGGCGCTGGGGGCAGGGACTCCATGCCCAGGCTAGGGCTGGTGAGGTGCCTTTGCCATGGGGCTGCCAAACACACAGCTGCCTCATTCTGCAGATGGGGAAACTGAGTCATGTGGAGGGCAGGCAGCACGACACGTCCCTGATTTCAGGTGCCCTCCTTGATGTTCTCCCTGGCAGTATCATCCCAATGCAGCCCTAATGTTGCTGTCCCATCCCTGCCATCCCGCTCCCTCAGGTCCCCTCAAAACCTCTGCCTGCTGCCCCAGTGAAGAGCCCATTATAGAGCAAGCCTCAATTTCTGCATTTACCTCAGGAAAAAGCACCTGTCCCAAGGTCAGGCAGCACTGGGGAGGTGGGAAGGACAACACAGATGCTGGAGCTCCTTCCCACAGTACTGGTGTGGCACAAGCAGCCCTCCCCAGCACAAAGCCCTCCATGTGAAATTCATGCTGCATGCCTTACAATAAATGGAGCTGCAGAGACAATAGCAACCCTAGCACATTTAGTACATAAATAACTTTAAAATCTCAGTATTGTGGAAGGGAAATCTCTGTCATTTCACTGCAGTACTTTTCCATCAATGCTGTGTGCTGCCTGCCCCATTTTTGGTGGCTGGGCAGGCAGGGAGGAGAGGGCAGGGAGGTGTGGGCAGGGAGGAGGGTGCAGGCAGAAGCAAGGCAGGGCTCGCACAGGTAGGGCCAGGCTGTCTGTGTTCAGCCAGGCAGGACACGGCTTCACTGCCTAGCAGCTTCATCCACCTGCTTGTATTGGGGTTAGTTTTGTGCTGTCACCCCCTGACGAGATGGGTAGAAACACCCACTGCATAGATGAGGGGGCTTTGGGCTTTAATGAGACCCTGGCTCAAAGCAGCAAATACACTCCTTTTCCTTTTCCTCAGCAAATCTTTGTTCTTGAAGGCTGAGTGGCAACATGAAAACTGAGAAGTCACCTGGGAGGGATCAGAACCAACAGAGATAAAGCCCAAGGGAAGCCTCTCCTGTATATTTTCCTCCTACATGCTCACCAGCCTGTTCCTGGGGGCTCAAGGTCAATGACACCCCAAAACTGCCCTGTCCCCATCCCACCCACTGCCTCTCGACCTCCTTGCAGCAGGGACAGACTCAAAATAGTGCTACCAAAGCCATTAGTCATGCGGGGAACGTCACCCTGCAGCGGGATTCATCCCGCCTCTGTAAATAACTCCTTCCTGCAACCTCAGTCGGAGGATTATTTATATCTGGCATAAATCATCCCCAGCAGGAGAGTGATGGGAGGCCACAATGCTCCGGAGAACACCTCAGTGCGGGGGATGTTGTCTTCTGTGGGGAGATGTAATGGGGTGGCTCCAAGCTGGAAGCCCCTTGGGCCAGCCCTTCAGTCCAGTGTCTTGGCCACTGGGGCTGAGCCCGCCTGGGATTGATGCTCTACAGCAAAAGCCTCTCATGGTGCCAGGCTTCCCGGAGCCCTGAACCCAGGTTTAAGGTGGGTTTGGGGGCTGGCAGCTCCCAGCCCTGCCTGGGCTCAAGGGCACGTGAACATGCCAGAGGATCCCTCTGGGGCCAGCACTGCTGGGTTCCCCCCACCATGTGCCGTGCAGGGGCTGCTGCTGGGATCTCCACGGGGGTTTGGTGTCGGTGTTGCCTCACAGTGCCAGGAATCTCATCCCTATGTGTCCCACAGTGCCTAAATGCATTGCTCTTCAGGGTACCGTAGGAGATGTAGCTGCTACACCAGCCAGGGAGGGGTTTGGTGGGGCTGCATTTACCAGCTAGAAATTAATTCCCTGCCCTTTAAATGTTGTGCATTGAAGCTTTTATATGTGGGCGCCTTCTGCAAATTAGAAAAAATAAGTGTGAGCAAAGGAATAAATATTTAAACCCTAAGAAGCCCATTTAGCCTCTCACAAACATCCATATCCCGGAGCAGTTTCTTGGTGAGCAATTTGTGTTTCATTAAGAGGAGAGTGGACATGTGCTAGCAAAATCCATCCTTTGTTTATACCTCCAGTGACCGAGGCGCTGAGCAGCCTTCCTATCTTTTTCCAGCAGCCTCCCAGCAAATCAACCGGCTCCATGGCCCATTAAAGCCTTTAATCAGCCACCTCGGTGCCTCGCAGCAGCTGAAACACAAACAAACTCTGTCACAGAGTTAGGAGGACCCAGTGCCAGGCTTTTGGGAGCGAATTCTGCTTTCAGCAGGGTCTGCTGTGATGGGGTTCCCAGCAGTGTCTCGGTGCCCACAAGCGCTGTCTTGTCTCCGCATGTGGGGATGAAGATGCTCCCCAAGCGCTCGCCTGGGTAGGTGGGAGGGCACATCCTCTGTGCAGCTGTGCTGGGAGCAGGTATGGAAGGGGCTGTGGCCAGCATTCTCCTCCAGGAGCAAACCCCATGGTGTGGGGCTTCAGCACATCCCACTGATGCCAACTGGTAGGGATGGAGGTCAGGCAGCAGCAGCCAGTTCCATGGGGCTGCATCCCACAGGGGTTTGGATCTGCTCTTCTCCTGGTTCCCAACTCCCAAATGCTCAGGCTGGCAGGAATGGGACTCAGCCCAAATTATGCCCAGGCCCTACCCATTGAGGGGCAAGCAGGAGCCTGTTTGCCTTCTGCAGCAAGGAGGGGAAAAGTGGAAGCAGCAGCATGCCTGGTCCCCAACCCAAGGGTGGCTGGACTTGACCCTGTCCAACCACACTGGCTGGAAAAAGCCACCTCGCTCCGATGCTTTACACCGTGCTGTCTCCCAGAGCCCGGACCCTGTGCCCCAGTGAGAGCCCATGATACACGGACCGCTGACGTGCAGCTGGTAGTGTGACCTGGCGCGCAGCGACAGCCCCGAGGAGGGGCTGGCAGGGTTTAATCAGCCCTCCATGCTGAAGGATTAACAGCAGCAATCTTGTTTCCAGCCACCCTCCAGATGATACAACATAATAAGACACATAACAGCCTCTTGGAAAAGAGAAAGTTATAGTTCCCACAGCAACCGTAACTCAGCCGTATTACACATATATATATATTAAGGCATAAATTTAACAACATATATTTTAATGCAAAATACCAGCAATGTGCACAGGGACAAATAACAGCGGTTGTGGGATCCATAGCAGTTGGCTCTTCCCACCTCCCGCTGCTTGAATCTCCCCACCAGCAGCACGGTGAGGAAGATGACGCCGTCCCAGTTGTTGCGGCTCTTCCTCCCGCTCCCACGTACCGCACAGGGACCTGTCTGCGTGCACAGGGACCCCCGCCCGTGCACCTACCGCTGGTGCCCCCCGCGCACGGACACGGTGTGTGGGAAAGCTCTGTAGCGTGACAGCCCGTCTCCCGGGACACCTACTAAGGCGCCTGGGTGCAGCAGGGAATTCTCTCCTCGCTCCCTGGGCTGACTGCAGAATGAGATCCTTCCAACAGATGTCAGGGCTTTTTCGACTGTCTGCTGGAATCGCAGGATGGGGATAGAATCCTCTATTACATTTTATGCAATGGCTCACGCTCGTGTCGTTCTAGCCGGTTTTACCAGCCATCCTCTAGAGGCCGGCAGCAAAGCCAGCGCGGTGCTTTCCCCCGCTCCCGACAGTGGTGGGGGGGTGACTGCAGCCACAGCCACGGGAATATCGCTCGGGCGAGTGCCCATCGCCCGCTGCCTCGCCAGGTGCCAGGCAAAGGCAGGTCCCCTGCCCTGGTCCTCTGCCACGGGAGACAGTGTGGCCAGTGGGATGCATCCTGCCCGCACCATCACTGCTTTCCCTCCCAGCTGCCCGAAACCCAGCCTGGAGGAAACAGCTCTAGCCGGGGAAAGGGGAGGATTAACGCACAGCATAAAAGTGCCTGAGAGGCTCTTGAGCATCAGGGGCCTGGTGTGGCACAGCTGTGCCCAGGGTTCCTGCTGCTAGGGCAGGTGGGGGCTAAGGAGGTGGGACCAACCTCCCTGGGGCCCTTCCCCTTTACCTGGGAGATGCATTTAAGCTGAGCCCCTTGCTCCTCACTTGACCCATGGGGTGGCTGTGCCATGTGTCCTACCAGGCCTGCTTTGGGGGTATGGTCCCCAGGGTTGTGCTTTTCTTTGCTCTGCTCCATTGCTGTGGTTGGTGCTGTCAGCAGGCTGGCTCTGCTCACATCTCACAGGTACCATGGGTCTGCACCCTGGGAAGGTTTGGGGGGTCTGCTGCTTGGTGGGAGGCCTTGAAGCAGGGAGCTGCCTGCTTCAACTGCTTGTAGTGTTTTATGTCTATGCCTTAATTCTGCATGGCTTTAAATCATCTTGGTATTGCAGTAACAGGAGCTGAACTACTGGCTGCAGTTATAGTTGATGTTGCCTGAGTGTCTGTGGGAGAAGCACCTATGTTTGCACTTTAATTAGTTGGTTTAATTGCACTGTCCCCTATATGCATTATGGGGAGGGCTGTCCTGTGCTGCTTTCTGAGCCTCTGTGTCCACTCTGCTGAGATCCAGCAGGGAGGCAGAGCTGGGACTTGTGCAAGTCTGAACCTTGCACTGCCTGATTTAAAAAATATATATGTATACACACACACATAAGTATGCACACTGTTTACAGAGCAATCCCAGCTAATCTCTCTAGCTAGCTAGGGCTCTAGGATGCCCTTTCAGCAGGGATTTGTAGAGTTTGCTACAGTTATTTCCTAAGATTGCATTACCTGGGGCTTCAGATGAATAATGTAGGTCCTTGTTCAGCAACTTACTTACAAATGTCGAACCTTAAACCGCTGAAGTCAATGGATCTGCTTGTGTGCTTAAAGTTAGGCACAGGCTTAAGTGCTCCAGTAAATCAGGGCCTTATAGCCTAATCTGGCACTCCTAATAAGGTCTCCTGATATAAATAGCAAACGGTATTGACCCAAGGGTGCGTTTGACTTGGTCAGTGCTACATCCTGCAAGACAAATGCTGACGGTGGTGGCAACGCAACCGAAGCGTCTGCGTGGCTGCGCTGCAGGTGTCCTCGGCACGCTCCGAAGTGACCATGCTCCTGGACACAGGTCTGTGCTTTGCAATCCTGGGGGGCTTCTCATGTTAAAACCCTGCTCTGAGGAGAGGGGAGTGGTCCCCTCCCTGCCCGAGGAGATGGGGACGTGGGCTGAGGGACCTTCCAGGAGCAGCTGAGTTGACATAAGCATTTGCTGCTGCCAGGAAGGGAACATCATAGCTTGAACAGAAATGCTTGAGCTGGTGCTGGCTGCCTGAGGCCAGGAGCTGCCTGTCCCCAGTGTCCCCTGGAGGCCCTCTGTGCTGGGCACTGCTGTTCCTCTGCTGTGGGGGAGGATGGGGCTCTCTGAGAAGGGTTTTGGTGCTGGAGCTGGGCAGAGGTGCTGCAGGGTCTTTTGGCAAAGCTTGCAGGAGGAAAATCCCAGCTCTGCTCCCTGCAGAACCCCAAGGTGAGGGCTCCCTGACAGGGGGATCCCCTCGAGTGGCCCCACGTAGGCTGGCGCTGGAGGAGAAGCGGATGGCTGGGCTCGCTCTGTGTGTGGAGTCATCCCAACCTCCCAGGCAGCTCCACCCTGGAAGGATGAACTGGATAAATGGGAAGTATAGTAGATCTCCTTGGATGTTTGTGGTTCAGTGCCCTCAGCAGAGCCAGGGCTGCGCTCTGCCTGAGTCAGCAGGAACATGGCGTGAAATACTTTGGTCTTGTCAAAAGTGATTTTTGACTTTTATTTATTTTTACTTTTTTTTTGGCTCGTGTGTGTGCAGCACAGGTGCTGCCAGTGGCGTGGCACAGCCAGAGGCACCCCTCAGAGCAGGAGGGGACCCATCTCAGATCACAGCCCACAGGCACGGAGCAGAGGTAGCGTTTCAGCAGAGATCTAATTAGTATTTCTAATTAGCCCTGATTTCCTTATCACCTTCAGGTCTCAGCTACAGTTCAGGCTGCATTGAAGAGCTAAAACATCAAGAGGTACATACAGGTGGGGGATCCCTCACAGTAAAAGCACCCTGGGGTGGCACAGCCCTCTTCCCCTCTCCATTTCCACGTGCCCTGCTTGCCCAGCTGCAGGAGCACAGGGGAGCAGGGAGCAAGGGCAAGGAGCACTAATTAAACTCTTCTCTAACCTCCACCATGCTTTGTCTGGCAGGAAGCTACTCCAAGGGGACCAAAGAGTCATGGTCGAGTAGAGAAATGAGGGCATGGGGTAATGGGGCAATAAGGCGTAAAATCACAGATGGCCATCCTCTTTGGGTGGAAAACACTTGCAAGCTGTGAGCTTTGCTCTTCAGTTTTTCTTTCCCTGAGCTCTGGAAAGTGATGCTCCCAGGTCACAGCCAGCTCATCCTTCCTGGCACAGGTTGTCCCATACAAGAAACAAGAATCAAAATCATGTCTATCTCAGACCTGTTGGGAAGTGGCAGGGACAAGCAGCACGGTGGTTGGGATGCCCTTTGGACAATATAGAGCAGGAGAAAGTAAAGCCAAGCTTAAAGCATATAAACACCATCGTTATCCTAGTGAAGAGGGAATTGTAGGCCTGGCACAAAGCAGAGGAACAGTCTGAGCCTGCTTGGTGGGCTCTGTTTGTGGCACTGGGAGCCTGCAGGCAAGAGTATTCATCCCCTGTTGTGCTCCCTTCCCTGCTCTCCAGAGATGCTGGTATTTCCCATGATTGCTTGGACAAATTCTTGTGAGCGAGCCAGCAGCTCTCCTCTTGTCTCTTGTAATTACTGTCCCAGCATTCTCCTTGAGAGACACCATCCGCTACTCCTCCATCACCAGTCATCTCCCCATCTCCTTGGCGTAGCCCTTTCCCTGGAGAATGTGGCTAATCGTGCTGATGGTGCATCTCCTGAGGTCCCATGCTGCTCATTATGCTCAATCAGATCAAAGGCGGCTGCTCCATCGGCTGATGCACCAGCCATGTGCTGGGGGGGGTTCTGCTGCCCTCCCTCCCCCCAGCATCAGACAGGACATGCTGGCCAAGAAGTGAAAAGCCAGGCTGGTGCCCTTGGCTATGGGTGATAGGAACTGGTGACCCCATGAACCCTTGCCCCTGGGAAACTGCTGAGTGGACCAGGGCTGTGGCTGTGGGGAACACCAGAACCTTTTCAGAAGTCCTCTTGGGGGTGGGATGTCCCCAGAGAGACCATGGCAGAGTGAGGACAGGCAGATGTATGAGGACCAGCCCAGTGTGAGGCAGCTGGGAGCACTAGGGTGACACTGGTACTGTTTGGGAGTGAAACAGCTGAAACAAGGGGGTTTGGGGTCAGAAACAAGATGCATTTCAGAGAGTTTGGGGGTCCCAGGAGCAGCAGGGCTGTACTTCAAGTCGATGCACTGGCAGCAGTGTGAGTGGGAAGTGGCACAGTGCTCAGCTGCACCATGGTTCCTGATGCTTCTTGCTTTTAATCAACAGCAAATGAGTCTCTGGGGGCCTCTTCCCTCACTGCAGGATACCAGAAACTTTCAGTGAAGTCAACAGAAGTTACTCATACCCTTAGGCAGAAGGCTTTGGTCCTGGGAAGTTGCTAGGGAGCTGTGATTTATGCTGCATGTCGCCGAATCGACCAAAGCTAGTGCCTGCCTCTTGGTGTAATTCAAAACTAAATGTACATTTATATAAAAAAAATACAGTAAAACCATCACATTTTATTAGGGGAGGGCATGCGATAAATTTTTACGTCGAAGCTTCCAGCAGCCAAAGAAGAAAAGCATCTTCAGGAAAATCACTGCCATGAAGATAAGGCTTTCATCCTGCCATATCAGGTGGCTCATTTGTATTTTTAAGGAATCTCATTAGAGCATTAAATGATCTGTAAAAGGTAAAACATAATTTCTTTTCAGTGCTTCTAGTGCTGGCCAAGCTCTGAGCCACCACATGCTGAGCCCCTTGAGAACTGCTCAGCCCCACAGCCCTGTTCCCGGCCCGTCTTCAGAGCCAGGTGAAAGCACTTGTTGTTTATTCATGCTGGCAAACACCCTCCTAAAAACCCCTATAAAACTGATTTTTGGTCTGTTAATCAAAATTATTGTCTACAAAAATATCCGCACACCTCCTGCAGAATTTATCCCCAGGCTTTAGCTGTGTGTTTACATCCCCGTGCCTGTGGATGGATCGGGTGCCGCCTGCGAGCCTCCTCTGTCCGCCTTGCCCGCGGCTTTGCACTGGCACGGAAGCAGTGCTGTGTGCCGGGCATCGTGCACCGAGTCCTTGCAGGCAGCCCCCAAGCCCCTGGGCTGGGAAACCCTGCTCCTGGCTTTTGCTCCCGTGTTCTCCCCCCAGTCCTGCTGTCCTCGCCTCATTCGCTTTCCTCCAAGAGCTCGCGCGGCTCTCCCCGGTGAAGGCGTCTGCTTGCCCATCTGTGAGCCTTTGAAAAGAGCTTCCAGGGCTCTGAGCAGCCCTTCTGCTCCAGCTCCTGCTCTCCCCTCCCAAATCCCACATCACATCTTTGCAAGGCAATTGTATGCTGCGAGTGAACGACTTCTGAAGACGACCAAGCACAGAACATCAGAAATTCTTAAACTGTTCCAAGGCTGAGAGTAAAATCCACACCTGAAGTTATGGAAGAGTTTCAAAGCAGTGTTTCAGGTCTAAACCTGCTCGAGTGTTGGTACGGCTGGTTTAAGTGTTTACAGGCTACAAGGCTCACTGTAGCAAGGAAGAAATAAAATGGGACAGCAAGAGATGAGTGATTTTTGACAGACATTTGTCCCTTCTTTTAGCCGTGGCTCAAGGAGCTCTGGCACCACCTGGACTTGAGCAGCTCAGTGAGTGCAGTAGCTCCGCAGAGGAGCTGGGGGACCTTCTGTAGACAGACAGTGCACCGAGGGGACATGTCTACATTTCCTGGTGCAAGGAAATCCTTTGCAACAAGCCCCCAGAGCACCCATTCAGCCCCGTCCATAGAGTGCAGTTGCCATATCCCCAGCAACTTGGGGCCACCTGCAAGAACTAGCTCAGAGAGGTGCAGGGGAGGAACCCACCTGCAAACCTCTGTGACAGCCTCTGTTCTCCTCCGTGTGCCAGCAGCATGTGGTTAATTCCCATGAAAGCCCCCGATTCATTATTTTATAAGAAGATTGGTTTTCACAAATGACCAGCTTTTAAAACTGTCTGAGTGCACATAACCTGAGCTGCCTGAACCCTGCCAAGGCTGGATGTGCAATAAATAAAGGTGCACCATTCCTTCGCTTGCGTGCATATATTTAAAAAAGAATGAGTAATTCACAGAAAATTATCTCCATCCCAGCACAAGAAGGACTTGTAAAATTTGTGAAGTGCTCAATATTTTTTATGGAGTTTTTAAACCCCTTTTTTTTTTTTTTTTTTTTTTTTGAAGAGAAGCTTGACAGGGCGAAGCTTACCTGTTCATAAATTAGCAGGCAAATTAAAGAGGTTATACAGTCATTGTTTTTCCTCACTATGTTTAACCCAGATCAGGCTTTTAAAATATTGGGGGGTGGTCGTGGTGAGCCAGCCGGGGGGATTTGGCTGCCAGACATGAGGCTAGGACCACCCAAGCAGCAAAGCTGGCTGTGTCCAACCGGTCTCCAGTGCATCACTTGGGTCCCTGCCTGGCATTTTGAACAGGGAGAGAAGTTTCACTGTGTCAGTAGGTGTTGAAGTGCTGACTGATTGAGCTGGGAGCACGTACCAAGGGCAGGATCATTTTATACACTGCCTGGATCCTATATTTTTCCGCTGGCTTTTGCTCCCAGGTTCAGTGACACTTGGCTGGGCCATGAGCAGCCTGGCTTTGGCAGCCTTTGTCCTCCAAATGTGCTCTTGGGCTTCCCACCATGTGGTCGCTGGCACTGCCCCTGGCAGAGCTCTGTTAACCAGCATTTTAGCCTCTCATTAAAAAGGGGGAGGAGGCTGGAAAAAGGAGCCTCAATTAAGAGAGGCGAAAGTTAAAACATCAAGAAAAGCTTTTAATTGAAGAGGAGCCCTGCAGGGAAAGGCAAAGGCGAGTCGCTTGTTTGGCAATTTTACAGATGATGATAATATCACACTTTTGGGAGAAAGCAAAGGGAAAAAAGCTGGCTGGGGTGATCAGGAGCTTTGAAGAAGTAGGACAAGTACAAAAGGAATGAGAGGCAAAGGAGAAAGTGCTGCTGTGCGTTGCCTGCTGCTCTCCATCACATCCTGCTCCCAGGAATGGGCCCATCCCTGGGACCCAGCCTCACCATCCCTGCAGCCAGCACCCTTGTCCTGGGATGCAGCAGTGCTTCTCAGTCACGCAGCTCAGCCAGCACACAGAGAAGCCCCATTTACCCTGCTGAGTGTGTGCGACTCCCAGGCTCTGGAAAAAATCTCCTATTTAACTCAAAATGTTAAGGGAAAAAAAACAGTTCCCTGTTAACCATACTGGGCAGTACTGGTGCAGCAGCCCCAGCCAGTCTGCTGTGCCTGCCTGGGTGCCACCTTGGCAGCAGAGACCCAAGGGAGCAGAACCACAAGTACAGACATGCAGTTCTTCTCTTCCTTATTTTCAACTGACTTTCTTCTCCTCTTTCCACTTTTCCCTATCTTTTATGATTCTAGCTGTACTTTTTGTTGTTGCCCTGTCCTGTCCCTGGGGGCTCGTCCCAAGTGAGGAGACATAGCAGCATTTTGCACAGAAATATCTTGTCCATCTCTGTAGTTTATGGCCTGGAGGAACATTTAAAAGAAGTTTTGAATCCCCATTAAAAAAAACACCAGTGCAAAAACGACCTACCCCTGAAGCTCCTTCCCATTGCAAATGGGGTGGGAATAATTCAGATAATTCAGTATTTCCTACTGCTGGATTTTGGTGAGCTAAAATTTTTGCTTGCAAGGTTTTACTGCTAATAATTCCTGGTGGGCTTTCAGCGTTTGCTCTCTGACACCTCGAGTCCTGGTTGCCACTCTCAGGAGATGTTGCTCTCCACAGGGCAGGGTTGCAATGGCTCTTGCCCATGAATTCAAGCGCTCCCAGCAAAATCAAAATGTAATTTTCTTTTTTTAGGATGCAGTCACCAAGACTGAATCTCCCTGGTTATGAGCACACTGTTGCTACCCTATCTCTGTGCTCACAAAGGCAGCAGGGGCCTCCTGGCGGAAAGCACCTCGAGCAGTGCAAGAGTGGCTCAACTCCAGCTTAATTGCTCCCAGGAACATAAATACTCCTGGAGGAGGGACTTGTGGCTGTGAAGGTCCTGTAGCTCTTGAGATTCACCTAGGTTTTGTCTCGTCTCTGAATTGGTGGGAAGCATCAGCTGCCATTCTCATTAGAAAGATGCTTCTCTGAAGGGCACCTTGCAATGAAGAGGTGGAAACCTTGGAGCTGCTGAAATGGAGGGAGCTGCTCCCTTTGGCAGCACCTACGCCCAGGGCTGAGTTTTCATTAACACCTGAGAGAACTGGTTTGCAGGCAGGAGCATTAATAAAAACGGGATGTTTTAACCAATCTAATCTCATACTGAGAACCACAAGATCTGTAGAGGATTGTGAAAAAAATAACACTGAAATCACCAAAATTTCAGGGCAAGCTGGCAGCTAAATCCAATGCTGCATTTGTGGCAAGTCAAATTTTAAGTCCCCTTTTCCCTAAAACCCTTTTCTAGGTTTCATGCTCAGTAAATCCAGGGAGGAGAGCTCCACATCTGACCAAAACTAACCAGCCCAGCTCAGCTCTCAAATTCTGGTGGGCACACACTTGCAACAAGCTGCTGAGGAACAGTCTGCAGCTGGGGAGTTATTAGCAAAAATTATTTGGCGAGTAGTTTGGAACAAGGAATAAACTTGAAAAAGTTCAGCACTTGTTGGCTAATCACAGGGAAAAAGGAGAGAGAGAACTCTGTGCCTGAATTATTTGCGATGAGTTAATTATGCCGGCAAAGGATGATGGAAGAGAGGAACAGCAGTCAAAATTTTCTACCTTCTTCCACCTACGCAGTTTTCTTAGATCCACTCCAAATTAATGTGGTGCTCAATATCAGACTCTCTCAAGACTCTGAGCCCAAACATTTTTTGATTTACTGCTCTGTCCAGTAGCACTCTGCCTTATTTTTTTTGATCTCTTGAAGATGTAAATCAGGTGAGAAGTGAAAGGCTTTGATAATCCAAGGTCCTGATTCTTCAGGGGAGGTGACAGCCCTCCCCATGATGACCTGAAACACTTCAAGATGGGACAGGGTTTTTACCTTGTAAGACCAGCCTAGAAATAATTTGATCATATGAAACCAGAAAGCAAAATGCAAAGCCCAGGAGGCAGTGGGAGAGGAAGATGAGGCACAGAGGCTGATAGCTCCTGGGGCCATCTGGGACTGGGACATATGAGGCCAGGAGGAGCATCTCCCATCAGGGCTGAGCTTGGTGAACTGAACGTCCCTACAGCACTGAGCCACTCTGTCCATGCTCAGCCCCTCGGGACTGGCACTGGGAGGGGGGGAGATGTGTGTTTCTCTTCCCAGGCACTTGCAGGATTTACATAGCTCTAATTTTCCATCCCACTAAAAACTGTGGATCTCACGGGAAAGCTGCTTCCCCATGAGACTTCCCACTGAATCTTGCACATCACAGGGGGTTGCAGAACACTCAGCAAGCTTGGTATGAGTAGGCTAAGCTAAATCCAGCAGCACAGAGGGTATTCCCCACAGGGGTGCATTACCTGCTCTGGTGCACACAGCAGCTACCGTTTGAGCAGCAACAAACCCCCTGCTGGGATCAGCACACCTTTAATTAATGGCAATTTTGCAGAAAATACTGTATGTCCAAAATGACCCTGTGAAGAATCGAGGCACGCGCTCTCGCCCCGGGGTTTTTTTAAAATCACATGCACCAGGATCTATTGAAACACCCAGGTGTGTATTCTGAGCTTTAGGAGGAGGCTCATGGATTTCTATGTGTTTGACACTGGATTTCTGATGGAATTTTGAAACTGGAAAGAAGCCACTAGAGAGGACTCTTCGGGGCATGGCTCTTGGCAGGTAAAGAAGGGGAGGGGAAATGGAGGGGGAAAAACTTAATGAAAATATATATTTGTATAAACAATCAGTGAAGATCAGGTTTGTGTGTTAAACAACCACCTTGAAATTGGTCTGTCTCAAAGGACTGAGCAATTGCAGACTACCTTAGCATGAATGATTTATGACATTCATGAACTTGGCAACAGCATCAGTTTTCCTAAACCTGGCAGCAAACACCACCTGCATATTAAGTAAAGATTTATGATTTATAAAACTCACCTCATTATGCAGAGGAACACGAATTGTCTTATGTGTGCAGTCTATAACTCCCGGGACAGATGAAAAGGCAGCTATGACACACAATTTATGTGTTCTTGCTGCTGAAGCTGGTGAGGGAAAAACAGGAAGAATAACTAGGTCTTTGAGTCGGGTACCTTCAAAGCTGTCCACATCCCTCTCCCTCCCCCCCAGAATGATGCTGTGGCTAAAACTGCCTCTTAGAGGGGAAAGAAAAAACCCAGCAAGCCTTGCAAAGATGAATGGTGGAGGTCATTTCAATCAATGCACTAAATGACGCCCTCCCTCCAAAAGATACAAGGCTAGGAGATGCCTCCATGGAAATGACGTGCTTGGTGTTGAGCTTCTTGCTTGTATTTTTCCACACCCTGTCCTTTCCTGATCTTTCTCACCCAAGGACATATGTTCCTAGCTTCAAGGAGTGAAGAATTTTGGTCTCAAAGAGACCAAAACATGGCATGCAGTTAAGTGTGGATCTCTTGTCCCCCAGAAGGGACTGAAGCACAAAGCTTGTGAGCCCAGGGCACAGCTGCTTCCATCATTTGGGATCAGGAAAGCATTTGAGAGGCTTGAAAAGAGGCAGGAGTGATGGACTGAAAAATGAGTGACATGATCCAAGGATAAAACACCCCAAGGCAGAATCTACCCCTGATCTACCATATGTGTTCAAGTGAACTGTGGTTTGTGTTTCTTGTTTCTCATTTACTCAAAAAAAAACGCAAAACCCAAGCCCAGAGAGCAGATGCTGGCACAGTTTGATAGGTACTGCTGCTGAGGGGCTCTCAAAGGGCCCTGGAGCTCCCTGGTTACTGCTGAGAGCAGGGGAAATCCCAGCCCAGGGCTTCCCCTGTGTGGCCTGGGTACCACCGGACCCAGACATCCCGTCCTTCACTGCCCTGGCTGGGGCAGGGCACCCACGGACTGCACAGGGGTGTCTGTGCTGCTCCCGGGCACCTGGCTGTGCGCTCATGGAGCTGTCACTGCAGCAGAACGGGGATGGCAGGCAGGGACAGCGCTGCTGGGGGCCAAGGGCTGATGCCCACTTCCCCATCAACCTTACACTGCTGCTTGAGGGGTCTGGCTGGTGGGTCAGAGGCAGGACACAGGGCTGCAGTGGGGACATCCTCCAGCTACACAGCAGGGTAGCCGTGTGCGGGTGTATCTGACCCGTCCAGGCAGCTCCTCACCAGAGCCATCTCCTTCTGAAAGAAGGGACGTGCCCTGCGAGCGGCCGTTCAGGGCAGAGTTGTCCAAGCTGGCCCCTCAGCCACGCAGCGTGTTGCTAATTACACCCAAGGGGGTTGGCAGCAAAGAAACATGTGCAAAGACTTTGGGGTGGTAATTGGCTGCAGTGCTCCTTAAATCAATTTAAGCTGCCTCTATTGCGGAGAGAACTGGCTTGGAGAAGTGATCTGGGGAAAGCCAGCCTGGTGAATGACAAAGGGGCAGAGACCCCAGCAACCCAGGTCCCTACAGCCCACCAGCCAAGTAAGTGGGGGCTGCAGGAGGTCCTGTGGATCATGATGTGGATGTTTTGGATGTGTTTCCCTTCAGCACCAAAGGGGTTGGCTTGTTCCAATTGTGTCTGTACCCTGGAATGACGTGAGGCTTGGCTGAGCGGGGAGGCTCAGCTGGATGTGAGGAGCTGAAGCTGGAGGCACTCAGGTTGTGTTCTGCCATTTCTTGAGCGGGGACACAATTCACTGTTTATTTTCTGCAGTAAAAACCTGCATTGAAGCACTTTAGAATACAGGTAGGTGCTACTGAAAAGGAGGGAGTCAGGCATGTGAATAATTTTATGTTTTCCTGCCTCATCATCTTATTGCCAAGGTAGCAGAGAAAGAGCATTTCTTCTGTCTAAGCACAAATCGGGGAATTTTCCTCCTCCAAATGTTACCCTTTTATTTCACGTCTGTCTCACGAGGCTGAGCGCAAAATGAAATTATTGTAACAGTGCACATTAAATAAATTGCAGGTTCTACCTGGCCCGGGTGTGTTGGCAGCAGCTAATCCAACAGGAGCTTCCTGGCACGGGCCCTGCCAGGCAGGGAAGACTCTTTCTCTCCTGGCTCCGTATTCAAACAGTCAGCACAAAGAGAAGCGTGTTTGCACAGAGGAGCTGCACGAGGTTCCTGGCGTTGCAGCTTACAAAGGAAAGGACGCTTATTTAGAACGTGACAAAGGACAGAGTAAGTATGTATCAATGGAGTGATTTATATTGTTTTCAGAATAAAAAGCTGTAATCCTTCTCAAGAGATAAAGGCGCTACTGCACTGGCTGGCCGGGGAGTTTCGCATCTTCCAGCTGCATCGGGGATGGGAAGCGATGGTATGGATCCAGGGAGCAGGTTGAATCCGCATGGGGAAAAGGACAGTGGGCAGTGGGCTCGGAGGGAATAGTGCAGTGACACAGCCTGGTGATGGCCTGGAGGAGGGAGTGCAGAGCTCTCTAAGCTCCCAGGGCTGTAAATTCTGTGACTCTGTAAATACCAGAGAGGGCAAAAACAGCAGAGAGGCTGGGGAGGCCAGGAGGCCAGCAGAGAGGGAAAGGCTCATGCCAGCAGAGGCACACGTGTCACGAGGGAGTGCTCCTTCCAAAGCCATTTGATGAGGCAGAAATTAGGGAAGCAGAAATGGGGAAACACCGTTGGGTCTCACGTTGGTATGCTGAAGGGTATGTGGGAGAGGGGATGAGCCTGTTCTAAGACACCAGGCAGGAGCAAGGGACTGGTGTGTGCTGGAAACCCCACTGTAAGCCAGGGGAGAGGGGACATGTACCAATGCACACACAATGTGAACCCTCAGTGGAGGGGTCTCCAGGGGCTTCCCCTGCCTGTCAGGTCAGCTGGCTGAGCCCTTCAGCCTTCCCACGGTGGCACAGCTTGTCTCTTGGTGACCTTCAAGTTAGCGTGTCCTTTTGGCAGGGCTGAGACCAGCCCTGGGAGCCTCAGCATCCTTCCCAAAAGCACTTTCTCTTTGTACCTTAGCTGCTTCAGATCAGGGTAAAAAAAAAAAAAAAATCTGCAGTGTGAAGCATTTGAAAGTTTTCATTTGTAACACACTAATTGCCCTCATTATTATGGTTCCTGGAGGCACCTCAGATCCTTATTATGGCAGCTGCAATCGTGCAGGGGTGAGATGTGGTTTGCTGCTCCCTCTGGTCTCCTGCATTCTCAGCTGAGTGACAGGTCTCTGCCACATGCACTGTAGGAAGAAGGTCTGGTGAGCTGCTGGCAGACTCACAGGCAGCCTTCGCAACTGTCTTCTTGACGGTTTGTTGCTTCTGTGTTGCTTTTTGATTTATTTTGTGATGTTCTACAAGCTGATGCTTGTTGCCAGCCTCACTGGAATTGTGGAGATGAAACCAGGGAAGCCTGGAAGGATCCTGGGGGGTTGACCAGCTCTGTGTTGAATGCCCACCCCAAACCTTCATGTCCCTGCTGCAATCCCCCTGAGATGATTACCTAGCCAAGCATCTGGCTGGTAGTTCTTTACAGCACTGGTGCATATGAACTGTTAAATACCCATGCCAAAGAGAAACGCACACATCCCTTCCACCCCTGCAAATGGGAGGGCTTACTTTTGCCCTGCTGCCTTCTTCTCCCTGCTCCTGTACACTGCAGCCCGTTTCTCACCCAGCCAGCCCTTCTCTAAGTGCTTGGGGATAACTCTGAACTCAAATAAGACTTCTCGTCCACCACTGAGCGCGGTGGGTCTTGGTTTGTGATTCACCTGACTCAGGGTGCAGACTGATGCTGAGCTGCATTTGATCCCTCACTGCTTTTTCTCTTGGACTTGATTTTGGTAAGCAGGAAAGCGCCTGAACTGCCACTTTTTTGGCAGCTTCCTCCACGAGCCTTTTCACACTGGGTCACCTAAAGTCATGCTGTCATTGCTCAGGGTAATACCAACGCACCTAGGAGCCAGACAGCAGGAGTTGCCCTCAAATCCCTTCTGGTGTGAAATAACGAAGGTGGAGAAGCTAATGCAGAGCTCCCCACAGGCCTTGTCACGCTGCCAGCAGCCCTGGACTGTCTTGGCACTGGCAGTTGCCTCCGACGCGCTTCTTCCACTGAAAACTCTGTGTAACCCCCTTGCATTTGTGCAGCGACAGCCTTCTGAGCTAGATGCCTCCAGAGCTGGCAAACGCAGCCGAGTGGCTTGGAGCTTTGCAGGAAAGAAGTTACGGCCCCGCTCTGCTCCTCTGGGGGCTGAGCACATGCTCTGCTGCTGATCGCTGGGGGAGTGGGGACAGGACGCACCCCTGAAGCCGGCATTCGGAGCTGCCAAAGGGCTGCCCCACTGTGAGCCCAGCCTCTGCAGTGCTTCAGAGCAGCCTGACGGCTGGCAGCAGTTAACAGAAAGGAAATTAATTGGGTCCCCACAGGGCAGCTCCTTTGCACTGTTTCCGTGTCATTGTGTCACAGGCAGCTGGTGCCTGGTCCTCACTGCAGATGGTCCTGCAGGAATCGTATCAACTTGCTCTGCAGTCCCCTCCCTGACAGCCCTCGAGGTTTTCCCCTCTCCCTAGGAAGGTTCAAGGGCAGGGAAATGCAGACTCAGGGGCAGATCCTGCCTGAAGCAGAGCATCCTCTGGGTCACCTGAAGCCGGCAAGCTGGAAGCTCTGGGTCTCTCACAGGGGGTGCTCAGTATGGCAACCCACTGCCTGAGCATCGAGGGGTATGGCCTGCGTTTTGTCAGTGCTGTTGGCTACACAGCATGATTTAGGGAGCAGAGGGGACCAGGAGGCAGATTGCTTCTGAGGGATCAAGGTGTGTGGGGAGAGGGGGAAGCACAAAGGACATTGCAAGTGGTGCAGCTGAGGACAACAACTAAAGGCAATGTGGAGCCCAAAGCTCTTAGTGAGTGATCATCTTTTACTTCAGGAGTGGAGTCTTTCACCAGGGGGTTCTGAGGGCCCTCATTGCCTGGCATTTGCTGTGCCAGGAAGGTGAACACACTGACACCTAAATTCAGTCAGACCCCCAAGAAGATGTGCGCAAGGCCACTGCAGGTCAAATCTGCTGGTGCTTTGCAATCTTCAGAGCAGGAGGGTTTCCTCTTGTTCATGTTTTTACCACCTCATCAGGGACTGTTGAAACAGATACGCCTGTCGCTCTGCCTGAGCACAGGGTGAAGAATGGGACACCCACCCTGCCCCTCTGCCCTCCGGGAAAAGTGGCGTAGAGAGAGCTCCCCGAGAGCCGCTTCCACGCGCGGTAGCGTTTTACTTGCAGCCCTGCCAACGCTCGGGAGTTGCGGGAGCTGTGAATTAAGCTGCCAGTCTCCCAGGCTTAGGATTCGCAGAGCAGTTCGGGAGCAGCCAAGCGCGGTTGGCTGCTGCCCCTGCCTGGTGATGGGAGAGGGTGACACTTGTAGGTCCCCTCCTGCCTTGCGGCATTAGAGGTGGCCCATCCCAGGACTCTCTATTTGCCTAAATGAAGATGTCCGAGGGATGCAATCAGGCAGGAAGGATCTGTCTGGTTATCGCGGGTGTACGCTAATCCCGGCTCAGTTACAGTGGCTGGTACTTGCCGGGCCCCAGCGCTGGCTCCTGACCCACCGGAATGGACCCCCCTGGGCGGGCAGCAACAAGCAGCCAGACTCCCCCTCGCCCCGCCTGTCTCCCCGGCTGCCCCGCGGGCAGATCCCGCACCCGGGGGCTGGCGGGTGAAGCAGCCGCGGCCGAAGCGCCGGGCCAACGGGGAGCTCCGTGCGCAACCCGGGAGCCTCGGAAGAACCCCCAGGCGCCTTCTGAGAGGCGGGAAGCGCGGTGGGGCAGGCGCTGGCCGAGCACCGGGGCTGGGCTCCGTGCTTTGGACTTTCAGAGGGGCCTGGCTGCAGGTGCCGTTGGGAAAGGGTGTAAAACCGGCACGGCTGGGGCCGAGCGGAGGGGGCGGGGGCCTGCGAGGCGCCAACCGGCACAGCCCCGGTTCCAGTCCCGCCGCCAGCGTTGCCGGGCGCTGTGCGCAGGCGGGGCTCACAGCGGCAGGCCCGGGGCTCAGCCCCGCCTGCAGGGAAAAGGCTCAGGGCGAGCTCCGCCAGGCCCGGGGCCGGGGGGGGACAGGGCAGGAGATGTCCCAGGCTCCCTCAGCCCGCACATGCGCCGGGGCAGGGCCAGCAGCGCATGCGGTGTCCCGGCGCGAACTGCGCAAGCGCCGCCCGCCTGACGCAAGGCCGCTGCAATCGCCCTGCGCTTTATCCTGTCCGACCTTGAGTGCGCGGCAGCCCGCAGGACCCGGGCTGTTGAAGGCCGTGCCGGTGCGCACTGGGCCGCTTCGACGCCCGTGTCTCGCTCCGGTCCGCACCTCCCGTGTCAGCGAGCTGTCCTGCGCTCTTAGGAAGGCAGCGCGCAGCCGCGCCCTCGCTGGGGGTGTCTGGGCGCAGGGCCGAAAGCGGAGGGAAGGATCAGGCGATTGTCGGGGCAGCCCGTGCCGGGGGTCCTGCGACGCGGTCTCCCCCCCCGCGGCCCACGTGGGTGGAGGATTCCAGAAGAGCCGCGGCACCGCGCGCACCCTTCTCCTGCCGCCGGCCCGGTCCCGCCGCCGCCTTCGCCATGCTCAGCGCCCGCCGCGCCGCCGCTCGCCTGCCCCTGCTCCTGCCAAGGGCGGCCCCCTCCCCCGCGCCCCCCGGGCCCGCGCAGGTTCGCACGGGGGAGGCCCGGGGGTCGGGAGAGGCCTGGCGGGACGGGGGAGACCTGGAGAGATGAGAGAGGCCTAAGGGCCGGCCGGGGGGGCGGTGCGGGAGGGGAAGGGCGAGGAGGGGTCTACAGGGGTGGCGAGGGGGCCGTTGTCAGCCTGCGGGCCGTGGTGGGGCTGGGCTCAGGCCGGTGGGCACGCTAGGAGATGTGTGACTCGTGGCAGCCGGGGGGGTGAGGAGGGGGTAGCTCACCAGCAGCGTGTTTCCCGTGCCGGAGTCTTTTCTCAAGGCGATTTACAGTAAGATTGCTCAATTCCTCACCAACTCCCTGTGAAAACGGGGAAAGGGACGGGCAGGCACTTTCTGAGCAGGCCCGGATAGCAAATCCTGCAGCGCTCTGTGCTGGGCGTGCTCTCTGCTGTGTCCCGCGCAGAGCAGGGCTCTGATTCGGACAGGGCGCTGGCCTGCTCTCACCAAGGCCTGGCTCCCGTTACTCACTCAAGGAGCGTGGCTAGGCCGAGTGTCTTGAAAAACTAGCAAAATGATCCTGTCTTGGTGCAGTCCTGTTTGTATTAAGATCATTTATTAAAGGCTCATTCTCAAAACAGAAAAAAGGCTAATGCTTTCAGGGGCCTCTGAAGTGCTGACTTGTACTTGAAACGTTGCAGCCACTGAAAGAAAACTTAAAAGAGCTGCTGTGAAATCTCAACTGCAGCTCCTTGAAGGGATGTAGGAGATGGTTTGTTGCTGACCATGCATAAAGCATTGAGAAAGGGGGTTAATGTTTATCTGCTGCTGAAGGTTCAGAGTTAGTTTACTGAAATGTCTTTTGCCTTGTAGCATACTTGTAGGCTGTTTTGTGTTAGGGAAATAGCTCTGTTTTGGTGATACAAGTCAAGGTTATGCCAGATGAATAAGTGTAGTAATTGGGATTTTATGGAAGTCTGAGACTTTCTCAGATTCTTGTTTAGTTTGGAATTAAGTTTTTAAACCCAAACATTGTCATAGGCTGTGTTGCTTTAGAAGCTTTTACCTTTGGAAGTCTTGGCTTGAAGATCACTTAATATTTAAAGCTAAATTTTCATTAATATAAATTAATTCTTTATTTTATAGACATTCTGGAATGGCCTCAGTCAAAATGTTCTCAGAGCAGCATCCAGCAGAAAATATGCGTAAGTATTTCCTTGGTTATTTTCATGTTTGGCCATTTGATATTTATTGTTCTCCACTCATTATTTCAGTTAGAGATGGAGTAATGGAGCAAACACAGCAAGATAAAACTAGAAATTTGTTAAGGCTGTTTCTTTGTCTCTTGCTTTTTGTTCTTTTTGGGTTTTTCTTTTGGTTTGGTTGCTTTCTTTTCCAGATGGACTTTAAGAATTATTCTTTACCTCTTCTCCCACAACCAGCAGCATCCACCAAATGTGGATTGTTGAGATCCGTTTGATTTTTAAAAGAAAAAAAGAACCAGGCAAACAACAACTAAAGAGAAATAGAGAAAAATAAAAATACCCCAAATGTTGATGGAAAACAATTGATTGCAAACAGCTTATGCATTTTAATCACTTGTTTTTCTTATTGCCAGATAACAGGAAAAGAGTAGCAGTTAGTTGTGTAACTGAGTCAGATGTTTGGTGTCTGATGCTGATTCAGGCCACAGAAATGTGTTTGTGTTAGGAAAACTGCCTGGTTCTGGTTTGTACAGAGACTCTGAGCAGCTGCATGTGTCCAAGATCACTGCTTTATGTTGTTTGATCTGGAGTCAGAGCAACTGAGTGTCTTGGGAAGTGAGAAGCTGGTAAACATGGTCCTGCTCTGCCTTCAGTGTGCTTTCCATCCCAGGCCATGGCTTTGCTTATAAGGCAAACCAGGAGTTCTCTCCAGCCTCAAAAGGGGTAATACAGCCTGCCTCAAAAGGAGCAGGAGGAGGTTCAAATTTATCTTGTGTAAGAACCTTTCCCATTTTTCAGAATTGGGATAATACATTGCTCCTCAGGGGCAGAAAGATGATTATCTTTGCCTTTGGCTCAGAGAACCCTGCACGGGCTGAGTAATTTGTTATCTTTGTGTATTCATCTTTTCATGCTGAGCAGTAATAAATAAATCAATTTATTATTAGCATTTAGATTCCAGCTGGATGTCCTGTGGGGACAGAATTAATTATGACTTTGTTTTATGTCAGAATCTGAAGGGATGCTGAGAGTGTACATAGTAAAGATTATTCTGGTGAGAGGTAATAGTATATGTGTTATTTAAACAGGCAAGGATTTACTTAAAAGCTGTTTGAAAACTTGTGCCTCTGTTTCCAGTCAGATACAAGGTTAAATTCCTGTGTAAGAGTCAGAGAACACCTTAGGTCAGGATACAACGTGTCGTTGCTTCAACATCTAGTGAAAAATCACTTTGTCTTGTCTTTGGGATAGAAAGGGGTTTTTGCTATCTAGTGATTTTTAGTAGTAATTTTATTTTTCCCATCATATACTCTACAGCTCAGAAGCCATTAAAGGTGCTGTTATTGGAATTGATTTGGGGACAACAAACTCCTGCGTGGCAGTTATGGAGGGAAAGCAAGCAAAAGTAAGTAAAAAAAAAAAAACCACCCCAATTAATTAATTAATACCAACTTGTATTAAGAGCATTAGAAGCTGAATATCAGTGCTCTCCAAGGCAATGGTTTTTGATGGTTTCCTGTTGCATTTTTTCTGTAGGTGCTGGAGAACTCGGAAGGCGCCAGGACAACGCCTTCGGTTGTGGCGTTCACGGCGGACGGCGAGCGCTTGGTCGGAATGCCAGCGAAGCGGCAGGCGGTGACGAACCCCCACAACACCTTCTACGCTACCAAGCGTCTCATCGGGCGGCGCTTCGATGACTCTGAAGTGAAGAAGGATATGTGAGTGAGGGTGGAGAGCAATCCCATGCCTTTGAAAAATATAACTGACACTCTCTGGGGTCAAGTACTGAGGCCCTCATGTCTCAAAGGTTGATTGTTTATGTTGTGAGGGCTGAGCTGCATATGCATAGATAATCATAGAAGGGTTTGAGTGAGAAGGAACCTTTAAAGCTCACCGAGTCCAACCCCCCTGCAGTGAGCAGGGACATCTGCAGCTAGAACAGGCTGCTCAGAGCCCTGGCCAGCCTCACCTGGAATGGTTCTAGGCAGGAACTCCAGGCAGGGCATCGACCACCTCTCTGTGCCAGTATCTCTACCACTCTCACAGTAAAAACTTTGTTCCTAACACCTAATCTAAATCTACTCTTTCAGTTTTACAGCATTAGTTACTGATCTTTTTAAGGTTTTCTGAGAAGTCACAGAATCACTCAGGTTGGAAAAGACCCTTGGGATCATAGTGTCCAACCATTAGCCCTGCTCTACAAGTTGACCCCTAGACCATGTCCCCCAACACCACACCCCAGCGATGTTTAAACACATCCAGGGATGGAGACTCAACCCCCTCCCTGGGAAGCCCATTCCAATATTTCACTACCCTTTCCATGAAGAATTTTTTCCTAGTGTCTAGTCTAAACCTGCCTTGTTTCAGCTTGAGGCTGTTCCCTCTGGTTCTATCCCTAATTACCTGAGAGAAGAGACCAGCAACAGCCTCTCTACAATGTCCTTTCAGGTAGTTGTAGAGAGTGATGAGGTCTCCCCTCAGCCTTCTCTTCCTCAAACTAAACAGGCCCAGCTCCTTCAAACGATCCTCGTATGATCTATTCTCCAGTCAGATGATCTACTCTCAAGTCAAAGGTCTACCAAATAGTCTCTCTTCCCCCAGAGCCTTGCTGATGCTGTGGAGAATGGTCAGCACCTACCAAAGGAGACTTCTCTTCTTGGGGGTGTTTACAATCAAAGCTCTGTGTTCATACCTCAGGCTTGTGATAAACAGTGGAGCTGATTAAAACCAGTAGTAGTGTATTGGTACTTCTGAGACTCACTGGATCTGGGGCTGCTGTTGGCAATTCGAGTATTCTTTATCCAGAACTTGTAGGTGTTCATGTGCTGATACTGATTGTCAGGGGTTTGTGCTGAGTGTGGATACAGAAATTGAGTGTGGAATTCTGTTGTTTTTCAGTAAGAACGTTCCGTTCAAAATTGTTCGTGCCTCCAACGGTGACGCCTGGGTAGAGGCTCATGGGAAGCTCTATTCTCCAAGCCAGATCGGTGCCTTTGTACTCATGAAGATGAAGGAAACTGCAGGTTGGTACCGTTTGGTCTTCGCCATCTGTGCGCGCAAGCGTGACCTTGGTGCTGGGCCATGCTAAATGGAAGTGCTGCAGCCATAAGGATGCATCTTTGGTGTGAGGATCCTGGTGGAGCAGGGCCTTAGATCTACAGTCACAAAGCCTGGAGGAAGATCAGTGTTTACCTCAGTCTGGGATTTTTATTTATGTAAAACATACTCTTATCAAAACCGAATGTGGGTTGAGTTGATAGACTCGCTTTGAATTGAATTAAACACACTTCTTCAGAAGGGGGAGCTCCTTTTCCGCATGAGCTGCAGTCCTTGTGCCTTCCTGGCTGCAGCTGAGCACGAGCTGTGGCAGACATGGGTTTGAGTGGCTTTGTTCTTATTCAGCTGCTGGATACCTAGCAAGAAAGGGAGTGCTCAAGGGACCTGCTTGTTGGGCAGAGGGAATAGCTTCCTAACCAGTGTTGAGTTTAAATCTTCATTAGGGGAAGTTACTACTATTGGACTGGAGGAATTGTTTTGTTTGTACTCTTTTTCAATTCTTTGTGTTTTCTGGGAAAACTGAGTATAATACCTAGAGTTAATAGTCAGTAACTGCCTTTTGCAGCCTTGTTTGGTAAATATTGTGCATCCAGTGATCCAGTTTGGAGGGTAGGACTGAAGGGTGTTGCTGAAGCTCCTTACAAAGTTAGTGTTTTTTCAGTGTTAGGTCCTGGACACTTGCTAAATCTCCACCCAAGAGTAAAGCATGAGTGCGTAATATGTGAGCATCTGGGTATGAATCTGACTGAGGTGGTGTTCCTCTGCCTTAAGCAGGGATCTGCTTCCTGTAGGTCTGGTGGCTTTTGGCGTGGACGCTGCATGGGTTGAACTGTGGAATGATCTGGCTTTGCAAGCAGCACAGAACAGTGCAGTGTGTGAGGGCTCTGCGGGGCTAATGCGTGGGTGTAAATCTTCTGCGTGTTCTCAACTGCATCCTGCACTTTCTTACTTTTCAGCAGGTCTGAACCTGCATTTGATGACATCCCTCTCTTATTTGAGAGAAGTTTGTGACCTTAAGTTAGGATGTAATACGTGTTTTTTCTGACTCACCATCTCAAATGCCTGTGAAGTTAGTAAATGTACATTATTTGTAATAATGTAACATTATCTTCAGCAGGCTCTAGAAACAGGATGAAAATGAGTAAGTTTTAAGTGTATCACATGTTGAACACTCTGAAGAAATGGAAAACAGTCCCACACACTAAAGATGAGCTCCCAGATGAATTCTCACTCACTAGTGGCATCTAGTCACTGACTGAATTGCAGAGGTGCTTTGCTGACCTGTCAGAAGTCCACAAGCTACTCTTTTATGTGGAAGGACTTGATTTCTGCACAGGTCCCTCTGCATCTTCCCAGAAAGCAGCAAGTTCTTGGTTCTGTCTTCTGTTCTTAGTACAGGAGAATGATTTTAAACTAAGTAATAGCAGCTTGGTGGTATTCTTATCCTGTAAGGATAACTTCTGTTTTGTCTTGCTTTTTCCTCCAGAAAATTACCTGGGACATTCAGCCAAGAATGCAGTGATCACAGTTCCTGCTTACTTTAATGATTCTCAGAGACAGGTATTCACCAGGTTGTAAGATTTTTGCTCTTATAAATTGCATTCAGTTTCTCTCTGTAGTCAGCACCCTTCCTTTTTTCCCCCTCAGGCTACAAAAGACGCTGGGCAGATCGCTGGCTTGAATGTTTTGAGGGTGATAAATGAACCAACAGCAGCTGCCCTTGCCTATGGTCTGGACAAGTCTGAAGACAAAGTGTAAGTGCCCGTTGATCACAACACCTCTCTCCTGAACAAGCATGTTGTAATTTGCTTTGGAAATGCCCCTTCTGCTTTGTGGGTTTTAAAATCATCAATTGGAATGCTGCCAAAGTAGACTCGGAGCCGTGAGTCAGTGCTGTGTAGTGTCGCGCCTGTTCCATGCCAGCCATACTTGTTCAAGAAAGCGAGTTTGTAACTTGCAGCTACAACACAATTAGGAAAGCTGAGCATCAATTTAATTACCTTACCTACTGGGAGCAGTGATAGGCATGACTGAGGCCAGCTGGGTGAGAGGCTGTCACGGTTGGTGCTCAGGTGTCACACAGGAGGTGCACTGAGGTTCGGTGCCTGGTATGCACAGCTGGCACCTTCTTCCCTGGCTGCCTTGAGCCTTCCATCATTGTCACGGCTGGTTATATAAATGCAGGGGGCTTTGCTACAGATTGTGTACTTCTGATGTATATCACAGTGCTGTGAAAGCCTCACATGTTGAAAAACACATTTCATAATGGTTCTGGTGTCCCTGCCCCTGTCATTGGATGCGCATTTGTCTTGTTCTGAAGAAGGCACTGCCCTCTCTGAAAGAAGGGGCAAGGTTAAGCATTGTGCAGCACATCTTTCAGAGAAGACTCCCACATGAACTCGGAATACTCAAGGAACATGTGAGCTGTGTAATTTGTTTACTGCTGTGTAGAGAGGCTTTTAACTTGTGGACAGCAACGTGAATTCCACACACTTCATCTCCCGAGGAGAGTTATTTTTGAGCCACGCAGCTTTGTCTAGAAAGTGATGTTTTTCTGTGTCTGTTCTTGTAGCATTGCAGTCTACGATTTGGGTGGTGGCACTTTCGATATTTCCATTTTGGAAATCCAGAAGGGAGTCTTTGAAGTGAAGTCCACCAACGGTGACACTTTCTTAGGCGGAGAAGATTTTGACCAGGCTTTGCTACAGTACATTGTTAAAGAGTTCAAGCGAGAGGTGAAGTATCTCATCAAAATTCTGTTGTCTTGCACTGGTTTTCCACCTCACTTCTATAGAAGAATGGGAGTTTCCCAAATTATTGGGGTTGGGTTTGTGATTTATGGCCCAATTGAAATTTAAGAGTACTAGGCACCTATTAGCCTGGCTTCCAGTTCTTATACTTGTTTTCTTGAGGTGGAATATTCCTCTCCTGAAAGACACAGACTAACAGGACTTCTGCCTTTTTTCCTCTAGAACTATCCTATCCATATTCTGCTTACTTAAATTATTAAAAATCTGCAGTCCAGTTGAATGAGATCAGCAGAAGTGCACAGATCAGGCTGCATTTCTGCAAACATCTTCACAGTCAGGAGTGCTGGGAAGGTGAGCTGCGATGAAGAGCAGCTCTGTGCAATGTTAACCTGTGTCATTTGCCATTTAGATGGGTGTTGACCTGACTAAAGACAACATGGCCCTTCAGAGGGTGAGAGAAGCGTCAGAGAAAGCCAAGTGTGAGCTTTCGTCGTCTGTGCAGGTAGGTGGCTGGCTTCAAAGCAGTCCAGTGAGACATCGTGATACACAGAGTTCTGCATTATCTTTGTTTATCAAACTCTATGAAATTGCAGCTTTTCTTTTTTCTTGTGGTGGCAGAACAAGGTTCTGTGTAACCAAATGGCATCACTTTGAAGCCCTTCTGTAGGGATACTGTTTAGGAGCACAATTAGTTGTCGGAAGCTGAGAATGTTAGCAGGTGCTAGATTTTGTTTGCTGGCACCACTTTCTCATCTTGTAGAGAATGTGACCTTATTCCCAACTTTTTATGTATTTCAGAAGTATGAAATGAGGGAACTTTAGCTGCAGCTAGTACAGCTGGGCTACTGGAAGCGCTTGTGGCTTTGTGCAAGCAGTTCCAAAACCTTGGTGCTGCTTCTTCCACTGAAACAGCTAATTTGTCTAATAACAAGAAGTAATTTCTATAAAGAATCTTTGCTTATTTGCCTATAGAGGATTTGCCCTAACAATGAGCAACAAATACCTCCCACCCACTTTGTATATTGATGCATTCAAGCATGTGCTTTATTCACTACTAAATACGGAGCTGGAGAAGCAACAAGATGGGGGTGTAATAGTCTTGGCTAAGTGAAATTAAGGTCAATTATATAGTAATTGAAATGGGGACTGTGCCAGTTCCTAGCTTCTGAATAAACATAATTTTTTTTTTTTTTTGGATGGTGGTCTTTTTGTTGGCCAGTGGGGAGCTCATAGCAAAGAGTTTAGTCCAGTCACAATGGATGCATAGTTCTGCCAGAGACATAGCAGGCTCTGTTTTACTAGCTCAAGAGTTGGCAAATACAGGCTGATCATACCAGGAAAAACTGGATTCCTTAATTCTTTAGCTGTGAAGGAAAAACAACTTGGTTTTGGCCCTATTTTCCTCTAATATTTTTGAACATACTATTTATAAAGTGAATGCATATCTCTAGCTAGTAACAGGGGGTTAGTACATGTATATACTTAAATCTCTAGAGCTTAAAGCATTAATGTTTTTAATTGCTTTGGTTTATAGTATCTTCTGATGTCAGCATGACTCAGCACTTGAATGAAATGGTTTAGGTGTAAGATTTGCTTTAAAAATCCAGCATGTGAATTTTTAAGATCATTCACAAATAGCCATGAAAACTGGGGATTATGGCTCCAGGCACTGATGAACTTTGTGTTAAATGGCAACAGACTGGCTGTCAAACTTGAGTTTGCATTTAGAAAATAGTCAGGAGTTATTTCCTTCAAGTAGCTTACCTTATTATTACCTTAATATCTAATATCTCTTAGATGTTAGTCATTTGGGAAAATCTTTTGGACCTCTGGAGGTGGGCTTTCTTTCTTCTGCCTTGTGCTAAAGGCAGAGGATTAAGGTTGTTACTTTTAACATTTCATCTCTTACCTCCTGGCTGGGATAGAAATTAAATACTTTTGCTTAACTATTAAAGAACTCAAAATAACACGGGATTAAAAATGCAACTTAACAGTTGTAACTGTGAAATGTGGAACAAAATTATTTTCCTCTCTCTGCTCTGGGATGTCAAACATGAAATACACTTACTGCCACTTGCAGACTGGGCTGCAGAGGGAACAGGCACACAGGTGCTTCAGTAGAGGCAGAGCAGAACCTATAACTTGATCTAAAGCCTGTAGGTGGCTGCCTGATTTTCCACTCCTGTGTCTGTTTGTGTGCTGCAGACTGATATCAACTTGCCGTACCTCACTATGGATGCCTCTGGACCAAAGCACTTGAACATGAAGCTGAGTCGCTCGCAGTTCGAGGGCATTGTGGCTGATCTGATCAAAAGGACGGTAGCGCCGTGCCAGAAAGCCATGCAGGATGCTGAAGTCAGCAAGAGTGACATCGGTGAAGTCATCCTCGTCGGTGGCATGACCAGAATGCCAAAGGTATGAGCTAAGTCCCTGTTACAGGCAAAGCTGTCCCAGCTACCCCGTGCTTTCTGTTAGGAGTGACCTGTAACAGAAGAGTTGGGAGTCTGATAACTTCAGAGCTCCAGCAGCTGAAGGCTGCAGGAGCAGAGCAGCTGTGCTCAGTAGTCACATGAAAGCAGTAGCAAGGGACTTGCTGATTTGATTCCATTAGCTTATCTCAGATCTGGGGGCTGTAGCTGAGTGGCACTTTACAAAGACGAGTGGGAGGTATCGGGAATTGAAAATTCAACTCCACTTTCTGATGTGGACCGAACATAAGCAGCATTGTTCGGATACATAGGGTGTTCTTTCTTGGTGTGAACTCCAGTGTGTGATCAAGGTACACGTCAGTGATAACAGCCTGTCAGTAATCTTTGCCTTCCAGTGGATTTCTCCCCGTGTAGAACGGCTGTTACCTGCTGGCTGTGTGTATTCAGCTGCCTGCCTGAGGCTGGGTGTTGTCAGGCATATTTAACTGGCTGTTCCAAACACTCGTTACCTAATACCTGCCTCTGGTATTCTGTGGTGCTAAGCACCAACAGGTAATTTAGGAGCTTACTCTGCTGACATGCAGAGTCTTGCAGCTGAGGTGCTGGCTGCTGGTGGCTTCCTGTTCTTGTTCATAGCAGTGTAGAACACAGCTATGCTCCCCTGAAGTTGGAGCTGAAGATGTATGTACACTGCCCTTAAGGGTACAGCTTCTCCTGGGCTCAGGATCATCAAGATCTCATTCCATAGGGATCAGTCAGGCCTGATCTGTTTGCTTGCTGTTAAGATTTGTGATTTGCAGGTCCTTTCGAGGTGTGTACATGGTCCTGCTTGGGATTGATTGGGGTTTGGTGTGTGGGTTTTCTCCCTGGCCTGGTGGTTGGAGGTGATAATAGTGTGTGCAGAAGGTCACCCGGGCAGGAGAACCAGAGCAACAAGATAAACAGAAGCTGCTGCTCTGGCCAAAGCTCAAGTGGAGTAGCTGTGCTGTACCTTCCCCAAGTCCCTGCTCTTCCAATAGGCTAAAGGAAAAGCTGTGGTTATCTGTGTATGAAGTGAGGAAAATGTTAAAATTTAAAATTTTTTTTTTTACCTCCTCTTGATAACCACCAGCATCTGTGGCTTTGAACTTACATAATGCTTTCCTGAGTGCCTGCAGTTACAGCTCTGGTTCCGAGATAGGTGCTGGTGTGTGACACACAGCACAGAGCCTTCTCTCATCTGCCTTGCATTGAGGTGTTGGCTTTACCCTGGTAGGAGAGAACGGGCCTTTGGAGCCCTCACATGGCCAGCACTCGAGGAAACATACCGTGGGTGGTTAGAAGTAATATTTCTTTTGTGCTCTAAAATCCACCTCCAGAGGGAAAGGCTTACACTTCATTCCCTGCTCGTACATGAAGCGTCTTCTCCTGTGATGAGTGCTCCCAGGTGAAGTGCAGAGGAGGTCGACACTTGCTCAGAGCATGGGTTTCTGGGCACACTGCACTATGCTGATGGGGGGCCTCGTGTGTACTGGAAGAGGAGGGGAGCTGTGGGTGGGAACCATGCCCAACACCCTTCCCTTGTAAGGCAGAGGAGGGACTCTTGAGCTGTGCTCTGGCACAGACTCCTTACTGCCTTCCTGTCTGGATAACGCAGCAGTGAACCTGTTGCAGTCACGAGCACATCCTTCCGACAGGGCAGAGCAGTGAAAATAGCCCAGGCTGACACAGCAAATCTCCTTCTCTGGTGAAACAGCCCCTTAAATAAAGAGTTTGAAAATACTGTACTTTATACAGTTGCCTTTTTTTATTCTTTATTGCACAAACAAGATGAACTGCCTTGCTCTGGGTTGGGTTCTTTGCCTGCCCTGCACTCTGCCTCCACAGCTGTACCAGCCCTGACAGCTGTTTGCCCAGTGCTGGCTCGCACAGGTTCCCAGGGAGCAGTCCTCAACTCATGCCTCATAAGCCTGGAGCAGTCCCTTCTGAATATGGCTGGGCTGCATTAAAGGACTTGATGTAAGTTGACTTGCAGCTGGCAAACTTGGTGACAAGAAACCCTCCCGAGAAAGGGTTGTCCACACTGAAAAAAGTACATTTCACAGGGTGTGGGGAAGACTGGGATTTAGGGAGCAGTCACAAGCCTGACGTTTAGTATTTCTATCATGCCACAGGGTTCCTTGGCAGCAGGAGCATAAAGATACAAACCTGTAGCCGAAGCTGGCGTGTTCTCGTGGGCACGGTGCTGGGTGGTGATGGTTCCCACTGCAGAGCAGCTGTGCTTTCTCTCCATTCAGGTGCAGCAGACTGTGCAGGAATTGTTTGGCCGTGCTCCTAGCAAAGCAGTTAATCCTGATGAAGCCGTTGCTATCGGGGCAGCCATTCAAGGTGGCGTGTTAGCCGGTGACGTTACTGATGTGCTGCTGCTGGATGTAACTCCCCTCTCCTTGGGGATTGAGACTCTGGGAGGTGTCTTCACAAAGCTCATTAACAGGAATACTACCATACCAACTAAGAAGAGCCAGGTATGAACTGACTCGAGATGGGTGGATCTTCTGTGGTGGTGGTCTCACACGCCTGGTGAAGGGTACCCAGGTACAACAGACAGAGTTGTCTCCTCATCTGGCAAGGAGAAGCAGTGTAAAAATCACGTTTAATATTAGCCACTGAGTTTGATTATTAGTGTAACCAAGAAGGGAGGTAAATTGAGTTAATGTGTGCTACAAAACCCTAGGGCGTTTATTGCCTGGTGAGCCTTGCAGTGTGTGCCATGATGTTAACTGTCAACACATCATTCTGAAGAATTGTGTGGAGACCATCTGTAACTGAGCACCCCACCCATCTGAGACCACCTTTCTCGGTATCTCAGAAGGGATTGTTTATTTCCTGTGTTGTAAGTCCCCGGTAGACTTGGGTGTGATACCCTCTCACGTTGCCTTCTCCGGGTCTGCTGGTGTCTGCTTTTGCTGATAATGCTTGTTCTGTCTGGGGTGTGGGGCTGGGGCAGGAGCCTTGCTGCTGGTGATGTGCCAGGCTGTCACTGGAGCCTGCTGCTAGTGTGCCACTGCCAGTTGTCTTGTACTCACATATATATAGGACAAGGTGCCAGTGAGCTTGGCTGCTGGTAGTCCTGGTGCCTCAGTGTTTTGTTAGAGGAACAGTGGAACAATGTTTAATGATTCTTTGTCTCTTTCAAGTAGCTTCTCTTTATTGCTTTCCTTGTTGTTTAGTCAGCATGTAGATGCATCAGTTCATGTGTTGATGTTTTCTGGCTTTCCAGTAATTTTCTGTTTCTTTTCTGCAGGTATTTTCTACAGCTGCTGATGGGCAAACTCAAGTGGAGATTAAAGTGTGCCAGGGAGAGAGAGAGATGGCTAGTGACAACAAACTTCTTGGCCAGTTCACATTGGTACGTTGGCTACTCAGTATTCGTGACATCAGACTTGACGTTCTTTGAGAAACTCAAAGCCTTCTCCATTTCAGTTGACCCCTGAAGGCAGTGCTGAGGAGGAGTCATCTTACAGAAGACACTTGACCTGATTTGTAGTTAACAAACAAAACCCAACAGTGTCTAAAAGCACAGTCTGGGTCTGGAACAGCCTTTTGGTGGCTGGGGAGCAACAAGGGTTTGAGAGAGAGCTCAGAGTTTCTGAGCAGTCTTACGTGGCACAGGGGCTATTGCAGCTTTAGGGCCTGGTCACCTAAAAAGGCTTTCTCTGCTGCTGGGCGCAAAGAGCTGGAAGAGCTCTGTGCAGCAGACGTGCTGAATGCAGGACTTTCTCTGGAGTCCCAAAGCCCAGAGCTGGCGCAGGCCCTGTGCTACCTGTGGTCCCTCGAGGAGCCCAGTTCCAGCCTCGGAGCGCTGTTCCGTGCACACCTGTGGAGCTCCCTGGAGAGCAAGTGCGCTCCAGGGCTTCCTCGGCACCCTGTGCAGAACTGGGCAATGTTGGCAAACTCTGCTGCTGTTAACGTGTTGTCCAAGCTTCGGGTTGCTAAAGGAGCCCTGCTGAAAGGAAGGGGTTTGCCTTTTGCTCGTGCTTTTGAAGGAAGCTGTGCTGCCTGTCACTCTTCTAAAATGTCACTGCAGTCTGGTTATATCCAGAGCTGAGGAAGCGGAGCATCCTGCTGTGTCCATGGAAGAGGGGCTTGGTTAGCAATAAATAAAGCACAATCTGTGTCACCTTCAAACCAAACTTGGGGTTACCTCTTGTGTCTGTGCACTTGTCCTGGGTAGAACTCTGTATCCTGTGAAGTCTGTCAAGATACTCCTAGTTCACCGCGTGATGCCAACCGATGTTTAGAGGACTCTGCTCCGAGGGTTAGCTAATAGTTGATTAAACTGACAGAGCACTAAGATGATGTGCTCAGCACTGGAGCCTCGTGCCGTGAGCTCATGTCCCAGTGGGAGCTAATGTCTAAGCACTTCTTGTTCTCAGGTTGGGATTCCTCCAGCGCCACGCGGAGTGCCCCAGATCGAGGTCACATTTGACATTGACGCTAATGGCATCGTTCATGTGTCGGCCAAGGACAAAGGCACTGGGCGCGAACAGCAAAGTAAGTGCTCTGGGATGCTGCCTGGGGAGGAGGAGAGATGTGGGGCAGTGGTGGTCCAGAGCGTGCTGGGCTCTGAGGGAAGCACTGAGTGACTCCAGAGGTAATGGAGAGCTGCCTTCATGGGCAGTCCAGGGATGGGGACTGTGTTACATCTTGCTTGTTTAAGAGTAATGATGACACGAGCAATCTGTTGCCAGGGCAGAGTGGGTACAGTTGAAGTCATTTTAGCCTAAGTGACTCCTCTGGAAAGGAGGGCAAAGAGTTACTGCAAAAAGATGTGTGAAGAGGGAGAAGTAACAGCTGACCTGTGGTTTGCCATTGACGATGTAAAGCTTCCATAACACACGGCGCTCTGTTTGCCTGCTGATGGAGATTGCTGCCAATGGGTGCCCGCACAGATCGAGCAGAGATGAAGCCTGTACCAAGGTCAAGGAAATCCTCACTGGCAGGGTTTTACCACTTGCTAAGTCATTTTTGCACTATGTGACAGTCCTTTCTTGGTCTGGCTGCCTGCTGTGATGGTCATAGCTATGGTTCAGCAGAGTGCAGCTGTTCCCTGGGGTTTCCTGTTCCTCAGTCTTGGGGAAGGGCCTGGGGATACAGGTTGGCTAGCTGGGGGCTTGCAGGTGTTCGCAGAGCAGTGCTCCTGCCACTTTACAGGGTGTCCTGTGTCAATGAGAAGCTTGGAGCAGTGGCATTCTGCCCTACATTACCCTGAAGGGACAGAAGTTAGCGGGTGGGAACCCAGCACCTTGTATGAGCTGTTCTTGAGCTGTGCTACTGGGCTTGCTGTTCTTTGGGAGTGCTCTTTGCTACCACATGAAGAGATGGCTGCCTGCCTGAAGGTGCCAGCATTTAAGGGAGTAATCAAATTAGGGAGATCTCTGTTGAATCCAAGGCACATCAGCAGCTGAACAGATCAATCCTGTCCCAGAACCCTGTTTTGTTTCTAATTACTCTGTTAGAAAAATCTTGAAATTCAAGTCTTTGGAAGCAGCAGGTATTCTGTGTAACCACCTTGTTCATTTTTGTCCATTTAGGTTGGAAATGTTGCTAAATGGCAGGGGGCTTAGGGACTTGAGGCTGTCAGTGCATTTTGCTCTGCAGTGCAGTGTTGGTCCCCAGTGTTCTGGGGTAATTAACCACAGCTCACATTTTCTAAACCTCTGTTGTGGGCTCAGAAAATTAATTTCAAGCATTTGTAGATTCCCCGGATAGAAAATAGATCTCTTGTGCCTCTATACTGCCCTTCTGTTGTTTCTTGGAGGCAACCACTTGAGCAATCAAATACATGCTCCAGTTGAGAAAATATTGTTAACTCTGTGTTGGCAACTGCAAAGTGCATGCTGGTCTTCACCATACTGCTGGGCTTTTAGCATAAATTTATTTCCAAACCCACACTGCTTCTTCCTTCTGTTTTCTTATAGATTTTCCATGTGTGGCAGCTTTCTAGCTCTGAGTAAATGCCTCCTGATAATAGGCAAACAGAGTTTTTTAGCTGCCTGTCTGTATGCAGACATGGTCCTAATTATAAAGTCAAACTCCTTGTCCCACATCTTCATCCAAAGGATAGGTGTGTGTCCGGTTAGAGTTTAGTGTTGTCCTATGGACAGAGACAATGTAGAAAACTGCAGTCAAGGGAGGGGATTCTGCCCCTCTGTTCCACTGTTGTGAGACACCCCCCTGCAGTGCTGTGTTCGGCTCCGGAACCCCCAACACAGGAAGGACATGGAGCTGTTGGAGCAAGTCCAGAGGAGGACATGAAGGCAGTCAGAGGGCTGAAACCCCTCTACTGTGAAGCCAGGCTGAGAGAGTTGATGGTGTTCAGCCAGGAGAAGAGAAGGCTTAGTGCAGACTACCAGTATCTGAGGGGGGACTTCTACAAAAAGCTGGGGAGAGGCAAGGGCTTGTAGCAATAGGGTGAGGGGTAATGGCTTTGAATGGGAAGAAGGGAGGGTTTAGATTAGAAATTAGGAAGAACTTCACTCTCAATGTGGTGAGACACTGGAACAGGTTGCCCAGGGAAGCTGTGGACGCTCCAGCACTGGCTGTGTTCAAGGCCAGGTTGGACAGAGCTCTGAGCAACCTGCTGTAGTGGGAGATGTCCCTGCCCATGGCAGGGGGGTTGGAAGTGGATGATCTTTAAGGTCCCTTCCAACCCAAACCATTCTATGGTTCTGTGCTCATTTAGTGGCTTTTAACTTCAGAATATTCAGGGTGTGAGTCCTTTCTTTCCCAATGAAATTATACTTCATTGCAGAACTTATGTCTAGGCTAGAGGTTTTTTGGCTTTTTGGCACAGGTGGAGAAAAACAGGGGACCTTTAGGGACCCCACCTGTAGAATCATGTCATGTTGTCTTATCGTGCTACCAGCCTGAGGTGCTTTCCAACAGTGAAAGGAATCTACCCTGGTAAAATGATTCCTTATGGTTTGATTTTTGTTGTTGTTGGGCCCTTTTTGGTATTCTTTTTTTTTATTATTATTATTATAATTATTTTTGGTTTTGTGCTTTTAACCTCCTTGAACTCTCCTTTGGTTTGAGAGCTTTGTGCCCTCCATTGCCAGGAGGAGTAACTGAAGAACAGTCAAAGTGAGCTGCAGACCAGTTACAGACCAGAGCTGGGGAGCTCATTGATCTAAGGCGTCAGGCGTGTACCTTACCCGCGGCATCGCTGCCGCTTCAGAGACCAGCTGGCTTTGCGCTGCCCACGGGGTCTTCACGGGCGCAGGGCCCTGAGCAAGATGCTGCCATCGAGGGTTTGGGAAATAATGCTCTGCTCTCCACAGAGGGGAGAGGGCATTCATTACTGACACTTCTTCTCTAATGCAGTCGTTATCCAGTCTTCTGGCGGCCTCAGCAAAGACGAAATTGAGAACATGGTGAAGAATGCAGAGAAATATGCAGAGGAAGACCGCAGAAGAAAGGTAATGTGGTCCTTACGGCATCTTTCAGCCAGTAGTGTCCCTGCTAGGTATTGCCCTTCCGTGCTGTTAACTGTGCCCACCTCTGAAGGAGCTGCAGTTATGCCAATAGCTGCTTGCTTCCTTAGGTTCAGTTTACAGTCCAGCGTTGCAGGGAGGTCTGTTCAGAGGCATTTACCTTCTTGCTCTCAACAACTCCCTGACAGGAGGCTGGAGCCAGGTGGGGTAGATCCTTTCTCCCAAGGAACAAGTGACAGGACAAGAGGAAATGGCCTCAAGTTGTGCCAGAGGAGGTTTAGGTTGGACCTGAGGAACAATTTCTTCCCCTCCAGTGTTGTCCAGGCCTGGCTCGGGCTGCCCAGAGCAGTGGTGGAGTCCCCATCCCTGGAGGGGTTTCAGAGCCGTGGAGATGCGGTGCTGAGGGACATGGTTTAGTGGTGCCCTGACAGTGCTAGGCAATGGTTAGATTTGATGATTTTGAAGGCCTCTTTGAACAAAAGTGCTTCTATGATTTGAATTCTGGGTTTGGGCTGGGTAACTCACCCGTGTTACTGCTATCTCCATGTCCCAGAGGCCTTCATAGAGGAATGGAGACAGCAGTCAGCAAACTCATCTGCTCACTACTCTGGACAAAGAGCTTTGCAGCTCTGGTTATGCTTTTTAGCATCACCACTCCTCACTGCCTGCCTGCTCTCTTGGCTATGTATTTCAAGCCAGCTGGGTTCTCACAGTGATGCTTAATGATGGGGATGTTTAAGCTACTATTTCTGAGCTTGTTTTAAACCTCAATTTTTAGAGCCTGCCAAGTAAAACTGCACCTCAGCCTCTTCCTTCCTAGGTGGGAAGTTTCTTTCCCTAGTGCTTAAGCCCTGCCAGGGCCTCTTGAATGCTGTGTTTGTTTTCACCTGGCACGTGCTCTCAGTGCAGGTGAAGCCCTCAGTAGGTGTTTGAAAGCCTCACAGACTTTGTCAAGAAAAGACTGACACTTGCCATGGTTGAGTGACTTGAACCTGTGTTCTATATACAGGATTAATGGTTGGAACTAATTGGTTTAATGAGGGTAGTACTAATGAATTTATGCTTCTAAATATAGAGCATTGTTTTTTAAGCAGATGCAGCACAGGCCTGTTCTGGGATATGGCACCAGCATATGTTTGGCAATGGCTGTAACTGGCATGTTGAGCTGGTGCACTCTGTTCTCCTCGTCTGTAGAAACCTGTCTCGGGTATCCAGGCAGCACTGTAAATCTTGCCCTCAAGAGAGTTCATGGAATAAATTCACTCAGAGCAGCATTGCCTTGCCTCAGAACCTCTAAAGCCACAAGGCATTGGCATATAGGCGTTTGCAGGTCAGATTCAGACCTTTAAAGACCTTGGTCTGAAAGTCCCACTGTTTAAATAACCACATGGCTGCCTGAGGTGTAGGTGGTGGCCTAGCATTTGAAGAGGCTGCTGCACTGAAGGCTTTTCCATGTTACTTTACTTTGACTTTGTATCTTGTATCGCTAGGTTCTTCCCTGTTGTAGTCCTCAAGTGGGACTTGTCCTGTGACCTATCAGATGGAAGTGATGAGAGTGCTTTCTTGACTAACACTTCCTCACTTGACTTGCATAACAGTAATTGTCAACGCACCCTCATTACACCTTTCCCATCCTGGTTTTACTGACATGGAACTATCAGGAATGCATAAGCAAGAGTTACCACCCTGCTGGACTCGGCATCCTGTTGTGAACTTAGAGAGCCCACAAAAAGTGAGGACAGTTTAGAAACAAAATGATTTGTCATCAGCTTTCCACTGTAAGTGGTCAGTCTCCTGAGAATATTACCCCACCCTTGTTCAGGTTGGCTGGCATTTCGGACAGAGGGCTGGGTGTCCCTGGTCTTCATTGCCTAGCACAGGGGGGTTCTACTGCTGAGATGCTACAGGCATTTGTAACAAGAGACCATGAGGAAAACAGCCCAGCGTTTTAGTTGTCTCTGGTGCCCTTGTTGCTGGAGAAACTTAAGAACATTTCCCAAAGGCTTTGTTGCCTTCCCAAGGAGCAGAGCAGAGGAAGCTGTGTTGTCCCTGCTGTTGCTAGCTTTTTTGCGCTGCGTTAGTTGCTGCCGCTTCCAGGGATGTGAGTTAGAGTGTGAAATTGTGAGGACTGCCTTGCAGAGACTGCCTGGCCGGGGCCGGAGCACATCTAGAAATGCTCTACTTGCATTTCTTCCCCCCTCTTGCCATTAAGAAGGACCCTGTGCCATTAAGAAGGACCCTGTGTAGGAGCTAAGATGGAATTTGACAGTTTGGGGAAAGAAATGCCAGGTGCTAGTTGCTGGATACCCCACTGGTCTCGGCAGTGATGTGCAGCAGGCCCTGACGAGCTCTCTCCCCCAGGAACGCGTGGAAGCCGTGAACATGGCTGAAGGCATCATCCACGATACAGAGGCTAAGATGGAGGAGTTCAAGGATCAGCTGCCCGCAGATGAGGTAGGTCGTTTCTGGTCCCGGAATGGTAAAGGAGGGTAAGGCTCCTTACCAAATCTTGGCGTGGATTCTCGCTTACCTGCCAGCTGGCTCTGGCCAGTGGCACCACTGCTGTTGATATTTCCACGCTGTGAACGGACAGCACAGTCCTTGGCTCCTGGGTTTTGTGCTTTGAGTGGGCTGAGCATGGCCCATGGGAGGGTCCAAGGATGTGCTTAGAAGAGCACGATTGGATAATAGCAAATACCCTCTTTCAAAGCGGGAGCTCCGTGTCACTGAAGATCTGAGAGCCTGGGAAGCTGTAAATGAAAGGTTTCTGCATGAATTATGTCCTTGACTTGGCCTTGGGGTGCGGTGGTTTGATAAGAGCTGTACTGTGGCCTGTGTGAGAGGAGAATTCTGCTCAAAATCTGGAGATGACGAGCAGTGCCTGCCAGTGTATCAGCAGAGGGACAAAGGCAGAGCCGCTCTGCGGGCCCAGCAGTACAGGCACAGCACCCAAAAATTTGGGAGGCAATGGAAATTACTGTATTCACTTTACTCCAGTTTATCATCTGTCTTTGGAGTGGGTATTTAGTATCAAGAGTGCTTTTCACCCAAAGTGAGAGTTTAATTTCTGTGTTATGAATTTCAAAAGCCAAGATTGCACAGTCTTCAAATTAACAACTTTGGGAAGCCAGAATCAAAGGGCTTCCAGGGGCTCTGGGAGGTGTTTGAGGGAAAGAGGTTATAGTTCACTGGTAAGTAGCCTCTGACCAGTTTACATGCTGTTTTTCAGCCCAGCTCCTCTCACTAGGGTGGATACTGACTGTTTTTGGGATTATGATCCCTGGAGTTTTCTCTCACGGGAGCACAGACCCTAAATCCCTGTTCCCTGCCAGGACTGTAACATTTTTGGGAGGGGAAATACCAAGAGAAAGTGGGTAGCAGTGCTCAGAGGAAGGTCTGGGTGGAGATGGTGGCCTGACACAGACGGCAGCGATCGCCTTCCCTGTCCTGTGGGTCTGGGTGAGAACGGTGCCCACATTTGGACTGTGAACGCTGCTGAGCAAGCGCTGCTGGCCCAGCTGTCCCCCAGTAACCTCACTGCTCTGGGCCTGCCTCTCCAGCAGTGTGCCAGCCTGACAGAGAAATGCCAGACTGCGTGGAGGCTTTGACAGATGGCTACAGGGGCTGGGATGAGACCGTCTTGCTTTTGTTTGCCTCTCTGCTCCTTCTCCCATGTGCCACAAAGGGATTAAACAGGGTGGTGAATGGCCTTACTCGTTGGCTTTCTGACAGTGCCTTAAATATAGCTGAAAACCAGCTTTCTGTTCCCTTTACCCTGGCTCCCGGGGTGCCTGAGTCGCTGGTGAGGTGTGCCAAGGAGAGCAGCCCTCAGCCTTGGCGGGCTCTTCGGCCTCTGCAGGGCTTTCTGTCCTTGGCGCCTTTGCTGAGACAGCAAACGAGGGGACCAATTAATGCCAACTGTGGCACTTTAGTGAGGTGGACAGGTGCCCACTGGGGGCGGAGCACAGCCCCTGCTCCCTGCAGGCTGAATGGCTCCGTTTGAGGCTTAACTTCGTGGCTTGGGGGGGGAACTGTAGTTTTGCTGTTGCCAGTAGGTGGGTGAAATGGCAGGAATGAGATTGTCAGTGGACAAAGCGCAGGATTTCATCTTGGTGGTTTTTTTGTGACTTCTTTGCAGTGCAACAAATTAAAGGAAGAAATTGCTAAAATGAGGGAACTTCTGGCTCGTAAAGATACCGAAACGGGAGAGAACATCAGGCAGGCAGCAACCAGCCTGCAGCAGGCTTCCCTGAAACTCTTTGAAATGGCATACAAGAAGGTAGGTTCATGTCTGTTCTAGAGCTCTCGGATGGGGAGGAGGAGGGGTGAGTGGGGACACCACGAATTTTGGTCAGAGCTGTATGGAGCTAGCACTGAGTCTTGGTGCAGCACCAGCTGAGTGAGCCTTCGAAGGGGTAGCTGTAGAAAGTTGGGTAGAATTGAAGGCCTGAAATCCTGGCCACCTCCCAGGTGAACAGTGTTCTGGAGTGCTTAATAAAGAGCATCAAGAAAAGCATGGACATGGCTTTCCTATGCACACACAGAGCGCCTAAAGAAGTAAAGTAACATCTGGGCTTTAAGATGATTTTAAAACAAGCTTCCTCTTCAGTCTGCCTAAAATTACAGTAGCAAGGCCATCAGGGCTTTTTTCCCAGTCTCTTTCCCGGTGAAACTGGAGCTCTGGCAGGATGGGTGCTTTGCCTGCCCAAGGAAGTCTCCCAGGATGGATGTGTCACACCCTGCCCAGGTGACTGTGGTGGTGCTAAGCTCTCCTCACTGTGGAAAGCTGCTTTTCTGAAGTCAAGCTGAAAATGTTCAGTGCCTCAACATGAGCTTGTTATGTCCCCAGGGAAGGCATAACTGATGGGAAGGTAGCCTCCTTCCTCTTGGTAGCAGTCAGGCAGGAGTGAAGGTTGTTTCCATTCTCCAGTGGACAGTTACTCTTTGGTTACTCCTTGCCAAGGAAGGGTTTTTTCAGTCTAGAGCTAACCTAGCTAGGGAGATGTCTAGGAGAAGCGTTTTCTTGTTACTACAACTAATAAGCCAACTCTTTCACAGATGGCCTCCGAGCGAGAGGGTTCTGGAAGTCCAGGGGATCAGAAGGAAGAGAAGCAATAAGAAGTCTCTGTCTTGCCTTGACTAGAGTATGAAGAAGAGATTGATTTTTCTTGACGCTTGGGAGAGAAGGGACCTTCCTGAGCAGCAATGGGCAGAATTCAGACTTACTGTGTTTTTGCAGTATTCTATATATAAAATTCTCTAATGTATAAACTTAGTGATGTGTCTGCTAGATAAATTGTCACTTGATGAAAGTTTAATTCATGCCAGATGAAGTTCCAAGTGTTTGGCCCCGTGATATTCAACTGAGGCACCTGGGGACGCGCTGATCATTTCTCTCTGCTACTCGACACAGTGGTGTACTAAATCTGATCTCCATGTTTGGAAACCATATCACGGAAACAAAGGGTGGGGATGGAAGTCCTGCTGGATCAGGGAGGAGGAGGACGTCTGTATGGACCCTCCTTGTGGATCTGTGTACGTGTGAACAGGTAACTACGGCCTGTGAGCAGCAGGGATAAGGCTGGTTAATGTTGCTGGAGACCATCCAGATCTGCAGCTAGGGTGATACCCTTGTTGGGAAGGAGAAGGGTTACTTCACAGTGAGCTGTAACATTGTATCTTACAACAGAGGCTATGTGGAAGTTAAACACTTTGCTTGTCTGAGCCTTCTGCTCCATCCTGTCTGTTCTCTGCTTATGGTAAAACAATTTCCTTGATAATAAAACTGTTATTGGATCCATTCTGGATTTTTTTTTAAATAAAAGCAGAAAACTGTCCAACACTGAATTCCTGGTATCCTGGCCTTTGATGGAGAACATGAGCCTGGGAACAGCCTGGGAGAGCTCCTGGGGAGGAATAATCAGACAGTGGTAGTGACACCAGCATTCTGGAATCTCTGCTTTGTTCACATACAAAAAAAAAAGGTACCTAGAAAGAAAAAAAAAACACTACAGCTGTCTTGTGCACTTCAAGTTATGGATGGGAAGGGACCAAGACTGCTAGGGAGAGTTCAGTGTCTGAAGCAGACAGTCTTAGTAAGGAGGGCAGTGAGGAGCTGGAGTGTGTCCAGAGAAGGGCAATGAAGCTGGGGAAGGGTCTAGAGCACCGGTCTGGGGAAGAAACAGCCAAGGGATCTGGGGTTGTTCATCCTGGAGCAAAGGAGGTTTGGGGGAGACCCTCACATGACAACTCCCTGACAGGAGGTTGGAGGCAGGTGAGGTTGATCTCTTCTCCTGAGGAACAAATGACGGTTGGACATTAGGGACAATTTCTTCCCCTCTAGTGGTGTCAGGGGCTGGCCCAGGCTGCTCAGTGGTGGAGTTCCCAACCCTGTGGAAGGGTTTCAAAGCCATGGAGATGTGGTAGTGAGGGACATGGTTTAATGATTGACTTGGTCTTAAAAGTCTTTTCCAACTTAAAATGATTCTGTGACTGGAAGGAGCTTCCACTTCAGCGTAGGAAGAGGAATGGAGGTGGGGGAACTTCTAAGGAGTAGCGAGTGATCTGACTGTAAAGCAAGAGAGCTTGAAGCAGGTTAGCCTGGGCACAAAAGAAGGTGAGGAAGGAGCCTGCTGCAGCTGGAGGAGGGGGTGAGAGGCAATGCTGTGGGTGCTCAGCCTTCAGCACCCATGGTGTGCTGTGGTGGGGCAGTCAGGTGTGCAGAGAAGGCTTAACAGCAATTTGGAGTGTGGAGCTGCCTGGCTTCAGGTGGACTGAGAAGTTCCAACCCCAAATTCAGTGCTTTGATTTCACAGGGGGAGTCAGTGGAGTCTGGGGATCCTAACTCTGCTGGGGCTGCTTGTGGGCAGGAGAGTGGAGTTTAGTGCAGCAGGCCAGTCCCAGTCCTGTGGGGCTTTCATCGGGCTGGTGGTGTAACTGTGGGACTTCCCCAAGTGGCTGAGTGACCAAACAAATGGTGTGGGAGTCCAGGTCCTTGTTTGCTGTTAGTTTTTTTTAAGTGGATGGACTTTGTCACTGGCAGGTTGCGGAAGGCTGGGGTGTACTTGGATGGTGTCACCAGCATTGTTTCTTATAAGTTTTGAGGAACATTGGCTAAGAACATGTGTGTTCAGTGCGCTGCTGCTCCCAAGGGCTGTTGGTGCCACTCAGGTGACTGACAGTGTCTGATGTCCGTTTGACTATGTGCTTGATTCTGTCACGGCGTAACCCAGCTCCTGCCCTATACGTGGGTTTGGTGATGGCAGGGAGCTCTTGGCTGTGCAACTCCAGAGAGCAGTCTTTACAAAACTCCATTGCAAGTGATTTCTGTCCTGGATTTTCTGCTGATGCTTCTGTCAAAAATGATCCCCTGGGTAAAACCACGGCCTGAAGAAGAGAAGGAATTCTCCAGCCAAGCAAGTTGAGTCTTTCAGGTGCTAAAAGGAAACATCCTTAAGTAAAACCATTTAAAAACCATCCTCTGTGGAAGCATTTCCTGCTGCCTCCTCCAACCTGCAGCCAGATGTTCGTGCAGCAGAGCTGGGGCAGCCCAGGACAGTGCTGCTGCCAGAGGGGGCTGCTGCTCGCACGCTCCTACCTCTGCTCCTGGATCATCAGCCTGCAGCCTCCAGGGTCCTGAACTACTCTCTTACTTCTTCAATGAAGTCTTTTCCCTGTCACAGTTTAAATGCATCTTTCATAAATGGTCTTTATTTTTTAATGCACTGCTCTGAACTCCTCCTTTAGAAGCTAAATTATTGAGCTGGGGAGGAAGAAGTGAAATCAGGTGGCATGTGTCATGCTGGGAACAGTTACTGGCTGTGAAAAACCACCACGAAGATAGGAGATGCAGCAATTGGGCTGCTTCCTCTCATGAAAAGGAGTGACCCCTGTCCTGAGGAGTTAACTGCTGCTGTCAGGCTGCTGGGAAGGTGTCTGTCAGCACTGGGAGAAGGGGTGTTTGGGCTTCCTTTCTGGTGTGGTTTGCCATTTAGGCTGATACTCATCTGAGGAAGCCTGTAGCTCCAGTAGAGCTGCAGCTCTGCAATAAATTACTGGTCTGTGTACGAGAGTAAGAAAAGCTTTACATGAGTTCTGTAGGGGAAAAAGGTGCCCGAGTGCTGCTTGTGCTTCCACCTGCACGCATCCTCTCACTGAGTCCTCTGCGGGTGGGAGCTGGTCAGTGCAAGGCACAGCCTCTTCGGGCTTCTCCAGTCGGGCTGCCTGAAAACAGTCATGTTCCATAACACAAACAGGACTGGGGCAAGAGCTTCCAGTGCCACATCTCCTGCCTCGCTCAAACAGGGGAGGGAAGGCTGAGATTTCAGGTGGGTGCAGGGGATCTCCACTTGCCTGTAGCAGCTGCTTTTCCTGTCCTAAAAGCATTCTTCCCCAGCTCAGGGCAGCCCCAGTGCACTGTGTCTGGGGAGCGTGCCTGGTGAGTACCTGTACAGGCAGGAGACGCTCGGCTGCCTCGGGAATTGCAGGATGAAAATGAGAGAGAGTCTCCCCCTTGCCCGCCAGACAGCAGCTGCCAGCGCACTGCCACGGTGCCACTCCTTTCGAAGCACCTCTCTCGATATCGAAAAGTTCTAATTCAGAGGCTCTACTTTGTCGCTGCTCGGAGCTGTGCTGGCTGTCGAGACGGGCGCTGCCGGGCATCTGTGGCAGCAGCCGGCAGAGAGCTGCGGGGGGAGCTGGCGGCCGCGTCTGTCACGTCAGGAAGGCTGGAGCAGAAAGTGTCACGGCAAAGCAGGTGTGTCGGGCTGGGAGGTGGTAACTGGGATACTCAGTTGCTTTTTGGAGTCCCTGCGTTGAATTGGAAGGGCAGGGTTGCCAGGGAAGCACAGGGTTAGTTGTTGTCCACCTGCCCATTGGTGTACAGTGTCTCTGGCATATCAGGCACAGAAACTTCCATCTCAGCAGCTCATGTGCTAAAGCCAGGCATAATCCACTGTCTTACTGTTCCAAGGGGGATTATAAAAGGCTGTGTTGGACCAGATGCATGTGGAAAAAAATACCAGTAAGACTTGAAATCAATACTTGCTAGGCCCCAGAAAAGAAACAGTACTTTAAATCCAACCAGGTAGTTCAGAATTCAAAGCGCCTCCCCAGTGTGACCCCGTTGATAGAAAAACCCAGCTTCAGGCTGAGTCCCAGACCAGTCTCTGCTCAGGTGACCATGCTGCCCAGCTGTGCCCCTTGTGTGTGCTTCAGTGCAGCTTTACTGGATGCCGTGCTGGGCTGGAGAGCCAAGTGACAGTGCAGGAGGTAGAGGAGACTGTGGCAGGTTTGGGCTATGGCAGCGCTTGTCCTGGGAGCATGATCCTCCCATGGCACGGGGCAGGGCAGCAGTGGTGACTGGGCTGATGGCACACACCAGAGTTGGGATGTCCCGGAGAGACAGGCTGGGGCTGGAGGGACACCATGGCCACAACCACCCAGGCATCCAGCTGTTGGTACCTGCTCAGTGTCACCAGAACATCACCTCTGTGGAGGCAGCAGGGAAGCAGCCTGCCTGCTATGGCTTAATAAAACAAGTACATGGTTCCAGTGTCATTTCATCACCGTGTTTCCAGCCGGTCCCATTTTGGGCTGTCCTGGAGGCAGAATCAGCCTGGTGTCTTTGGGGAAAAAAAAAGCAGGTTGTGGCCTTGGGAAGTTGGACCCTGAGGCTGCGGATGTGCTTAGATACAGTTCTTGGACACGTGCTCAGACACTCAGCGGTGAGGCAGCTCCCCACAGCCCCTCTATCCTCTGGGGCATTGGCAGGGCAATGGGCTCGCCAGCTTGTCACTGCCATGTCCTCTCCGAGAGCCAGGGGCTGCTGGGACAAATCACCTCAAATAAAGCAATAATGGGAGAAGTGCCAGCCTGTGGGTGTGGGGGGGACATAGAGGGGACCCTGCTCCACGAGCCTACTGTCCTGGAGAGGGGCTGCCATGAGCCACTGCTGTGGGCCCCATGGGGGGTCTGCAGGAGGATGCCCCTGGCCGAGTGGGGCTGCGGGGCCAGGCCAGGGCCATCCTGTGGGGAAGGGAGGCCTGTGCCCCTTGCCCCGGGACAGCAGGCAGCCCGGTGCTTTATCTTCCCCGTGCAGGACAGGGCTGAAGGGGTACGATCCCCCCAGCCAGCCACCCCCCCCCCTCCACCCTGGGCTCTCCGGTGCTCTTTTCCCGGCCTCTCCCAGGCCTCCAGTCAGCCCTTCTCCCGCCGTTCACCGTGCCCCTGGTGCCTCCAGAGCAGCGCCCTGAGCAGAGGGCTGAGCTCGGCCCTGAGCTGTGGGATCGCACGTGGCCCCAGCCCCGGCACCCCCAGCACCGTCAGAGCCGCAGGAGAGCGGTGCTTGCAGGGGAGGGAGGTGCGGGGTGACCCTGCGGCTCCACAGCACGATTCCCGTCTCCTGTCCTCCCCGCTCGGCTCCGTCCGCACGTTGATGAGCAGCGGCCGGGGGACACCGGGCGCTTCCAGGACACGGGCTGCGGGCTCTGCCTGTGCCGCGGGGCAGCGGCTGCCGCAGGGAGCGGGCACAGCGCGAGGGGGAGAACCCCCCGTCCCCAGAGAGCTGCGAGGGGGCGGGACTGGCCCCGGGGGCCCGGCGGGGACACGCATTCCGCTCCCCGCCCGGCTAGGGAGGGGGGGCGAGGGCGGCACCGGGTGTCAAACAGGCAGCGCGGGGCCCGGGCACGGCGGGGGGGGTGCCACTGCCCGGGGGGTGATACCGGAGACAGCCGCGGGGCCCGGGACCTGAGGCGGGGAACTGGCGGAGACCCCGGAGGGCGGGCGTCCCAGCCAAACCCAGGGATGCTGCCGGGAGCGCTACCCCAGGCCACGCCGCTCCTGCCCGTCGCGGACCCTTTAAGCGCGCCCGGGGCCGGCCGCGCGGCTCTCGCGAGACCCGCCGGTGCGCCCCGCCCCGCCCCGTCGAGCGCCGCGGCCGGGCCGGGCCGCGGACTACGTGCCCCATAAGGCCCCGCGCGGAGCCGCGGACCAATAGTGACGCGGGCGAGGGGCGGTGCCGGCGGAGCGGGCGGCCTATCGCGTGGCGCCCCGCTCCCGCGCGGGCGGGGCGGGCTGCCGCCCCCCGCCCCGGTCCCCCGGAAGTGATGTCACAGGCCCCATGTGAGCCGATTGCAACACATGCAGCGCGGAGAGGGGGAGCGCGAGCAGCCGGTGTCCGACGTCAGCGCCGCCGCCAGCCGCGCGCCGCCGGGGGGGACCGGGCCTGAGGTGAGGGCGCGGCGGGCGGGCGGGAGGCGGCGGGGCCGGGGTGGGACGGGCCGGGGGCCGGGCTCTAACCGCTGTGTCTGTGCCGCCGGCCCGCCGCAGGCCGCCGCAGCCGCCGCCGCAGCAGGAGGAGGAGGAGGGAGAAGATGGCGGACGATCCCAGCGCTGCCGACCGCAACGTGGAGATCTGGAAGATCAAGAAGCTCATCAAGAGCCTGGAGGCGGCCCGCGGGTGAGCGGCGGGGCCTGCGTCGCCTCCGGGGAGGCCGCGGCGGGAGGGCGGCCGCGGGCCGGGCCGGCGGGCAGTGGGGTCGCCCGGCCGGGAACGGGGAGGGGAGGTCCTGGTCGCAGCGGGAACCGGGGCGAAGGGGCTGCTGTCTGTCCCGGCCGGCCTCGGGCCTGCCACCGCGGGGGCGAGGGGGAGGGCAAGGCGCAGCTCCGGCCCGGCGGCCCCTTCCCGGGCCCCGGTGCCCTTTTGTCTCGCCTCGTGGTGAAGCGGCCGGGTCCTTGCGGTCCTCAGGGGCTTGGGTTGGGGGAGGAGAGCGGGTTTGGGGTGCGGCGAATAGAGCCGTGTGCCCCCCCGGGGCAGCAGGGAAGGCTTGGTGGCAGAAAGGAAGCATAACCGTCTTTCCCGCACGGGAAAAGGGCAACGCCTGCCGCCGAGCTCCCCGCTGGCCTCGGCCTGGCCGCGGGTCGTCAGCTGTTCCCCCACCGCCACCCCCCGGAGCGGATGAGTTCCCTGCGGGGGTGTCACAGGTGTGCGTGTCACTGTCCTGGCCCTGCCGCGCCGAGAGAGGGGACGAGGCCCGTGCTGGCTGTGGAGCTCCACGTTGCTCCTGGCCTCACCATGTCCCTTGGCCGCCCTGTGCCAGCTGGCACTGGGGAACGGCGGATTCCAGCCGTGGTAGACGGCTTCTCTGCCCCCCGTGCAGGCTTGGGCCCTTCCCAAGGGACCAGCTGGCTTGGGAAGGGCAGGGAGGCAGGGGCCCAGGCACCAGTTACTTCATTACTTCTCTTACTGACACTTCATCTTTTTTCACTCTTCACCTCCCAGTGAAGCTGCTTAGCTCCAGTTTCCCAAAAGCAGACCTTTGCAAAGTTTGGGTAGCATTGAATTTAAAGTCTCTAATTCTGCTTACATCATCCTTGCGCTTTGATTTTTTTTTTTTTCTCTCTACCAGAAGTAAAATTTCTGTGTGTTTTTACAGCCTGCCCTATGCCAAAGGTGACATGGTGCCTGTTTCGGTGGGTAACTCAGCAGCAGCTTGTTGCATGGGTCAGGAAGCCACTCGGGCTTGAGCAGTTGTCAAAACTATAGGGGCCGGAGCTGTAAAATAGCAGAGAAAGTCACTGTCTCGGTATACAGCATAATAAAATAAAAATGAAGGGTGACTCCTTAGCTGCCCTTGTGGCTCTGGTTTCCATAGGCTCACCTGAGCTGCTCTTTGTCCGGCTGGGCCCACACGGGCATCGTGCTGTGGCCACCCAAAAGGCAGGTTGCCTTTGGACAGCTCACATAAGCCTAGACACTGTCTTGTTTTTTTCCTCATGCTGACTTTTCTTCCTGTGTGTAGTGTAGGCCAGGGGGTATATTCAGAGGAAAAGTAACCCAGACAAGAGAAGAACCCAAGCCACTGGTCTCCCTGAGTTGTTTTTCCCTGACGGTTCAGCTGTGCCTTTGCACAGTGCAGGCCTTGTGCTCGTGGGGAGCTCCCAGCGAGGATGGGAGCGTGTGAACAACTTGTGCTGTGCAGTTGAGAGGGCTCGGGGAGATATGGGCATCCGCCATGGCTTGTGAAAGCAGCTCTCTGGCCCCGTGCCGGCGCTGAGGGAGCCGTGCCTTGGTTTAGAAATGTACAGTGAGTGTTTGGGCTTTCATAGTTTGGCAGAATAAGCACACCTGCCTCTCCTGTTTGGGATAGATGAATGTTGCACAGAAAAAGATGAAAACTGGTACTGGAGAGCTCCTGGGAGAGGTGAGGCTGAAGGGCTAGTTTGGAGTAGGCAGCTGTGAGGGAACAACAGCTTCTTGGGGCCACAGCCCAAGCGTCTTCCCTCTTCTTTGTCAGTGAACCCTGGCACATCTTTACCTCATGGTAAAGGTGCTGCAAGTTCAATAAACTGTGTGTAGAAGGTTTAGCCTGGGCCCTCTGGATCCAGCATATCTCCCTAGATGTTGTGATACTACTGTTCCTTAGTTTCATGTGTGCTAGCTGCTCAGCCACCACCTGACAGAGGCTGCTGATGCCAGCAATCCTTGCTGTAAGTGAGGTTATGCTGGTTATGTATAAATGGGCATCGTGCTTCCAGGGAGTTCAAGGTAACATGATCCTAGTCCGTTTGGGACCAGTAAGGGGAAGAGATGCTGCAAGTTTTGCCACCAGAAGCGTTAGGCTCCCTGGCAGAAGAGGTGTGAGGCAGTGAAACAGGCTTTTCCGGCCTTTGGGAGAGTCGCTTCCTCTTCCTGCCAAGTAGGAAGACCTGTTCTGGGGTGGATTAGGGGGCAAAGCATTTAAATAGGGTGATGTGGAGGGCCAGGGACTCCTCAGCGTCTCCACCTTCCCTTACTCACGTACTCCTAATAGTGACCCAGCAGCAGTGTCCCAGTTTCATGTGCTGGTTGTTCCTGCAGGGGATCAAAGGGACGGGAAACGGAGGAAGCTGGAGCTAGATATTCAATTCCCATGTGGCTGTTGGGGCACCTCTCCTGTTATCCAGCAGCTTTGGTAAAATACCAGTGAAACCTTGCAGAATGTTATCAAAATCTCAAGTGAACATAAGAGCAAGGACATGCTTTTGGCAGTACTTGGTCAGAAAACCAAGGGAGAAGATGAGAGCTTCAGCTTTTCCAGAAGCTGATCGGCTCAAGGGCCACAAGGGGAAGGCTGCTTCTTGAACTTGAAGGTAACATCCTAGCAAGAATGTCCTGTGTTAGTTTTCCAGTCCAGCTTAGGAAAGATGTCTTTATTACTGATCTCTGCATAGCGTGAATCTGGCAAATCAAATCAATGAAAAAGAACTTTGAAAACACACAAAGCTTGATATCTGCTGGCAGGGAGCAGAAGGAGCTTTGGTCTGTATCTTGCTTCCTAAACCAGAAAGGTCTGTTATCTCTTCCCAGCTCTTCCAAAGTTGATTTGCAAACTATCTGATACTGTACAAAGTTAATGAGTTGATCTTTCTGATCTGGTGAGAAGGGAAGGGGGAGTCGCTGGTATCTGCAGAGTGTGTGTGAGTGAGAGCACATGAGGCCTGAGTTCTGCTCTACAGTCAATTAACCTTTCTAGCCGGGAGAAGATGAGGGTAGAAGGCTGGTGATAAGCAAGTTAAGCCCTTGTGAGAAGTCTGGCCTTGGCATGCAGCTCGAGTGCTCAGGCTTTCGTCCGGCATTCCTGCTTCCAGTCCAGAGTCTTGGTGAAAGGCTGTGCCCCCCAGAAGCTGCAGCCATGTCGTTGCACGTGGGTGTTGCAGCAGCTCAAGTCGAAGCGGTTTTAGCCATGGTGTTTTCCCCTCTCGCTCGGGGCTTGTCTGCTGTTGCTTCATGTGGTTTTCCAGTGTCAGTGTTAAACTGACAATCACTCTTTGTTCCTTTGGTCTTTGCAGTTCTGAATAGTTAGAGCTGTGGTGGGTTGTTTCTACTAATCTGAGCTGTGAATTCTTGGCGAAATCAAGTATGGGCACCCACTGGGCAGTCTCCTTGCAGGCTTATGCCTGGGATGTCACGTCTGAATCAAGTTTGGAGAAATTCTCAAAGTCTTAGGGATGAGGGTGTTCTTCTGCAGACAGCTCTGCTCAGGAGCAGTTTGCTAACACCTCCCTGCTGGGCAGATGGACTTTCTGACCCCGAGTGAGAGCCCAGCAAGTGCTGATGTGTTATAATGGTAGGACCCTGCTACCCTGAGACATCTCTCCTGCCTTGAACTCAAAAGCAGGGCTAGACTTCTGCCCAGAGCTGTGGCTCTTGTGAGTTATTTTGCTGACACAGGGAAGGGGGAAGCAGAGAGAATTGTGTCTTTGAAGGCTTTGTCTGCCAACACAACTGAGGCTGACAGACAGAGTGCGTTGAAGAATGTTTTTCTGAATTAAGTGTTTTGGGAGGTGGGGGAATGGGGCATGTGCACCTTCTGAGAAGCTGCAGAAACTAAGTCTCAATAAGTAATTTATTCTGGTTGTAACTGGAAGAAGCAGATCAAGGCAGGAGAATGGAGAAATGGCAAGAGAAGGGGAAGTCTTAGTGTCTCCAGAGTCATGGAAAAGCAGAGTGACACAGCTTTGTGCTAGGATTTGGATTCTGCCAAATTGAGACTTCATCTGCTGTAGTGGAGAAACCAAGCATGACACAGGTAAAGTCACCAGGAAGGACACGGGCCTGAAAATGTGTAGGAATTCCTCCAAAATGATTCGCATACTCATTCTGTTTGAGGGTGGAAAAGCTGACCTGTTGCAGCCTGGCTGGTGCTGCAGAAAGCATCTTTTGTAGCTGGGATCTCCTGCAGTCCATCTGGAGTGTTGCTGGTCCTGATGGAAGGGCCCAGCTTTAGAGTTAGCCTCAAGCTCCTGCTGTTTCCCAGCCCTGTGTGACAAGGGTGGGAGGCTGCGCATTTCTCTGCAGGAGGTGTCCTGGGATGCTGCTGCTTTTGTGACCAGGCAAGTTGGCAAGGCTGAGTGGGACCTGAGTGAGACCTGGTTGGACAACCTGGTGGTTCTGGAGAGCAAGACAGTCTTGGCATGTTCTGCTGTTAGTGTGGTGGGTCTTTCCCGAAGTGGCCTGGAAGTCACCTTCTCTTGAGTTAACACTGCGGCTGGGAATGCTGCATGTAGGGAATGAGTGGGGTCAGCTGCAGGTAGATGGTCTGTACAGGTTTGCCTTGCTCCTGATTTCTTTTGGGCAAAGTGCTGGGAAATTGGTGGTGCAGGGTTGTATTGTGCTGCCTCAGGGAGCTGTGCTCCTCTCCTGAATTAGGCAGTGCAAATACTCGTTCCCTTCTGGGAGCATCTGCAGCCCTGGACTGTAGGTGGCTGCTTCTGCTGATGGCACGTGCTGTACAGCTGTTTTGCACACGAGTTCCAGCTGTACTGGGATAACTGTTGAATGCACTGGAGTGGTCAATTCTCAACTCTGGTGTGAATTCCTCGACTGTACCACATATGCATGTAAGAGAGAGTACACCATATAGAGTGGTGTTACATGATTGTAACAGTGCCACCATGTCCAGGCAAGTACCAGTATAACTATCTTGTCTTCCAAGTGATGTCATACACCAGGAGGAGGATTTGGTATGGCCTTTCATCGCTGTGCCTGGTTTCTGGCTGTACTGCCAGAGCTGTGTTGGTTCAGAGGCTCCCTCCTCTGCTCCCAGGCTGGCAGCAGATCTCTTTCCCTGCCTTCTTTATCAGGATCTGTTTGTCACTGTGGCTCTGCCTCGGGTCTGGGCTCAGGGAAATAGTTTAACCATTGATACAGGATCTGTTTCTGCAGAGCTGAAGCTTTCACCTTAGGACGTGGAGTATGATGGAGACCTTGAGCTGGGCCTGGGTGAGCTGGTCGATCTGTGAAGGGCAGTGCTGTGGCAAGGTACTACTTGGCTTTCCAACTTGTGCTGTGTTAATCAGGTCGTGAGTGCTGGTATGTCATGCTAGGGCTGGTCATGGGATAGCCTGGAGGATCTCTTTACAGCAAGCTGATGTCTCCACTGGACCTATCTTTGCTTCTTGGTTTGTTTTTTGTTTTTTTTTCTCCCCTCTGCAGGAATCTGGGATGGGCCAGCCTTGGGGTGAATGTCTGTATGTCACTCTGTGGGGAGTGTGAAACGTGAGTGGGGCAAGGACTGGAAGGGTAGTGTCTGTGGGGTGGCATGTGGAATTTTACTGACAATGAGTTTTCTGCTTTATGATCTGTCATTAAAGGTGTGGAGTGTTTAGGGACTGTGATTTAATTTCTTGCCGAAGCAGAACTGCTGCCTCAGTAGTGCTTTCTCAGGTCAATTGTCTTAAGAGTAGTTCTAAAAGAGGTCACGTTTCTGGTACAGAGGTAAGGGCTGTACTGTTAATGCTGCCTTTTGCCTCTCCTCGTGTGAGGAGGAGGAGACATATGCAGAGAGGCTGGAGTAGGAATGGTGCAGAGCAGAAGTGATACCCAAGGGCTCTGTGGCAGGTGACCCCATAGGCTGTACCACAGCTGCCTACACCTGTTGCCCTGCTTTGATTCTCTGAGCCTTTTCAGGCTGCTGGGGTTAGCTGCTGAGTATGGATCTCTTGTGAGCAGGGCTGATCAGACCTCTCAGGACTAAGGCAACTTAAGATCACTTAAGATCTTGTGTTTTGGTAATGTTGATGGTGGGTGGTCTGAGAAAGCTGCCCTCTCCCTGAGCCTGGTGAGAAGGCAGCCAGAGCTGCAGAGTGTCCAAAGGGTGGTTGACATCCTACTGGTTGCCTGTGTCTAATTATTGTAAAACATTTCGTGGGCTTTCTCATCTGCCTGCTCTACCTGTTCCTTTTGAATTATAGCAACAATTAGGCAGTGCTGTTTTGAGAGCACACACTAGTGAGTGGCAGAAAATGACCTGATCTGGGAGAATGGTTACGTGTCAGACGAGAACTCCAAAGTGTTTTATAGCCCTCGGTAGCTCGGCAGCCTGATACCCTCTTTTACAACCGCGTGAATCATTAGTGAACAGTGTGATTCATACACAGATCATCATTCACGTAGAGCTAATGAATGAGCCCCTGCCTGCTGAAGACGCGTGACGTGGTAGAAGATGGGAACGAGCACCTCAGAACAGGCCAGACTTTTTTTGGCTTTGATGACTGGATTTCTCCCCCCCTTCCCCTAGCTCCCTAGTCTCCTGTAGCTCTGCGGCATTAACATCTTAAACAAGCAAATCTGGATTTGTTGCTTCAGTCCCTCAGTGTACGTCTTGTACCCAGCTGGCTCATTAGCATAATGCAACAAGTCTTTTAAACTTGGAGCATTAATAATTGGAGAGGGAGGAGGGAGAGCAGGGGAGCTGTGGCAAAACCAAGCCTCCCAGTGAGTCACAAATGTCTGAAGTGCAGAAATGTCTGTTCCACTTACCGGTAATTGGGCATCCGGGCTTTCTGCATGAGGTCAGATGCAGCCAGTAAGGCCGATTCAAAACAGACCTACGCAATTATGTTTTGTGATGTGTTGCCTTTGATGCAAGGATTTCAGAGCAGCATTGATTCACCTTCCCTGTGGGGTGTGCAGTATCCCTGGGAGCTGACTCGGCGCTCTTCAGCTGTACGGGGTGGACGAAGCCCCGCAGGGTCTGCTCCTGCAGCTGCTGAACCCATTTGGGACCTGGGTGCTGGTGGTTGCTGGAGCAGCAGCCGTGGTGTTGGAGGTGGCTTCAGTTGAGGATGGGAGGAAGCTCGAAGCGTGGAGCCGCTTATGATGACCTCTGCGCAGGTAGCGTGTGCTGGACCAACGGGCCTTGCTGTTATCTGCTACCTGTGCAGCCCTTGGACATGTGATACCTGGCCAAATTTTCTGCTGTGTGGAGGAATAGAGGGCTGTGACCTGATTCTTCTTCACCTCCTTTCTGTCCCTGGGGAGCGCTGCCTGCTGAGCTCAGGAGGCAGGTCCTGGCAGCAGGCCAGTGGCTGCTGTAGGGGGGGAAAGCACTACCTTGCCTGACCCTTGGTGAAACACTAGCCAGTCTTGCCTCAGCTCCTGTGCTGAAGCAGCCATTTGCTGCCTCCCTGTGGGAAGCTCTCCCTTGCTGCTGAAGCAGGGGGTGCCCTGAAGAAAGCAGGTTCACTTCTCCTTTCCAGGGTGTGTTCTGGCTCGGTCGTTTGCTCCTTAGCTTGCACCCAGTAAGCCTGCTTGGTGTCTGGGGCCTTTCCTCTTTGAGAAGGTCAGTGGGTTAGGGTAGGAGGGCAGAGTACTTTTCCAGGACAGTCTTAATGTCCACATTCAAGCTGTTTCTGGTTACACAGAGTGCTTTTTCTATGCTATTTGCCAGTGTTACAGGAAGATGATGTACAAGATGCCTGTCTTGGGCTCTGGGTCAGAACTGTGATACGGGAGCTTGTCATTGTGTGAGCTATGATGGCTGTAGCTGCATGGCCTCATGCTGTGCAGCCAAGTGATTTTCCTTTGTCCAGGGTAGAGGTGGCATTCAAAGACTGACAGGGGAATTTACTGTATGGAATGTTTCTTCGACGTAAGGGGGGTGTGGGCATCACCTTCTCCAAATAATGCTGAGAACTACTCTTGAGGCAGGTATTACTTGGCTTCCCATCTCTGTGATCCTCTCTCGTATCCATGCAGTCCCCATCCTGTGCTTTCTGTGCTTCTGAGGTGGCACTGGATCCAGAGAGGCCGTCTCTGCCTTACTTTTGCTTGGGAACTAGTCTCTTCCATGTCTTCATACCCTTCCTTGGATGACCCAGAAACCTTTTGAGGAACAACTTGCATTGATTTATTAGATGATCCAGAGTTCTGGTGTATGCTGTGTTGAAACATGGAATGCCTCTGAGATGGGGGTGTGAGGTTCTTGCTGAAATTATGCTGTATAAAGTTCTGCCAATAGCATGGCGTTCAGCTCAACTTTACCTCTTCAAAGGAGCTAATGGTAGGTCCTGTTGTCAGCTCACTGGTGTTGTGTGCTCTGTCTAGGTATCTGTGCAGCACTTGTCTTCTGCTTGAGCTGTGCTCTGAGCCCACCATCTGAAAAGGGAGTGAGCTTTCATCTGTTTCTGATGGAGACATCACAAAAAGCTGTTGCTTCCCAAGCAGGGATTAGATTGTGGCCTGCTGGCTGTGTTTGTTGCAAAGCATTCAGCTGATGTTCTCAAAGGCCATGCAGCCTTTGGGGAAGCCTCTGAAGCACTGAAGGGATCCTAGACTCTTAGGATTGTCTCTGCTCTTTCCTATCAGGCTGACAGGACTTCTGGTAAATGTTATGTAGCTTTTCCATCTGCTGTCATCTCTCTAGGTTTGGCATCTCAAGTGGTCTTGAACCACTTGCTGTTTGACGAAGGCTTTGTCATATTAAAAGACGTAAAGTCTTTGAAGAGCACAGCTATGACCCGTTTGTGTCCTTCACAGCCATAATTCACAAGTTAGAAGAGCAGATGCGTAGAACTTTCCTGCAGCAAGGTCGGCACTGTTGCATGCAGGGCTTGGATGACATGGGAGTGGCTAATGGCCCGTGTTTTGTAAGAGAACCCAAACCAGCAGTTCTGTATTTGCCCTTACCAAAGGACACTTACTTTTTATAGCACTTCATTCAACGTCTCTGCTCAGATACAGGATCAAATAAGCCTCAGATATTCCTTACTTCCATCAGTGCTTGTGTGGACTGTGCTTTTAGTCCTTCGCTGAAGTATCCTGTGCCTGCAGCACTCTGTGGATATTTCTTCAGAAGGAGCTCTTGGACCCGTGGCCTTGTGAAGTTGTGCCCTGGATTACATCGATATTGCTGGTACCTGGCTCACAGTCAGCTGTGGATGTGTCATGGATGGAACTAACATAGCTTTGGTGGTTTTGTCTGTCCAGGCAGCTTGGGCTCCTTGTTCCATGTGATGCCTGCCCAGTAATCCCTGGTCTTCTTGGATGGAGACCAGCAGATGTTACCTTGGGAAGGTAACATTGCTTGAAGCAGTGTGTGGCAACAGTTATTTCATAGAAAGCTTCCTAGCTGTGGTATGTGGTTAAGATCAGATTAGCTGAAAGCTGTTTCTCCCATGCTCCTGCCAGTCTCTGGCAGTCACATATGGGCCTTGTGCTTGCCCTTGGTCCCTGGGGAAAGCAAGATGCTCATGGAGCTCGTGCCCTGTAAAAATAAGCTCCTTTTGAGTCATAAAGAATGACTGACCTTCCTTGTCTCTGTATCCCTGCGTTACACAGTGTGCTATTAGTGTAAAATGTTTCATTGTGGAACAGCTACAGCCCAGCTGCTGTTTGTCCAGTCTCCTCTGATACCACAGGATAGGCCAGTAGCTGCTATTTATAGAGCACGTCTGTTCAATTAGTGCTCTCCCTTGCCAGTGCGTATCCCAAATTCCAAGAGACAGGTTGAGTGACTGCTCCTTGGACTTGTGGTTGGGATTGCTCTCGTCTGCCGAGTTGAGGGTAGCTACAGTCAGTGGTTGGTGTGTGGTATGTGGCCTTGCAGGTAGCTGTTTTACTGGTGGGACACTGTGTGAGATGGCAGGAGTCTTTACAAAACCACTATAGCCCAGTTTCTAGTTTCAGCTGAAGGGCAAAGGGCTGAGGATCTGCTCAGCTGTTCCTTCTGACGGGTGAAAGAGTAGAAACCAAGTCCCTGCAGATGAAGATGGCCACCCAGAACAGGAGGCTCAACTGCCAGCTGTAATGACAACCATCCACGGAGTCCACTTGGCAGCTCTTTCCAACGTGATACACTGCTCGCTTTGTGCCCTTGCCTTCTGTTGTGCTGGCTTCCTCATGCTGAACCGTCAAGCGTGTACGCAGCGGGCACCGCTCCTGCTGCCAAACATGGCAGGGGACATGGTGCAGCTGTCCAGCTGGGGTGAGCCTCTGCCTGAAATCCCTGCTCTTGCTTTGGGAAAGGACCCGGCGGTTCTCCGCTTGGTCTGCAGTAGCACAGCTGGGTAAGGCAGGGTGAGGTGCTGGGGTGATTTGTTCTCAGCAGTGCAGGAAGGCCTTGCGGGGCAGGGAGCTGCTGGGGTGCTGCTCTACCTGCTCACAGGAGCACCAGCAGAACTTCCTGCAGCTTTCAGGGCTAGGTGAGCTGTGAGTCAGCAGCACGTGCGCTGCCGCTCGCTGTGATAACTTGGTAACGTTTGCTCTTGGGCCTCTCTGTGACCCGGAGAGCTGTTTGTTTTGTGGTACTCTGGTCTGCAATTCAAACTATAGTAACATGGAAGTTTTAGTAATAGATCAGGCTGTACTATCCACAAACCTCCAGTTTCTACAGAGCTTGCTGCCTCAAGAGAGCACAAAGTGCTTGCTTTTTCTTGCCCCTTTCCCCCAAACAACTCTAGCAGGTTGTAGGAGTGAAGTTGGAGCTCACCTGCAGCAGTTGAGAAGCAGAGTTGGAGCCCAGATCATCATCATCTATCCTAGAGACATCTAATGCTGGTACCTTCCAGGCCACGCTAAATCTGAGCTAATCACCAATTACTGGCACAGCGTGAGAAGTAACCATAGTACCCAGACGGCAATGTTCCTACCTTTCCAGAAGCTGGCATTTAATTGCCCCCTCGTCTCTTCGTAGTCTGTGAACGGGTGCCCATAATGCTTTTAATTGTTCTCTCCTCTCCGGTCCCTCGTGCCGTCCCACGGGCTGGGATGCCTGGTTCTTACAAAGCAAACATCTCAGCATTTCTGGTCCTGGTGCACGTACTGGCATTTCTGCGGCGGCCCTTTGGCCGCGGTGCCAGCTCTCCTTAGCCCAGAATAGGGACAGCAACTGGCTCTAGCTGCTTAAAACTTCCTGGCTCAGCTCAGTCTGAAAGCATCAGCTTCCAGCTGGTCTGGTGTAATTTGTCTTGGGTGTGGGGGGGGGGGAGCTTCTGAGCAGGGCCTCATTTTGCAGTGGGGGTCCTGCCCAGTGCTCCGGGTCCATCCTTCCTGCAGGAGCGCTGAGGCTGACACAAGGAAGAACCACCTTGTTGCCCGTTCGATTCTGAGCTGCCAGTGTGAGCACTGCCCTTAATCTGGATTGATTACTTAATTGTTCACTGTAACAATTGTGTAATGAAGTTCTGTCTGGCAGGGTGCTTGTGAGGAGATTTGTGGCTGGCCGTGGCCTGCCAGGCAGCAAATGTCCCACGTGCTTCGTGCGCAGCAGAGCCTCTTGGAGTTAGAGGGCTGCCCTTTGGAAAGGCTCCCTTCAACAGGTCGTGGTCAGTGGGATTTCCCCTCGCTCATTCCCAGAGTAAATGTCCTTTAGAACTTGTACAGCTCATCCAGCAGCAGAGGAGGAGGCAGCGTGGGATTTTTCAGGAACATCTGTCGTCTCAGGCGTTGTGGCTGTGAAGACTGACAGAAACCCTGGAAAATGTATTACTATGTGGTATAACCTCTTTTTTTTTTTTTTAAGTGTTTTTGAACACCAGAAACTCTTTGCTACATTTCGTCTCGTCGTGGGGAATTCAATAGGTGCAACCACAGGATTTTTTTAGACCTTGCCATTCTGCAGTAAGGTCACGTATGGGTACAGGCTTTCTTTGAGAGGGGGCAAACTGCTCTCCAGTAGTAGGGTAACAAGGTCTCAGTGGTGTGTGAGGGAGTTCTGCAGCCATCCTGGTCACTTCCCTGCACATCTGCTTCAGCTGGTGCCTTGCTGGTCTCAGCCTCTGTGGGACATGATCTACTTCAGTGATCACATCCTGACCAGGTGCATGTGTAAGGGTGGGGGAGATGACCAGGGGGTGCTGACTGGTACCTTCAATTAGCTGGCTGCCTAATGAACTCCTTGCTTGGGTGGATTAGCTGTACCCAGCAGGCAGCAGCATGTGAGCAGGAGCTGCCCCTTTGGGGTGCTCCTGGGCAAGCTGCATGCCTGCTCTTTTGCTGGATTCTGCAGGAATTGGGTAGTGCCTGCAGTAGCTTTGTCTGAGTAAATAGTGGCAAAAGCACATCAAACCCAAGCAATGCACTAGGTGTTGGTAATGGAAGGTGCTTTTGGATATAAACCCAGGCTGGAATTTGCTGAAGGGTTGGACCGAGCACAGGACTGTTGTGTTAAGTTTGAGACTTAAATGAGGGAGAAGGCATCTGAGAGACCCTTTTCATTTCTTTGTTTGCCATAATAAATCACGAGGGCTTGTGAAGTCTGTTGTGTTACCTAAGGGTGCTCCTAAGGAACTGTGATTTGACTGACACACGTGACTCTGCCTTATAGATAAGATGCTTTGTGTAATATAAATAATCACCAGGTATGGTGGCCCCTTTGAGGTGTGGGTTTGGTGCAAGCCAGCTGGCTCACGGTGCGCAGAGCTGTGCTCTGGCCAGCATCTCTGCCAATGCCACTCTTTGTGGGGCAGTGGAACAGAACACGAGGCCAGGGGCGGGGATTTGTCCTGAACTTGGGAAGGAATAACCCCCTGCACCAGTACAGGTGAGGGGGTGACCTGCTGGAAAGTGACTCTGTGGTTAAGGACCTGGGAGTGCTGGTGGACTAGTTCACCATGAGCCAGCAATGTGCTCTTGTGGCCAACAAGGCTAGTAGTCTCCTGGGCTGTATTCGGAAGAGTGCAGCCAGCAGGTCTAGGGAGGTTCTCCTCTCCTTCTGCCCCATTGAGGCCACATCTGGAGTACTGGGTCCAGTTCTGGGCTCCTCCCTTCAAGAGGGACACAGAACTGCTGGAGAGAGTCCGGCAGAAGCTCTGAAGATGTTGAAAGGACTGGAGCATCTCTGTGCTGAGGAAAGGCTGAGGGCCCTGGGGCTGTGCAGCTGGAGAAGAGCAGCCTGAGAGGAGAGCTGAGCAAGAGCTAAAGGGCCCCTGGGGGGCAAGAGGATGGGGCCAGACTCTGCTCAGTGGTGACCAACGACAGGACAAGGGACAACAGGCACAAACTGGAACTCAGGAGGTTCCATCTGGCCAGGAGGAGAAATTTCTTTGCTGTGAGGATGTTGGAACCTGTGCCAGGCTGCCCAGAGAGGCTGTGGAGTCTCCTTCTCTGGAGAGATTCCAAACCCACCTGGACACTGCGATGCTGGGCCCCCTGCTCTGGGTGACCCTGCTGGGGCAGGGGGGTGGCACCAGGTGATCCCCATAGGTTGCTGCCAACCCCACCATGCTGGGATTCCATGGTTTGAGGCATGGCTTGCATTTGAAAACCAAATTTAGCTTCAAGTGCTTTTTTTCTGAAGAATTGCTCTCAGGAGGGCACACCCACTCTTTCTGCTTGCTCTTCCCACCCCCTCCCCTAGTTCCTCGTCTGCTTTTTCCACTCTGTCCTCAGTACAGGAAAAATTGCATGAACTACCTTCCTGACAGGAGAGCCATGGAGTGCCCAAGGGGCACAATGGTCCCATCTCCCAGCTGCCACATGAGAATGGCCTTCATTTGTGCAGCAAGTTGTACATGATGTGCAGAGCTTTCTAATCTCTGGAAAGTCTGAGAAGCTCTTCTTTCAGCAGAAGAAATGACCTGCCTGAGCTTGCCTCAAGAGTGCTACTTTCAGAGAAGTCGGGAAGAGTTGCTTTCATTCTGATCAGCCTCTTACTCAAAGGAGCCTGCTGGGAATGATAGGCCATTATATCTCCCCTAAGGCTTGTGCCGTTCACTGGGGTAGCTAACTGCTTTAATTGAGTGGTAGATGGAGTATTCTTGGCTGGTGTGACCTGGAAGTCTGATAGCTGTCAGCATGGCTCAGAGCTCCTTCTGGGAATAATGTGTGCAAGCATCTCTCTGCGACTTTCTTGATTAGTGTGTATGGGGATCTTGGATATTAAAACCAATTAGTTGTCTTTAAGGTCAGGGGCTTATTTGACCTACCGGCATCTGTTTCAACTTGGCCTGGATTGAAGATCTTTGGATGAGGGCTGTACAACTTGTGTGAAGAGGCTAATGAAGTGAGGCTTTTTAAAGCACTTCCCTGCTGTCTCTGTAGCCCAAACACTTCAGGCAGGACTCTGGTGCATGACAGTCTGAAACGGCAGCAGGCAGCTACTCTGTTAGTCGTCTGCTGCTGTGAGAAATATAAAAGAGCAAAACTGTTTGGTGGGAGTTTTTGTTGTTGTTGTTTGTTTGCGTTTTTTATGGCTGAAAAGCACTTTGTTGGTTCTCTGACTCAGAATGCAGAGTAGAGGGGTTTTTCACAGAGTTTAACCGGTTTGCCCTTGAGAGGGCTCAGGGACGTAATGAGGTTTCTGATTTTTATGCCATTACTCTAACTGAAGTATGAGGTCTGGGTTAAGTTTGAGGCAGTGCAGAAGCAGCACTTCAGACATCTGGAATACTTCCATGGCAGTTGGGAGGTACCTGCTGGAAGGCAGATGGGAACTTCCTTGGTTTTCATTTTGGCATTGGATGGATTTGAACCATGAGGCTGCTCTGGGGATTAAGACCCCTGCAGGATCCACCCCAAAGCCAGAGGGAAAATGAATATCAGACTTACTTTTTTTTTTTCATTTAACTTAAGCCAGTTCTGTGATTTGTAGGGTCTTATCTCCGGAGTCCGTGCCTGGGGTTCACACTTCTGGACTCACAGTCATGTACTTAAGTGTGCTTGATTTAAAAGCAGCTGCCAGAGTTGGTGAGCTTCTCTATAACACAAAGTGCTAGTGGGAAAGTAGGAGAGACCTAACTGCTACAAAAGGAGCCTTCCACTTCAGTTCTGCCTTAATCTGAGGAAAGCCAAGTGTTAAAGCAGCACTTGGGCTGGCTAGTGTTCCATCTGCCTGAGAACAAATGGAATGGGCTTAAAAATGTCCTTAAAGTATGTGGCTGCATTGTTTCAAATGATCTCTGCAGGGGACTGCTGCATGCCTTTGGCTCTGCCCTTTGCCCATTGCATACATTCTTATTTTCCAGAGCGGTGTCCCAGGTTAAATGAGCAGCTTTTGGAGGGCTTGCTTGGTCATGGCTAACCTGACCACTTGGTTGTGGAGTCAAATCCTCTGTTTTGTTTTCCTTTTTGTTTGTTTGTTTTCTTTTCTCTCCCCTTATTGTCCAGCAGAAAGGGAATTGCACCAATATCGTGAAGCATCCTTGGTGGGGAGGGTGTAGAGACAGCTGTGTGTGGAGTACAGTATGAATACCCTTGTTGCTTTGGCTGGTGATTGCTCACAACCCCTCTCTTTTCCTTTCTCAGCAATGGTACCAGCATGATATCGTTGATCATTCCCCCCAAAGACCAGATTTCACGAGTGGCAAAAATGTTAGCGGATGAGTTTGGCACCGCCTCCAACATAAAGTCTCGAGTGAACCGCCTCTCAGTACTGGGAGCCATTACATCTGTACAGCAAAGACTGAAACTCTATAACAAAGGTAACTTCTAGCTTGGGTGGATGCTGGCAAACTTCCCTTACTTGGAAGCAGCCTTAAGTTCCTGCATTATGCAGATTTCTGCTAATCAAATCTGTTGGCCTGTGCTGCTGTTTTGCACTGATGTTCCAGGTATGTTGCCCATGGATGGCTACTTCAGGGGTAGACTTTGGGACCAGTGTAGCAAGGTGGACCTTGTCCTTAACAAGTGGGCTCATGATTCTGTCCTTAGCAGTGCTGACTCTTCTAAACACGGCCAGCCTTAAGAGCTATTCCATCATAGTTCATCTGCATTAAGCTAGTGGTTTTCCATCGAGTGCACCCTAGGAATGCCTTGCCTTACGCGCACCACTGTGCTGCTACCCTCATTGTGGGAAGGAAGAGACACGGGCTAAAATGAGTACTGGAAGAGTTCCTTGTGACTGCCTTCACCCTGGCAAGTGCCCTTCATTGAGATGGTCAGTCTGAAAACCCCTGTACAAGAACTAGGGAAGGTGCACAGGGATGTTCAGCCTTTTTCCAGAGGGTTCTTCAGCATTTTTCTGGATTTTTATAAACTTGCAGACTCCTGGGTTTAACAGCCAGGTACATGTTCTTGCCTCTGTTATAAATCTTTCCATCAGTGTTAACCTTTAGCTTCCTGCTTCAAGCTGTTCACTGTAGGTGCACTAAATTAGTTTGTTTTCCATTGTAGAGATCTGGGAGAGAATGAGGTTGGTGGAAGTGGAAAATAAAAAAACTTGAACTTCAATTTCACCTCTGCCTTAAGACTTAAGGCCTACTAGTTAGTTTTTGGTGGGTACAGCTTGCAATATTTCTTTGTGATCTAAAATTGCATTGTGTCCTTTATAGTACCTCCAAATGGTCTGGTTGTTTACTGTGGAACAATTGTGACAGAAGAAGGAAAAGAGAAGAAAGTCAACATTGACTTCGAACCTTTCAAACCAATCAATACATCGTTGTACTTGTGTGACAACAAATTCCACACAGAGGTAAGAAGTCTCCTGTTGCCTGCTGGTCTTGCAGGAAAGTCACACTGCTTTGCTAGACTCTCTGGAACAATCCTTGGTGAGCCGGAGTCCACAGTCTATAAAGCAGCAGGCTTTAATTCAGACATCCTGCTGGTGAAGGCACTGGGTGGTTTGTGACTGGCTGGTATTCAGAAAAGTGTGAGAAAGGAGTTGAGAGATTGTCCAGCTCCTGCTCCAGCTGTCTTTATGGCCCAGCTAGTAACTGCTGAGTTTGGGTAACCCACAGACAAGACTTTCTCTGAAACTGGAAGCAGGTTTTTTTCTTAACTGTAGAAGCCCATAGATCTTATTCCAAGCCAGGCCTTAAAGTAAAGCCAAGATAACATTCGTGTTGCCAGTCTTGATATCAGATGTGTTAACTGAGACCCTTGAAGGAGAGCTGGCGAGTTCCTAATCTGTCTGGGGTAAACTGGGATTGGTTTTATCCACCCTTTATTTATCTTAGTTAAATTAATGGTTTCAGTCATATTAAAAGTACTGTGGATGACACTAGCCCTGACTGCATGAAGGCAGTTTATTGCTCTGTTGGCACTGGCAGAGGTCTCAACGTTGGCAGCAGGTGACTGACCGGCTGACTGCCTTTCACACCCATGGTGTTCACCACGATAAATGTGTGGACTGAAGCTTAATTGCCCGTCATCAAACCTGTGTGACATGGGCTTGACAGGCCCTTCAGTGATGTAGTTCTGCTGGTTTGCTTGGGTTTTTGGAGATCTGGTCCATGATGGGGTTTCAAAGGGTAGGAGTAGTCCAGGAAGGGAAGGTGTCTTGTTGCACAGGTGAGGTACATCCCTACTATTCTGTCTCCCTACCAAGGATGAAATCCTAATATGTCTTTGAACTACCAGAAAAATAAAACCTCACACAGGGCCAGCTCTTGAGTTCTGCTGAGCCCACACGTCCCCAGGCAACTGAAAGCACAAGGTAAATAAGGGAACTCTGGAGAAAGCCAGAGGTACAAAGCCGAGGGAGGTGTTTGTCCCCGCAGTTATTGGCACTGGGTGGACAGTGGTGGCTTGCCCTCTGCCCTGTCAGGAAAGGGATTCATTTGGTCTTGGCTGCAGCTACTGCTTCAGGGCACAGATTCAATACAAAAAAAGTAGCTGCTTCCCAGTGGGCTGTTCCCAGGAGGCAGCTGTAAAGACTCTTGCTGGTGTGTAGCCTTGCTCAGCAAGAGTGGCACTAACTTGAGAGGGATCTGTGGTAATTGCTGCTACTGATGATGTGATTACTGATGGCACCTTTCTCCATGGGCTGTTTGCTCTCCTGTGTCTTCTGAGCGTGAGATTATTTTACTTGGTATTGTCTGCACTGCAGAATCAAATCTAGCTGTAAAAGCCTACTGTATACTCTCTGAAGCAAGGAGATGGTGTCAGCTCTGAAGTCTCCATTTGTTTATTGGTCTCATTTGGTTGTGAAGCTGTGGTTTTAACCCAGTGGTTTCCCCCAACATGCAACTAGAACTCAAGAGGTAGGGCATTTGTCTCAGTACCTCTGTAGATTTCCCTTGAATAGTGAGGGCATGTCAAGGAGCAGAAAAAGGGCATGATCTTCACCTTTAGGATGAAGCTGCAAAGAGGAAACTGGGCCCAGGCTGAAGGAACAGGATAAAAGATGAGCCAATGTGTGCCCAGATGGCTAAGAAGGTGCCAATAAAGTCCCTTTTTCGTGCCTGATAGGTCAAACAGTGCTGACGTCATGCTAATGAAGGGGAGACTTGAGGGAATCTCTGATCATTAGATGCTTTATTAAAAGAAGGGGGAATGGAGAACAGGAGAACTGTAGTCATCTGCTGCCAGGCAAGACTATCTGATAAGGTTTCCTCCAGATATTTTATTGCCTGTGTGAAACCAAAGTAACTTCCCAAGAGGGGTATGAACCCTGATGTGTGCCTGAAGGGTGGGATTTACAATGACTTATTTGATACCCTGGCTGGATCATTCATTCCAGTCACACGATTTGCTTGGCTCTGGCCCAGTTAAATAGATTGCAATGTAATATGCCACTTCCTCCTCTCATTCATCCCACTGCTGAGGAATTAATACAGAATATTTATTTTGGCCAGTAGATCCCATTAAACCTTAGTGTCTGTTTCTTTTAAGCTTGAAAAGCTGTAGGCTCGGGTGTGTGGATTTTGGATAAAGATGACTGATTTTTTTTATTATTATTACCTTTTTTATTTTTTTTAATCCTTTCCATTGAGGTCAGTAATTGAGCTGGCAGGCGCGCAGCGGTTAAAGGTCCTGTGCAGTAAACCAACACCATCACTCTTTCAGTATTAAACTGGTGACCTAAAACAATCTGGCATTCAACAACATCTCCATCTTGCTACTGTGTTTTTGCCAGGGAGGAGGAGGATTCTTGCTCGTACTTGTATTGAACATGGATAAGTGAACAGGAGTGTGTGTGCTGAATGTGCCCATCCACTCAGGCTGCCCTTGAGGGAACAGTAGCTGACAGACTCCCTTGAAAGCTGGAGTTTGGGTAGTTGTTGATCTCCCACTCCACCAGAACCAAGGCTGGGCAGGAAATTGGACAAGAGTAACTCGAAAGCCTTGATACTAAACACTGCTTTAGTTGTTAGTCAGTTTAAATCTTTTGGGATGAATTTAACTGTCTATGATATAGGCAAGGAAATTGAAGGATAACTTTGTTTTCCAGCAGATATTGAGGCTGTTTTCTCTATAGCCTGTAATGCACAGGACAATTATTGCTGTTGCTATTCTGCTATGCAAGGCTGAATTTGTCACAGAATCCTAGAATCATTTTGTTTGGAAGAGACCTTTCATATCATCGAGTCCAACCGTTCCTCAGCACTGCCGGGGCACCACTAATCCATGTCCCTCAGCACCACATCTCCACAGCTCTGAAACACCTCCAGGGACAGGGGCTCCACCACTGCCCTGGGCAGACTGGGCCAGCCTTTGACAACCCTTGCAGGAAAGAAATTGTTCCTCAGCTCCAACCTAAACCTGCCCTGGGGCAACTTGAGGCCATTTCCCCTTGTCCTGTTGCTTGTTCTTGGGAGAAGAGACTGATCCCACCTGGCTCCAGCCTCCTGTTAGGGAGTTGTTGAGAGCAAGAAGGTCTCCCCTGAGCCTTCTTTTCTCCAGGCTGAACAACCCCAGGTCCCTCAGCCACTCCTCAGCACACTTGTGCTCCAGCCCCTTCCCCAGCTGTGTTGCCCTTCTCTGGCCATGCTCCAGCCCCTCAATGTCCTGGGAGTGAGGAGCCCAAAACTGAACCCAGGATTTGAGGGGTGGCTTCCCCAGTGCTGAGTGCAGGGGGATGATCCCTTCCTAGTCCTGCTGGCCACACTAGTGCTGATCCAAGGCAGGATGCTGGTGGCCTTCTTGGCCACCTGGGCACATGTTGGCTCATCTTCAGCTGCCTGTCAACCAACTCCCCAACAGGTTCTTTTCATAGCCACAGTAGATTTCCTCATTGTAGCTTTGTTGCAGCAAACCAGTGTTTGTGGTGGTTGGCAAGGTGAAAACTGGTCTGTACTGATGCTGTGCAGTATAAAACTGACTGACCAGAGAACTAAGCAAGTTCTGCTTTCCTGGCTGGAATTCTTGGAATATTACTCTTTCAGTTTTGCATACCAGAGAGAGATGATGCTGCCTTGAGGTGTGTGATCCATTTTATTTAATTCTTTATAGAGCTGATCTGTAGGGTTTTGTGATTACACCTGCCCATGGCCTGACATGCTGACCTGGTAATGCTGTGAGAAGTTATCAAGCTGAAACGTTAGTTTTTCTTTCTGCTCTTGGCAGCATTGTGAGATAGTAACAGGGAGTAGTCTCAGCTCCTGAATCTGCTGCTCTTCCTCTAGTCTAATTGTAAAAAATAGCAATGACCACCCACAGAACTAAAATTTATTGAGGTGTATTGTCTGTAGCTTCTCTGAACCCGAGTCCTTAAACTGCTGCTTGCTGCTGACATCATCACTTTGTGTTCCAGGCTCTCACAGCGCTGCTTTCCGACGACAGCAAGTTTGGCTTTATTGTAATAGATGGTAGCGGTGCACTCTTTGGAACTCTTCAAGGAAACACAAGAGAAGTCCTGCACAAATTCACTGTGGATCTTCCAAAGAAGCACGGTAACACGCTCGTCTGTCTCCAGACTATTCACAGCAGAATATCACGGGGTGGGACGTGAGGGCAGAACCAGGGAGCTTGGCCTGCAGGTGTTTTAGCTCGACTCAGTTCTTAGCTCCCCTGAAATCTGACAGCAAAGCCTCTATTCTGAGCCTTCTGTCACAATTAATGAATCACTGTAATGTGCAGTTGATCTTCTTAAAGAGGCTCTTCTTAGTTTTTGGCGCATATGACTGTTTACTTGGTTTTGGGACAGTCTTAGCTAAATATTACTAGCAGAAGTAGTAATACAGCTTGGGACCAGTTTAATGGTGTCACAGGCAAGCCACAGCGAAAAGAAGTGCAGAAGCCAAATGAGGCAAGCACAGTTCTAGTTGTACTACACAATTCTGCATTGTAGGGAGCCACTGATGATCTCGGCAAATTCTGTCAGCTACTCCTGGGTTACTGTCCTCTGTAGAGTGGGGTGGGACAAAAGGAAATAGAACATCTTCTCCAGTAAGCTTTTGCAGCAGAGACTGGTGGGATGCATTGCATCAGCAAGAGAAGTGTGTGAGGCAGTGTAACAAAGGAAATGGCTTTTAGTCAAAGTTCAGGCCGTAGAAAATGTGCACAGATGTTCAAGTTTTTTAGAGCTGCAAGTCTGCATAAAAGCTAAAAAAAACCCCAAACAAGCAAATATTTGCCTCTGTGGGATACATGGAGAAAAATCGCTTGCTGTGAATGAACCCTCTATATCCACTTGGTGTTTCAGTGAGCGCCCCTGGCTCTGCTTGTGGCAAACTAATTCTGAAGGCTGCATCTGCCCTTGGCTTCAGTTATACAGGGCCCGGGTGGGACCGTGTACCAATAATCATCCTGAAATGAAATTACTTCCAAATTGCTACCTCACATCTGCTCTCTCGTAAAGGTAGAGGAGGTCAGTCTGCCTTGCGTTTCGCTCGCTTGAGAATGGAAAAACGGCACAACTATGTACGGAAGGTAGCGGAGACGGCTGTGCAACTGTTCATTTCTGGGGACAAGGTGAACGTGGCTGGTCTCGTTTTAGCTGGATCAGCTGACTTCAAAACTGAACTAAGTCAATCTGACATGTTTGATCAGGTGAGTGGCCTGTTCTGAGCAAAGCTCAAATGTTTAAGCTCTCAGGAACAACATGGTGATACCAACAGTAGCTCTGGTGTAAGATGCATCTTGGGAGGAATGTGGCTTTAGTGTCTTAAAACAATTTGATCAAAACTAAAAATCTGTTATATCCCAGAGAGGTCTCTTCCTTCAAGGAGGTAAGATCTCCTTTTCTTAGTGCTAATAAGAAACTTGTCCTCCCTGGTTTGGAACTGATGTTCATGTTCTTCATGTTCCCAAATATAAAGTAGAAGCTTTATTGTAATGAAACTCCACTAAAGCTAATCTCAGTGGCCCTGTTGCCTGATAATTGTGCTTCAATATTAAGCATTCAGAGGTCCCTCTGGCTGGAAGGCTCTGCTGGCAAGTGAAGCAAAATAGATTAATGCTGTGATGCTTGTCAGGTGCTTACTCTTGTGGCATTTTGAAGTACTCTTATAGTAGTGCTGTGTAATAGACTCTTTTTCATGTCTCCTCTTTCCCTTGCTTAGCGGTTGCAATCCAAAGTGCTCAAACTAGTTGACATTTCATATGGAGGAGAAAATGGATTCAACCAAGCAATTGAGTTGTCAACTGAAGTCCTCTCCAATGTGAAATTCATTCAAGAGAAGAAACTAATAGGTATGTGGCTACATGCTCAGCCTTCTCCTGAGCCAGATATGCTTGACTGAATGTGCTGATCTTAAGCTAAAGACCTCCTGGAGATGCCTTTGTGTTCTACCTCAGCTGCTTGACTTGTAGTGGTCCTTTCTGTTACCTGGACACCTTCTCAAGTGTGTGTCTCTGCAGGAGTTCATGAGACTTTCAAGGAGTGGGGTTTTTTAATTGTTTTTTCCCTGACAAACTTGACAGATCTTCTTTGTTTATCTCTTTGCCAGAGGTTGCCTTAGTTTCAGGCCTTACAACATCTAGGTGGGAGGGGCAAAAACTTCTCCTCAACATTGCTTGCATCTTCAGCAAGATAAGATTTGTTTTGGTTTAAGATGGCAGTGGAAATAATCCCTTGTTGGACTGTCAGCAGACACACACTGCTAATTTGAAAGCACAGGAGGGCAACAGTCACAGTAGGAACCTCATACTGAATAGAGTGAGGTGAAATAGTATCTGCTGGTGGGTTAGTCCAGTTGATTGTTCTATAGCAAAGATGAGTCTTTCAGGGGAGTGAGATTCCCAACAGGGCAGTTTTTGCTGATGAATGTTCTACATTACATGCTTTGACACGCTGTCATTTCCTCGCTTTCTTCAGCAGCACTGTGGCTGCCTTTTGCAGCTTCTCCTTGCGTTCAAATCAGGCTTGTTGAAAATGCACACGGCATGGTCAGTGTTCACAACAATCTCTCTTTGTATCCTGGCTGCAGGACGATACTTCGATGAAATCAGTCAGGACACGGGGAAGTACTGTTTTGGCGTTGAAGATACACTAAAAGCTTTGGAAATGGGAGCAGTAGAGATCCTGATAGTCTATGAAAATCTGGATATAATGAGATACGTTCTGCACTGCCAAGGGACAGAGGGTAGGTAGCCTGGGTGAGACCGAAAGGTCCCTGAGGGTTTAACACCTAAGCCGTCTCACTCGGATAGATTACACTGGAGGAGCTCCCTAAGCAGATCTTCTAAGGACTTGCTCAAGGGGATGTTGTGTAGGCAGGTCAGTAACTCACAGCTTCCCAGCTGTTCCAGGGGAGAAGTCTGAAGGCAGCAAGCTTCCACTGGGGAGAAAGAATTGTAGGGCTGGCCTGGCAGTTTGTCACAGAGATAATGAGTAGCCTGCCTTTCAGTTGTGTGAGTATAAATGTGACACCAGGACACTGTAGAGGGGAGACTGATTTGACTCTTACGGCCACAAACACAATTCTTACTGACTACAGGCTAAACCATACCCCTACAGGAGGACCTCTGCCTGTTTTCGTGTTGGCACTACAATTATTCCTTACTGGTGGGCCCTGTTTGGTTTCTCATAGAGCTTTGACTAGAAAGAAAGGCAGTGCCAAGACCGGAGTGTGTTGTAACTGCTGGCTGTCATCCATCTCCTGCTGTCTTTAACCTGCCTCTGGTAGTCTTATCCAACCTAATTTTTTTTTTTTTTTCCTGTCCCTTCTCAGAGGAGAAGATCCTGTATTTGACACCAGAGCAAGAGAAGGATAAATCCCACTTCACAGATAAAGAGGTACTTCAGCTTTTGGACTTAGATTTATTCTCTGTGTACTGGTGCAGCATTCTGAACATCTGAGCTTAGTTTGTCACAAGCACGTGAGCACGATGACCTTTCTGGCACTCAGATAACACTTCAAGATAGTATCCAGTGGCTCCTCCTGTTCACCTTCCATGTAACCCCTGGATTCTAGAGTTGCTTTTCTCCTATCTTTCCTGCTGCCAATTCCAAAGTTGTGTAAATGAAGTGATAAGCAAGATGGGGTCTGTGACCACCATCAAACTATCTGCTAGAAGAATTTGGTAGCCACCACACAATGTACAAACTAAGGTCCCAAACCATTGCTCTCTGCTTATTGTGCACTGGTTTAGTCAGTACAAAACAACTATGAGGCTGGAAACTACTACAGGAAGTGCAGGTTTCCTTCTAGGTCCATTTGAAATGTGGATCTGTGACTCACTGCCTGTGAGTTTCTTCCCTGTGCAGATCAAAAAACCCTGACAGGCGCTGTGTGTGTGTGTGTGTATTACTTCACAGAGTAAACTGGGCGAAAAAATCTGTCCCTTGCAAAAAGGGTGGTCACCTCTGTCTCGTGTTAGAACTGCCAGGGTGCCAATTTCCAGCTGCTCTCCCTCCTGGGGGCTAATTGCCAATTCTTTCTGTGCACTGAAGGTTTACAAAGTTACCTGCAGTGATGGTTCCTATGCTGATAATCACTTGGCCTTCTACTCTATAAAACTATGCTTTTTGCCTCTGTATTTGCCTAGATCAATGTTTCCTAGAGCAAACAGTGCCTGGCTAGACAAGTGGTGGTGGGCTCTTTGCAGGTTATGAGGCAAAGCTAAAGACACAGTAAAAACTGAGAGTGTAATGTGAGGTGACAGTTGAGCAGAACAATAAACAAGGCATTTTCTTTTGCTTCTGCACTCACTTCCGTAATTCAGAGACCCAAAACAAGGCCTGTCAATATTTAATTTCTTAGCACCAGGAGCCTTCAGCTCGTGCCAGCACTTGTCTGATGCAGATGTATGGGGAAGGTCTACTACCCGTGCCCTGGCAGGAATGCCAGGCTGCCCTAGCCTGCCAAGCGTAAAGGCTGCTCTCTGTGTCTTAGGACGGAAAAGACAGTGGTGATGTTTAAGCCAAAGACAACTTTTGGTATGAATTTTCTCAATATTGAACTTGCAGTGACCATAACTTTTTTTTTCTTTTTTACACCCTCACCCTCAAATGTGTACAATAGACTGGCCAGGAACATGAACTGATAGAAAGTATGCCCCTTCTGGAGTGGTTTGCAAACAACTACAAGAAATTCGGAGCAACATTGGAAATCGTTACAGACAAATCACAGGAAGGATCCCAATTTGTGAAAGGATTTGGAGGAATTGGAGGTAAACTACAAGAGAAAAAAATGTTTGTCTTTTTGAATGGTTGATTGGATAAACTGGTGCCAACATAAGTGGGATTAACCTTACTCTTATGAGTCATGATATCAGTTCAAGAAAGTATCACGTTTATCAGGGACCTCAGGTGACTCCGTTCCATATTCAGCAAGGTGATGCTGTGTGTTAGCCAGCTGTCCCTTCCCAACAGTGTTCCTTAGATTCCTTTGGAGTGCTCAAGGGGTGGACTGTTCTTCTTTCCAGCTGCTGAATTTCAGAAAGGCTGTGGATTGCATCACTCTCTTGCACAGTTGTTGTTTTGTGGCAGACTGTGCCCTGCTGTGTGGAAGTGGTGCATGACAAACACCAGACTCGTTTCTGAAGCAGTTGGATATCTGTTACTCATCTCTCAGACCTTCCCTGCACTTTACTCCTTGGTCTTCTGCTTCTTTTCAAAATAAAATTATTTTTAGCCCAACTTCATGGAGAAATGAGGCTTCTGAAATCCTTCAGTTTTCCTCCTGAGCTCACTGACCAGATTCAGCTAAGTCAGAGGTGCAGATAGCTCATGTGCTTCAGTCTGACAAAAATCATCAGCAGGGTAGAGCAAAACCACCTGCTGTGTGCCTTGTTCTCCCCAGACCAGTGACAAAAGCTGGGACAAAGCTGTTGCTTATTTGCTGATAAGCCAATTGCTGCCACTTGCTGGGTTTAGGTTGATGGATGCAAAACATAGAATCCTAGAATCATTTTGTTTGGAAGAGACCTTTCAGATCATTGAGTCCAACTGTTCCTCCAGCACTGCCAGGGCACCACTAATCCATGTCCCTCAGCACCACATCTCCACAGCTTTGAAACCCCTCCAGGGACAGGGACTCCACCACTGCCCTGGGCAGACTGGGCCAGCCCTTGACAACCCTTGCAGGAAAGAAATTGTTCCTCAGCTCCAACCTAAACCTGCCCTGGGGCAACTTGAGGCCATTTCCCCTTGTCCTGTTGCTTGTTCTTGGGAGAAGAGACTGATCCCACCTGGCTCCAGCCTCCTGTTAGGGAGTTGTTGAGAGCAAGAAGGTCTCCCCTGAGCCTCCTTTTCTCCAGGCTGAACAACCCCAGGTCCCTCAGCCACTCCTCACCACACTTGTGCTCCAGCCCCTTCCCCAGCTGTGTTGCCCTTCTCCGGCCACGCTCCAGCCCCTCAATGTCCTGGGAGTGAGGAGCCCAAAACTGAACCCAGGATTTGAGGGGTGGCTTCCCCAGTGCTGAGTGCAGGGGGATGATCCCTTCCTAGTCCTGCTGGCCACACTGTTTCTAACGGAAAACCAGGGATGAGTATATTGTTAAGAGGAATTTCTGGGGAGCACTGGTCAGGAGGATAGAAGCTTGAATTGTTTGGGTACATAGGAGCATCTGGTTTCTAAGTTTTTCAGGGTCTGTAATTCCAGTTGCCCTTCCCATCCTGCCAGATCCAGCCTCTTTGTGTGGTGGGACCTACTTTGCTTCCATGCCTCAGTCTCTGTAGACTTGAAAGGAAATACTTCTTGAAAAGCCTTCATCTCAGTAAATGTTCCCAGGGATAAAGGCTTCCCAGAAACGCAGGTTGGTCTTTGGGGTGGGAAGGGTCCAAGAAGACAGCCATTCAATAGTGCTTTAACTCCACTGGAACAGTTCCTTCAGTGCCAGCTGCCTCCTGAATTTAACTGGCAGGCCTTTGAGCAGTTCTAGCAGGAGAAACAATCTGTTACTGGTATTTTTTTTGGAGATACAATCCTCCTAGGACAGGCTTAGCTTTTCCAGAAGCAAGTGTGGCCCACGCTGGGCGGGTAGACCTTTCTTCCTCCCAGCAGTAAATCGCATCGGGCCGTGACACGGATGTGGCATTTTCAGGGTAGCTGCACGTCTGCTGTCAGTCACTCTGAGCCTCGCCTGCGATACAAGCGCTAGGTGGGGGTCTGAAAATTGAATTGAGAAGCTCATGTCGTGCAGACAGGGCTCGGTAAACTGTTTAAAATGCCTTTCTAGTGCTTTGAATTTCAGAGAAGCTAAAGTGTGTTGTTTTTCCCAGGTATCTTGCGGTACCGAGTGGACTTCCAGGGAATGGAATACCAAGGAGGAGACGATGAATTTTTTGACCTTGATGACTACTAGGTAGTCGACCTGGGTCCGGCAAAACGTGCCTCGCCCCTCCAGCATCCAACCCAAGGAGCAAACTCATGGTGGAAAACACAACAGATCCCTGCCTTAGAATTGGAACATTTCCAGAACTTGATCCACAAGCATTGGATTTAAAAAAACAAAACCCTACACTTTGATTTGTCATAGTGTCAGTACAGCAGCAAACTACTAAGTTCCTATATGCCACTTTGGACTAATTTAAAAAGAATCCCAGTTTTTACTTTTACTCAATGGTGAAATTGGTTGCTCTTGTATTTTATGAAAATGATTTTTTTAACCTTCATGATACATTAACTGCTGTAAACCTCTTCCTTCAAAAATTAATAGAAGTAAGATCCTACTGGTTTGTTTCTTTTGACTTTGGAGAAATCAATTGCTGCCTTTTGTAGCAGCCTGACCCATTTACATGGCATTCTCAGCTTAGACTGCAGAAGAAGAAATGAAATGAAATGAAATTGGAGCCATTCATTGTCTCCAAAAGAATGAGAAGGCACTTTCCTAGAGTGCTAACTTATAATGTGTGGCTTCTAATGTGCAAATTCAGATGGTCTGGGGAGGCTTGCCAGCCAAACGTGCTTTCAGCTATTTGCAGAAGCACTGCTCTTACCAACTAGGAAACGCACTTCATTGATTGCGATGAAAATGCTGCTGAAGTCTTGGGCTTAATTTGGATTTGAGCAGGCAGGCAGCCTTCAGGATTATTTTTTTGTTTGTTGGGGTTTTTTTTTTTTTCAGTCTTGACAGAAAATAAACATCCGATTTAAGTGAAGTAAGGTACACTTTGATTTGTTTTGTTCCTCAGTAAGTTTTTCTTTCCGCTTTAGGACTGCGTAAGGTTTCCTTGATGATGAGAATTTAAACCCCACAGTTCTTGAACGGAAGCGGGTTATTTTACAGGAATAATTACTGAGTGGAGTCCTTGACTGACCTCTTAGTGCTGGTGCATCTGGAGCATTTGATACCAAGCCGTTGACCATTAGCACAACCCCCCCGGGGACGTCCCTCTCCCAGCACTAGGCCAGTCTGGTGTGTTGGCTCCTGAGCATCTTGTAAATCTGATGCTGAACCCTAAAGCGCCCTTAATGGGTTCATACTTGCAGTGGCATCAAGACTGAAGAAAGCTTTTTGTCCCACCTGCTATATAGAATGCATTTCGACCTGCTAGACAGGGCTGGGGTTTTTCAGGCGGTCTGGCAGGCAGAGGGTGGAGGGAACAGTGGCACAAGGCAGTGCACAGGTCTGGCTGCTTTCTGGGGGTGCCTGGGTTCCCCGGCGGGTGCTCCGGCCGTTGTGGTGCCTGGTTGCTCTGCTCCTCGCTGTCTGTGTCGCTCCTGGTGCATCGCTCGAAAGCAGCTTCTTTTCCAAGTTGCATACCTGCCGTTTCTTTATTTTTTTTTTTTTTTTATTTCCCCAATAATCCTGTTTCACTTGAATGGAGGGGGGAGGAGCTTGGCTTAAAATTTCCGCCACGCTGTTCTTTGAGGTCCAAGCTGACTGTCGTTGCGAGCAGTATCATTTGTGCCCCTGGTTTCTAACCCTGATGGCTTTGCTGTCGTTTCCCCATCAAAGCCGGAATCTCTCACGGAAGGAGTGACTGGGGCCCGTCTGCGGGCTCCACAGCGCTGTGTTCTGGATTTTGCCATTGTAAATGGGTCTAACGTGACATGACAAGGCCAGAAAAAAATTGGATGTAAATTTACTTTTTTTTTTTTTTTTTTGAATATACTGCTTGTTGTTTCACATGATACATTAGGGTATGCAGCTCCTTTTTGTAGTTTTATTTTTACTATTTAAGTTTGGAAATGATGCCAAATTTTTGTATTTCTTTAATCAATGTGTTCTCTTCAGTGATATATATTGCATTATATATTGATGTGTATATCAATATATACTGATATGTATTACACTTACACATACAAACACGTTAAACGGGGGTGAAAAATCCTAGCCTTCGCATACTATATAGCCTCTGCAGAGAGATCCCAAGCAGTGATAATCTTGGTGTTGTGATGTACAGAAATGGAGAAGAGTATTAAACCATATTTAAGAATATAGTGCAGACTCCTGATGATTTTTTTTTTCCTTTAGTCCAGGAACCACCTGCTTTACTCTCGGCTTGGGGCCAGCTGCAGGTCAGTACTTGAGTTTTGAGGCGGATGTTGGACCGTTGGGCTTGGACGTCCTGTTTCATCATCATACTCAGTTGCTCTTTTAAGCTGTAGCAGAAATGCGACTTCAGAAGAGGGGATAAACCCAGCAATCCGAGTTCAAAGCAGGTTGTGCTGTGAGTGTTGCTGAATACGGTCTGCTGAACAACTGAGGCAGATGAAAACTGCCCTGCAGATGCAGAAACCTGCCCTTTGTATTCCAGTCACACCTTGGTGGATGGGGTTTTTTTTAAGAAGCCTTTTCCACTCTCTCTGTGGGAGAAACCCAGATCAGAAGCATCTGTGCTATGTGGCTCTAATGCCTCCATCTGCTCCTGTGTTTGACCAAGATGTATGGGATGGCCTTCCCAGAGGCATCCTGCCTCCTCCCGTGGCTGGGAAGGTGCTATCTAAAAGCCATCATTAATATCAGAAATTTTACATCCCCCACCAGCTGGTCTTGCTGAGCAGTGGTTCTCTGGCTGAAGCAGGGCATCCACCTTCTCCTGCCCCAGTAGCAGAGCAGCGCAGGATCTGTGCTGTGGGGCTGGTTGCCTGTTCCTGTTACAGGCCAACTCCTCCCTACAGCAGTAGGTGTTCCTGGGAGCTCAGGCAGGCCTCAGTTCCTGTACCCTCTGCCCCGTGTTGTCTTTGATCGGCACTCAGCACATGAGGAGCACAGGTTGTGACCTTCGGGTCTCGGGATAGCTGAAGTTTCAGAGATGTGATGTTTCTGCTGGAGCAGAACCAAACTGATGCACAAACCCACTTGTGCTGGCTGCAGCCTCAGTACAGAAAGCTGGTCACCATCCAGCTAGTGGTGCAGATAAAAGCAGCAAGCTGAGATCAGCACAAAATATTAAAAGATAAAATAATCCCACAGGAGAAGCTATTGCTTGCAGTGAACTGCCCATGCAGTCTCACCAGCTGGTGGGACTGGCCATGTGGATGTATATTGTTTTAAAAAAAACCCTAGGAAAATTATTTCCCAGTTAACCCTTTCTGGCAGCAACAGCAAATCTGGTGTCTGCTTTTTCAGCTTTGCATTCTGAGGGAAAAGGAGGAGTGGCAGCGAAGCGTGGCTGCTGCTGCCGAGGGATGCCCGAGAGCTGCCTTGTTCACTGGCACAGATGCTCCGTGCCAGACGTGCTTGGAAGCTGCTGTTTCCTCATGCACTGATCTTCTTGGCAGGTTCTCAGGTCTCTTCCCCTTCACATTTCATTGGGAAAGCACCGGTGAGTTTAATTCACGGGAGCCACATGCTGGGGTCCCTTCTGTGTGCGCAGCTGGGCCCCTCCAGCTGCCTGGCAGCAAAGGTGCTCTGTCTGTGACTCCCCCAGAGGCACTTCAAGACGAGGCCCCTGGAGAGAAGTGGTGAAATTATTTTCTTCCTTATAGCTGCCAAAACAAGGTGGCTGGGGCCACTTAACCCTTCAGACAGCGATTTCTGCTGTGGCCTTGCCATTGTCCCTGTTTCAGGAGGCGGCAGCACTCGCATCGTCTCACGTTTGAAAGAGCTGATTTACGCTTGCCTTTCTTCACCTCGAACATCGCAGAGCATCAGGTGGGTTCTTCCTGGCATATAAACGTGAGCACAGCCTGGCAGTGCTCTCACCCGGGTCACTTGGCCACTGTGGGCACAAGTGGGTCACTGCAACGTGGGATCTGGAAGGGGGTTCGGTGGGGCCAGGTCTGCACACACGGTCAGACACGAGTGATGGGAGGATGCAGGTCTCTCTGTTGGGAAGCTGGGCAGGATGGCTTTCTACGGGCTGCTGAAGAACTGCTGCTCTGTCAGGGATCTGGTATTGATTAGCTGGAATCAAGAGCATGAAGAAAGTGTCATTTCCAGTGTGTCACGTGGAGCTGCTTCTGTGCATCTCAGAGGTTCAACACGCAGTGCAAGGGTCCCGTCCCTGTGCCGTGTCCCACCTGCATGTGGGCACCACTCTAACCAGCAGCGAGAGGCTCCCGTGAGTGCTTGCAGTGGACGAGCACCTTCTGCCTGCTGTCTGAACACTTTTTTTTTTTTTTTCCCCCCTTCTGCCACAGGGCTTCAGCTCTTCTAAATGTCTCAGCTGCCTCCCACCCGCAGTAATACCCGCTGAATTTTTATTTTCTGCATGGTAAGCCCATACTCCTTGCTGCATTCCCCAGCTCCCTTCTAAATTGCTCAGATATTCTGATAATGCTCTTTTTAAATGCTACTTTTTTTTTGTGTAGCTGTAATTAAAGACAGACTCTGCCCTTTTTAAGTCATTATTTCAGGAGCTGGAGGCCGGCCCGCGCTGTTGTCGCTGGCAGCTACAAATGCCATTGTCCCAGGAAGCCGAGGCAGCCGGCGGCACTGAAAGGCAGCTCTGGAATTTCACTCGGCTATTTTTAGTCGGTGGTGAAAAATTGTGCTTCCAACACTTTGAAATCTTTGTCAGTGCTTAAATAAATCCCAGGGCGAATCCTGGCTGCTCGCTAATGAGCCCGATGAGGAGGTGACCTTAAGCTGCTGCAGAGACCGAGCTGGTGAAAAGGTGAAGGGTGGGTGGGAGGAAGAGCCCCAGCTCTGCCTGGCTGTTCCCTGCCTTGCTCAGAAGGGGAAGGGGCTGTGAGGGGCGTGGGACATCGCTGTGCAGCCACAGCCACTGGCCTGTCCTGCTTTATGCAGGTGGTCTGTGGCCATTGCTGTACTGAAGCTGTTCCTGGCTCCTTGCTTGTCTCCCTGTGTCCTTTTTGGGGCTGGTCTCTATCCATCCAGTGTAGCTCCATGGCGGTGCCGTGTGTGCAGGTGCGCTGGGGGACACTGCATGCGGGGTCTCCAGCCGTGCTCTCTCTGCTGGTGCCTGGCTGAGATGGAGATGCTTCCCTCCTGCGTTCTCTTGCTTGGTCCCTGCTGATGTGGTGACTTCCTTTTGGGCACAGGGAGGGGTCTCCATGGTCCTCACCACTGGGTGTTTTGTGGGCATCTGCCTCTCAGCACAACATGTGGCTCCTGCAGCTCCCAGCCTCCTCCTCTGGACCGAGACCCAGGCAGTGCTCAGAGAAACCAGAGCTCTTCAGAGACCTAGAAACATCCATGGTCATGTTAGAAAAAAAGCATTTTACTAAGAAAATGTCATCCTACAGCTCAGAAACTAAATGCTGTCTCTGGGGAGGGGAGAGTGATGCTCCCTGTTGCTGTTGGAGGCTTTGGTGCCTTTCTTGGGACTACTTGGCCAGGACAAACCCGAACTGATGCACACCAGCACCATCCAGCTATCCCCCTGAGCCAGACAAGCTTCTGAAATAGCAGCAGCTACTGGGAGTTTTTAAATACTGCTCCTTAAATTTGGAGCCCCTGCAAACTGGCTGCCTGGGGAGGGAGGAGGGGGGCAGAGCCTGCTCTGCAGCTCTCTCCACTGCCACCATCACCCCCTTGCTGGCCTGGTGCTCTGCATCAGCATCCCTGCAGCTTTGCTGGACGCTGACAGATTGAAGCTACTTGGGTCAGCAACCCAGAAGGGAAAAGTTTACTTAAATATCGTCTCTGTTTAAAGAAACGGGTTTGGGCTCTGTTTAAACAGTGGTTTGTAGGGCTTGCTTAGTGCTCAGCTTACACTGGGGTATTTTGGAGCTATCTGCAGGAGCACACAGTGGGTATGGGCAGAGGGACCATCTCCCCTTCCCGGAGCCAGTTTTCATAAGGAAATCCCTTTCTCCCCTGCCTGCCTGCAAGGAGTGCCTGAGGCAGCTCCTGCTGCCCCACTGCCCAAGGCCCGTGGCCAGCAGGCACCTGAAAGGACAGTGTGATGTCCATGCTTTGCCTCCAGGATAAAACCTGGGTGAAACACCAGCATCAGAGGCAGAGCAAGCGCTGTCTGTAAGCTGAGTCAGCTGCCTTCGCTGGAGTGCTGCGCGGGAGCCAAGGGCGTATTCCTGGAGGGTGGGGAGGGAGGGAAGATGCTTTAAAGCCATGGCACGGGTGGCAGCTGGCTGCCAGGACACCCCGCCGACCTCTGTGCTGGGGTTTCTGCCGTTGTTCCCCCTGTTCCATCAGACTTCTGACATGTCCTCCCTTACCACTCTGACTTCTAGACTCCACTTAACCGGCTCAGTTTATCATGATGGGATGGATTTGAGTTGCATCAGTGGCTGAAGGAATCATAACCACCCCCCCTCCTGCATCCTCTGTGCATCCCAGGTGGGACTGAGGGCTCTGTGGTTCTCCTGAGCGCATTTAGGGATAGCAAAGATGTGCTCTGCAAAGCTGGGGAGGACAAGGGACTGTCCTGTAGACAAAATGTTGCATTTCCATCTTGAGATGAGCCTTGCTGTGCTTCAGCCTGGCTTGCTCTAATGCCTGGGTCATGCTGGTTTGCTGGAGGAGGTACAACTCCAAGAGAAACACCCCGGGGGTGTAAGGAGGATGCTGGGGGGGAATGTGCTGTGAGCGGCTTTGGTGCAAGGAGCTGCTCCAGTACACCAGGGGATGCCACTGGACTGGCTCTGGTGTCTCGTTAGTTTTCAGGTAACATCTTATTTATCTCAAGTATATCAGAGCTTATTTGTGGGGAATGCAGGGGCTGGGATTGAAAGAGAGATGAATACACGTGGGAGGTGAGTGGAGATGGCACTGGGACAAGCTCCTCTGCTGTGAGTGTAGCTGAGGATAATTTAAATTAAATGAGAATTGTTCTCCTGGCCTTTTCCTCATTGAGGTGGAGATCCTGTCACCTCAGGGGTACAGACCCCGGCGTGTGCCACTCTGATGTGCTGTGCTTTGAGAGGTGCCCCTGTGTCGTGTCACTCACCCCTCGTTTCCCACAGTACAGACTACCAGAGAAATCAAAGAGCTGCCGTAGACAAGTAAAAGCACACCTGAAACTCAGAAAGAACTGCTGCTCCTCAGCCTCTGTGAAAGCTGGATTTGCTTTGGTGTGTGCCCAGAGAGGGGGTGTGGGGATCTTCAGGGCCATGCACTGCTGGAGTCTGGGGGCTCTTGAGCAGGCTCCTGCAGCCTGGGCTGTGCTGCCTGGGGCAGAAAGCCTGTCTGCTGGGTGCCACCTGGGGTGGCAGGGTCCGGGGCAACCCCAGGGCACTAATCCTTCCCAAAGTCCACATAGTTGTAATGTGTAGTAAAAAAACCCCTGGAAATAACTTTCCATTATGACCATCAAAAGGTCTAGGGCTTTCATTAGTGGAACCAGCGGGTGGTTTAATCCCTCGCTGCCCAGTGCTGGGAATGAAAACTGTGCCTGTGAATTGCCTTTGTTCTCCTGTTCTGCCGGGGGTAACCCAGCTCCTGTGGGGCGTTGCTCAGGCTCAGGGAGGTGGATGTGCCTGAAGAGTGCCGCAGTGCGAGGCAGGGCTGCTTGTAGCCTCCTTGTCTCCTGCCACTCAGTTACTGGCTTCCTGAGCTTGTCTTACAGTTGGCAGGACAACAGCTGCCCGAATGTCACCTCCTCCCGTGCAGGATGGAGAGCCAGCACTGCCCACCTCCACGTGTAGGAGCTGCTGTCCTGCCCCACAGTCAGAATCTTGTCCTGGTTAAGTTGTCTGCTTCCAAGCGGACAACGCTTCTGGCTTGCCAGGGGGTAAATGTAATTAAATACCGAGGTCTGAACGTTGCAGCGCATTCACAACCTAAGTCTCGAGGGCAAAACCCACATAATTGCAGAAACTAAAGCGAAGCTGGGAGCGGAGGGAGCTGCTGGGAGCAGAGCAGGCTGCTGCTTGCCTGATGGTCCTGCAGCCCCACTGATCCCGTGAGGGGAGTTCATTGCACCGGTGGGGAATACGGGCAAGGTCACGCTGAGCCAAAACAAGCTTGAGGCCAAGCTGAGTCCTTAGGGTTTGTGACAGTGATGGTACCACTGTATTTGCTGTGCCACAGCCTACCTTGGGCCTGGCACCCCCAGGCTGAGCTTCAGTAAAGGAGGTTTGGTTCTGTTTTCAAATTGGGCAGTGACAGCAAAACAGAGGGTGATGTTCCAGGTGAGGGATGGGGAAGCCTTTTTTTTCTCACCTGAAAACACAATCACAAAATTGTTTTGGTTGGAAGAGACCTTTCAGATCATCGAGTCCACCGTTACCCCAGCGCTGCCAGGTCACCACTAAACCACATCCCTCAGCACCACATCTCCACAGCTTTGAAACCCCTCCAGGATGGGGACTTCATCTTTGCCCTGGGCAGCCTGGGCCAGGCCTTGGCAGCCCTTGAAGGGAAGAAATTGTTTCTCAGGCCCAACCTAAACCTCCCCTGGTGCAACTTGAGGACTTTTCCTCTTGTCCTGTCAAATGCAGGTGAGAGTATTTGGGAAGCATCTGGGAAGGCTGCAGAGCAAGGCTGGCTCTGAGGTTAAAGCAGGGATTTTGGTGCTGGTTTTTGTTCTCTCCGTCCAGCACGGGCTGAAAATACATTTTAATTTCTTAAGTGTTCAAAACATGCTGAAGGCGTCAAGAGGAAACACAGACATTGCTGGAATAACCTGCCAGAGTATCTACAGAGAGTATTGCCCGTGAGTATGGAAATAAATGTATTGCAGACATCCAAGTCATTAACTAAATAATTAGAAGGATTTGTAGGGTTTGGGGTTTGTTTTGGTTTGTATGGGGGAACCAGAACTTCAAAACAGCCTTCGATCTCCCCAGGGTGTCTGTAAACACTGAAGGTAGGTCAGAAGAGGAGCTGGGCTGGGAGAAGCTGGAGTGGGGGCTGAGGATTGCTGAAGGGGGTCTGTCTGCCAGGGGTTGTTCCCCCTCCTCGAGGCCCGTGGGGTTTCGGCAGGGAAGGATGTGTGCAGGGGGGCTGGGGGAGGCCGAGCCCCTCGTTTCCTTGTGCTGGGTTTGTACAAGGGGCTGTGGCTGACAAGGCAGTGCAGTTCCCAGCCCAAAAGTGCATGCAATGGTTTGAACAAAGTGAAACAGCGTCAGAAACCTCAATTAAAGGGGTGCTACAGTAGGTGGTGGTCCTGGGACTGGGTAGCTCTCATGGGCCAGCTGGTTTCAAACACAGTTTGTGAAAAATTTGAAGTTGTTTTCTTAACAATCTAAAGCTGACAGTCTCTAAACTATTCCCAGCTCGCAAATATCCTACCAAATTGTATGAGCTGATGGGCTGGTTTGTGGTCATGACAGGAAAAGTTATTCCATATTCAAGACCAACTCCAGCCCTATCAGGAGGGTTTATGTTACTGGCTTCACCTGCCTGCGTATGCAAAGATCCAACTGTGTGCTGTTCTCTTACACCTTACATGGTTTCTGGTTTTTGGGAGACCTGAGGAGTGGTGCCACAAGTCTGACTTGGATGAGCAGAGGTCTGTGAGTGGAAGACAGGAGGGTTTGTGGAAGAACGTTGAGTGCAGAGGGTCAGATGTTAAAGCATGCTTTGGAACAGGCTCTTCTGGCTCTCTGGTCTTCAAACCACCAAATCATGTCCTGCACACGTGTCACTGGAGAAGGAGAGCTGCAGCCATGAGCCAGCAAACCTGGGCGCTGCAGCCAGCAGCCCTCTCACTGCCCACACCTCCTGGTCCTCCTTTCCTCTTCCCTTGTCTCCAAACATGTACCTAGTGAACAAAGCCATGGGAAGGAAAAATTGGGGTGCTGGGTCCTCAGCAAGCTGCATGCTCTCTGTGGGTGCTGGGTGCCCCAAAGCAGCAGTGCCACCTGTGCTGAGAGCCCTGTGTGTTCCCACCTCCTCCTGAGCTGTGACTGTGTGAGAAGGGGTCCTGGCTCCCCCCGGGCAGCCAAGTGGGTTTTGCTGCTTCCCATCCCACGTGGTCCTATGGCAGGTGGCACCTCCTCCTTCACCCAAGGTTTGGGGGGGGGGGGGGCTTTGCATTGATGTATTTTTTTTTATTCCTTCTTTACAAATAGTGGTATTTTGGGCCCCCCTCACCTCTAACCTCGGTGTTTTAGGTGCTGTGGCAGAGCTGGATAAGGAGCAGCTGCTGTTCTCCGGGTGGCAGCAGAGTTAGCGCATCTGTTACTGGGCAGGAGTAAGAATTCTTCTGGAAAAAAATGAGCAGATTCAGATCTTTAAAAAAAAAAAAAAAAAAATCATCAAACCTACTGTCACCTCATTTTGGCTACAAAATATTTCTTTGAAGGAAGAATAAACATTTTCATACTTCAAGTGCAGTCATCCCAACTCTAAGGAGAATGTTTATTTATATATTATTGAACTTACAGCTGGTAGGAGTAATAATTCTTCCAGTAGGAGAATTTTAAATGTATCTGCACTTGCTTTGCTTGTGCTGTAACTCGTTGTTGGCCTTTGAGTAACCCCTGATCTCTATCCAAGCAGCTAAATAAATGATCCTAAGATGAGGGGTTTAGTGAGTGAATTGTTAGGCTGGGGATTTCAGGAAAGCATCTGAAGTTTGAGAACTGGATACCCTCGGAGCTGCCGGAGAATTTGAGCAGCTAGCTCCTGCCAGCTCCACAGCAGATCCCAGAAATCGTGCCATTTTGCCACTGCTTGCAGCTTTGCTAGATCCATGTTGGGACTGGGGCAGCGTCCTTGCTGGTGGGTACAGAGCAGCCTGCCTGGGAGGCACTCAGAGCTGGCTGCTTTACATCCTCGTCCCACGGGTGTTTAACATCAGGGGGATCCATGAAATAAGGGACAGGCTGACAGGGTGACTGTCACCTGCCTGGGTTATGTGAGACCTATAACCATGGCAGAAAATGGACACAGGCTAAGAAACAATTCACTTTATTGTACAGAAAAGATGTGGTGAGCAAACAATCAGATCCCATCCTAACTGGGCAGTATTCCTATCCTGTGTCGGTCCTGATCCACTCCCCCAGGCGCTTTGCGGTGCGGACCCACGGCAGCGTGAGCAGCAGCCAGGCCTGCCCGTGTGGGAGCCGAGGTCGGAGGGGAGTAGTGAGCAAATCCTTCCATGGGGCTGGCTGCAGGCTGGGACTGGTGGCACCGCTGTCTGCTGGGCTGCCCCCGTGCAGTTTGCCCTCTCCTCCTGGCTCTGCTGGAAGAGGAGATGGGCACATCGTGCAGTGAAGATGCGGAAACCATGGGCTTTGAGTGACAGCTGAGTTTCGGCAGAGGTCCCAGCCCCAGGGGTGGTGGTCTGGGTTGGGGCTGCATCCTGGGATGCCTCCTGGCACATCCCCTTCCCCTGGCTACATCCTGGCAAACCCTCAGCTCCTCATGGCAGCCTTCACAGGGAGGACACGTTGATTTGGATGCCCACAGCTTTTGGGACGGTGCTTTCCAGGGTTTTTTGAAACACACGGTTACTTTTATTTTGATATGGTAAGGATGACATCAATCTGCACGAATTCTTGCCCTATTGCACAACGTGGAGGTGTCTCTGGTTCATTGGCACCGGGACTTTCCCTCTTGCACTTCCTCCTCATCCTCGCAGGAAAACTGGTGGAGTGAGTCCTCATAGGCTGAAACTGCCCCACCACTCTGGTGTGCTTACACCTCAACAAGGTCATCATCAGCGCTTAATGAGCAGCTTTGTCCCGCTTCGCAGAGGTGCTACACAGACCTGTCAGCAAGTGGTGATAGGCACACGGAGGAGGGACCGATACAGCCTCCTGTTAAGCCCAGTTCAGAGCACACGCCCAGAGACAGGCTCCTCAATGTACTGCAGTTGTGCAGTTCATGTAGTCATGGGAACTAGATGATATCTAAGGTCTCTGCCAACCCAAACCATTCTGTGATTCCTCAGAATCCAATGGTTTTGCAACTCAGGATCAATTAATCAAAAAGCTGTTTTTTCTTCCATCTCATTAGACCCTGCCTTGGACACGACCTCAGTCCTCATGAACACTTGAGTCCCGAGTTGCCCAGAAACCATTTTAATTTGCAGACACAAGGATCAATATCCCCTGCTCTTGCTGTTCTTGGTGTTTTGCACTAAACCCCAAAAATGGGATTTTAAATTTTTTTTTCATAGTGCTTTCCTTAATTATTTTCAACCATTTTCTCTTTCTTTCATATCACAGGAATGGGGTTTTTTTCCATGCAATTGAAAGCAGGTTCCAGGAACTCCCATTCCCTCTGATGGCTCGTGTCACAGTGTCACAGACCCACTCCTGCTTCTGGAGCACCCATCCTTGTGATGCGTTAACCACCCTGGCTGCCAGAATGAGACCACAGACTTACTCTTGCTTCACATAAATGAAGGAATTTTTACCTTTTTAATTCTCTCTTTTGTATTTTGCTTTCTCTTTTCCTATATCCTGGGTACTCTTTTCCATAGTCAGAAAACTCTCCTGACTCTACAGCTCTGCTTTGGAAAGCACCATGTAAAATAGTATTGTGCGGGTCAGCAGATCTCTTCCCTGCGTATATTTAGACCGAGACATGCTGATTTTTTACTTTGGTGTCACAAACAACTATCTGCTGCCTTGTTTGATGTCCAGAGCAAACGTGTGATTACAGGGTGAGCGAAAGCAAGCTGGGTTTTGTCCCACCTTGCTCCCGGTGACACCTTGGTGAGCTCGCCGAGGTTGGTGGCATTACACAACGCGAAGGACGGGCTATAATTTGACCTGCGAGTCCTTCGTTATGGGTTGTGATGTGAAGGCGGAAAGAATTCAGCTCAGCTGTCAGCCTGGGCAGCCAGGTTTGTCAGGAAAAGCCCTTGGATGTTTTTTTCACATGGAAACAGAGCGTGTCTGGGTAAGGGTCAGGTGGTGCTTGCACAGCCCATGCTGACGTGAGCACCAGTGTGTGTTTGGGCTTTGCAGTCCTGGTTAGAGGGACTCTGGGGCAGCGGCGTGTTTGGTATTTGCTTGGTCCAGAAGAATGTAACTGGGGCATTTTTGGGGCCCATTGAAGTTTCACCCCCTGACTCTGGACAGCAGTAGTTGTTTGATGGAGAGGGAGACCTGCGGCTCTTGGTTCATGGTTTTTAACACTATGAGGAGTTTAGATCTTGTGAGAAGTGTTGCTATAAGCATTTCTGAACTAATAAAAGACATTTCTGCTGACATAAATGTCCTGGAAAGCAGGTGTGTTGTCAACAAGAAATAATTTTGCACCATTTCCCTTTGTTCATTCTCCATTTCTCAACAATTTGGCAAAAATTTTAGCAGGTAAAAGGAAAAAAAAATGCTTAGTGTGAAGGTACCAAGCCCACTTCCAGGGCAAGTGCAGAGGCGCTTGTGCTGCACTGTTCCACCAGACTGCTGCTCATCACATTTTTCCTTCCAATCTCCAATGCCGACAACTGCATTTGGTCCCTGCTGTGTCATCAGCTCCCGGCCGCCGTGCCCTTGGTCACCCGAAGCGCCCGAGCCTTCAAAGTCACTGATTGTGTCAGATCCTTGCCAAGCTTTTCTATTCAGACCCTTCTGTCTTATCTAATCTGGACTGAAAGTTGCCCCAGCAAGGTCCAGCTGTTTCCCTAAAGCCATTCCTGCTGTTGCTCAGCGTTCAGTAAACGATCCCAATTTGGTGTATTCCCTATGGAGGGGGGGGGGGGGGGGGGAAGTCTCAGCTTGTGTGGGGCTGGCCCATGGAGCAGCTGGAGCAGCAGCGCAAGCAGAGCTGGGCACTGTGCTGGAAAGCCCAGGCACACTGCCCTGACCGAACTGTGCCTGCAAGGTAAGTCCTGGGGCATGTGACTGAATAGAATGAGATTCATTAAATAAAGCTATTTATTAAATAATCAGTATGGTGTTAAGAATCAGCACATGATTCTGTCCTAAAGAGGCATCTCTTCTGGGCTCCCCACTTCAAGAGACACAGAACTACGGGAGAGGGCCCAGTGGAAGCTACAAAGATGCTGAGGGGACCAGAGTATCTCTGTGCCCAGGAAAGGCTGAGAGTCCTGGGTCTGTTCAGCTGGAGAAGAGCAGCCTGAGAGGGGAGCTGAGCAATGCTGAGCAAGAGCTAAAGGGCCCCTGGGGGGCACGAGGATGGGGCCAGACTCTGCTCAGTGGTGCCAGCGGCAGGACAAGGAACAACGGGCACAAACTGGAACACAGGAGGTTCCATCTGAGCAGGAGAAGCTTCTTTGGTGTGATGGTGCTGGAGCCTGGCCCAGGCTGCCCAGAGAGGCTGTGGAGTCTCCTCTGGAGAGATTCCAAACCCGCCTGGACACTGCGCTGCTGGGCCCCCTGCTCTGGGTGACCCTGCTGGGGCAGGGGGGTGACACCAGGTGACTCCCAGAGGTCCCTTCCAGCCCTCACCATGCTGGGATTCGAGGATGCTGCTGCCCCGCGGAGCTGCTCTCTCCGCGCTAAGCCCCCGCTCCTGTCGTGACGCTGCCTGCGGGCCGAGGCGCCGCTTTGCTCTAAGGGAGCCCGGGCGGCTCTAGCGCCGGTGATGACGAGAGAGGGCCCGGCGGCGGTTGCTATTCAGGCCGGCTCTCGTCCAGCGGCAGCGCGGCCCCCGCCCTGCGGGCCCCGGGGAGGCGGCCGCGCGGCTCCCAGCACACCCCGCGCGGGCACCGCGGGGCACGCCGGGATCGGCCCGCGGCCAATGGCGGCGCGGGACCGCGGGGGCCGCCGGGAGCTGTGGTCGGGTTACGAGCGGCGCCGGGGCGGCTCGCGGCGTCGTCGCGGTTCCGGGCGCTGTGACGTCGTGGAGGACGTAGTGCGCGTGCATCGGCGCGGGCGTGCGTGCGTGAGCGCGGCGGGGGGGGGGCGGGCGGGCTGAGCAGCGGCAGCGGCGGGGCCTGGCGGGTGCGGGGTGGCGGCGGGCGGGGCGCCGCGGCAGAGCTGCCCGCCGCGATGGAGCCCGACTCGGTGATCGAGGACAAGACCATCGAGCTGATGGTGAGTGACCCTCCGCCTCCCGCGCAGCCCCCTCCTCTCAGCCCGCCGGCAGGCCCCGCCGCCGCGCCCGGGCCTGCGGGGGGTCCGGCCCCGCCGCGAAGGTGGCTCCGGCGAGGCCGCGGTCGGCCCGGGCCTTCCCGGCCGGCGGCGGCCCCGGGCCGCTCCGCTCTTCCCGCCGCCCCACGTCGGGGAGGACCCGCTCTGCTCCGCTCCCCTCCGCTCTCCTCCTCCGCCGCGGCCGGCCGTCGGTCCGTCCTCCCGGCGCAGGCCGGGGCGCGACGACCGTTTTAATTTCACTGAAAAAAAAGGAAGAAATCAAAGCGATAAAGCCCCAGCAGAAGGCAGTGCCGGGCTGAGAGGAGCGGAGAATCGCGCCCGGTGCGCGGGCGATGCGGGCACGCTGCGAAAAACGAAACCGAAATGCCGCCGAGCGCACCGGCGGTTCGGGGCTCGGGCTCCCTCTGCCCCTCGAGATTCCAGAGCCCCGCTGCTTCTGGTTTCCGGCCGCGGCCTTCCCGCGCCCCCCGGGACGGCCTCTCCGGAGCACCCGGGGCCCGCCTCGGTGGCACTTGCGAGAGGCTGGCGGGCCCCGGGGAGTCCGGATTTCAGCTCCTAGCTTGAGCATTTGGGGCTGCTCTAGCAGCGGGGGCGGTGCTGGGGGCAGCTCCCGTCTTCCCGGAGCCGCACCGGTGCTGGAGCTCCGGTCCAGCAAGCACGGTATTTTTTTAACTAGACCTAATTGGTGTGTTTGTTCTACCCCTTAATTAACGCTTACGCCTCTAAATTCAGGTTAGTGGAGAGGCGGCCAGATGGATGCAATAGAAAGAGAAGGTTGGGTTTGGTTGTGTTGGGTTTTTTAATTTTTTTTTATATAAGCAAATCTGCTATTTCTCTAGTCAAATATTATAGGACCCTAATTTTACTGCCCGTAGGGATGCATAAAAGATTGTTAGTAGCTGAGAGAGAACAGTCATCACTGAATATCTTCTAATTCATTTGTCATAAACATAATTTGCTTTCACGTACAAAACTTGATGGAATGCTGCAGAATTGAGTGGTAAATCAGAAAAAAAATGCTTTTAAGGCACTCTGAAGGTGAGCTGGGTTCAGTGGAGACATTAAACGAGTATTTTAGCCAGTAGAGTTCTTGCTAAACTACATGATCTGGAAAATATGAACTTTTTTTGAGTGTCGTCTGCTCTCAGGAAGCAGGAATTAAAAAAAGAGAAAGAGGAAACCCCCAAAACCTTTCCTTTCTGTATTTATTTCTGATTAGGGAGGCCAGCAGCTTAAAAGCTGCTCTCAGTGAGCCTCCTTTCCTGCTCCCTATCGATTCGGTGATCTTGCACTTAACCGTGGTTGACATCAGAACTGTTTTGCTGTTAGTGGGCTGCAGCGTCGAGGAGAAAGGCTGGGGGCAGCTCTGCGGGTATCCGTTACAGAACGAGTCGCCTCCAGAAAAGATGTCTGCTAAATTTCCGAGGTGTAAAGTGAGTTCCAGCAGCTTTTTTGCCTCCCTGGAACAGAGGGTTACTAATATGCCTCGGCCTGGGGTTACGCGAGGCGCTAAAATACCATTTGAGGCTGGAAGGTACGTTTGCCTTGCTCAACTTTCCTGTGGTGCTTTTTAGAAACGTGCTTTTGTTTTAGAAGTCTCTTCTGTTTGGGGCGAAATTGTTAGCAGAGGGAAGCAAATGTCGCTTTGGCAGCTGATTGTGGTACCCTCTGTTTGCAGAAGGTGATGTGCTAATCGATGTAAACATTAACGGGCTTTGTCAGGCTTTTATTATATATAAAAGAGGGAGATTTAAGAATTATCTTTTAAAATATAAAAAAATTAATAAGATGAATAAGTAATTCTGTAGTTTCCAGTAGGAAATGGAACTCTGTAAAATGTAGTTGGTAGTTGAATTTCGTTTAAATTGAATTTATCAACTGTAGTGAAGGCTCGTGTAGAAACACTCGAGTTTGAGTGCGAATCACTGAAAGTCATTCCAAAATGATGTGGCTTGGAGGTTTTGCCACCTTGTGAGTTGTAGACTCAGATTCTCTGGATGCTTTGTTTAAATATTCAAAGCAGAAGTAGGAGCCATTTTGACAGAGTTTCCAGCCAGTGATTTCAGTTTTCTGTGCCCGCTCTTGTGTCTGTTTCTAGCGCTGGAGGCAAACCTCCTGAAACCAGTGGTCATCCCACTTGGTCAGACTTAGTGGGAGGCTTTTCTTTTTCACAGTGTTACTGTTGACTAAAAGCAGGATGTTTTATACCTCTCTTTGATACAGGAGATTGGTTTTGGTGCTCTTTGAGTACTTGATCACTTCCCTCCAACAATGAGGATGAATCTGTAGTAAATACAGGAGCAAAAGGTCTGAGGAGCAAGAAATACAGTGTGATTTTGAGTGGCTGATAAACAAGAGATAATGTGTCCACATAGTAATTGCGTGAAAGTTTCAGAACAGGATGTTCTAGCCCTCAACTGTGCCTTGCTGGATAGAGCATTTGCATTTATTTAAAGAAAAATCAGTCATGGAAATAATACTGTTCTATTTTTAAAGCTGGAATCTAAGAGAAGTATTTAAAAGTTTCAGCGTGACAACTTTCATTTGCTGCATGAAGTTTTAGCGTGTGTTATGAAGTCACTGTATCTTTTAGGACAGCTTAAGGCTTTATATGTCAGTTGCTTGGCTGCAGTCTCCGATCTTGAACTGGAGAAAAGGATGCTCAGGGGAGACCTCCTTGCTCTTGACAACTCCCTGACAGGAGGCTGGAGACAGGTGGGGGTTGTTCTTCTAAGGAACAAGTGACAGGACAAGATGAAATGCCCTCAAGTTGCACCAGGGGAGGTTTAGGTTGGACCTGGGGAACAATCTCTTCCCTTTCAGGGTTGTCAAGGGTTGGCCCAGGCTGCCCAGGGCAGTGGTGGAGTCCCTGTCCCTGGAGGGGTTTCAAAGCCATGGAGATGTGGTGCTGAGGGACATGGTTTAGTGGTGTCCTGGCAGTGCTGGGTTAAAGGCTGGACTTGATGATCTGAAAGTTCTCTTCCAACCAAAACGAGTCTATGATTCCATGTCTTGTTCTAGATTTGTGTATCGCATCATTGAGCCGTTTGAGTGGACATGAGCAATGGATTTAGTGATGATATGTCACGGCTTTCATTTGCAGATGGTATCTACCTCTACAGGCAAGACAACTGCTGCCTGTAGAGGTGATTTCAAGAGGCATGAGGCCTTCAAGTTTAACTTGCATTGACTGCAGGAGGCCCAGGCTTAGGCTGCCAGCGTATCCGACTGGGTGGTTCTTAGCTTAGATACCTTCGTACTTCTGCTGTCTCGGTTAAATGCTTTGCCTGAGTGGGCAAACTATTAGCAAATGAGTAGTAAGGCAGTAATCCAGAACAGATGGAGGGCTCGCCAAAATGATTGAAAGGCCTCTTTCTTCCCCTGCTTTTGATGTTCCCTGTGAAATTAGATAACTGTAATCTTTTTGCTCTTTCAAAGAACCAACCTTATTGCTTTCTTAAGGTGAAGTACCAACCACGATGCTTTGTGAAATAGGCTTTTTAACCTTTGGATTCTAAGCTGTGTATAACATAGTATTGTTCAGATGCATCAAACTTGTTCTGTGCATTTGCCTCATGTACCTGTGAAGAGCTTTGTGTTTTTCATTTTCTCAGGAACTTTACTGAACCATACTTTTGTTTTACCATCAGACTTTCAAAGTAGGGGATAATTAGCTTCTCAGCTTGTATTAAAGTGGTTGTAAAAGAACACATAAGTATGGCAAATACGTTTTTTATGCAGGTGAAAAAGTGATGCATTTATGGGGTGAATTCCCTGCAGTGTAAGAAGTGGATAGTATTAAAAACCAGTAAATCTGTTGCTCCCAGGCTCTTGTACTCAGCAGACACCTATGGGACATGGTTACTGAAGCAGAAAGCCAATGGTGTGTAAATTCTCACACTTTCTGACCTTATTATCATGTCTTTCCACTGCGTCCTTGATGCACAGGCTGTTCTCTCAGCAGATTCCCCCTGCTGCAGAGTTGGCAGTTTAAATTCAATGTAACACTGCTCTGTGGTAGTAGCATGAAAGGGTTGTGGAAAGACCATGCCTAGCAATAAAACTGACAAGTGCTTGTTTCCACTCTATTATCTTTTGTATCTTAAAAGTTATATATATGGAAAATATTCTTCCTAATATGCCACCTTCACTGCCTCCATCTCTCATAAAAGTGCCCAGCGTTTAAGTGCCTCTGTAAATAATAAATGAAGAACATCATTGAGTATCTTGCCAAAAGTCTTCCAGTTTCTCCTAGCGGAACTTTGATGGCAGCTGAAGGTCTTCAAATTCAAAAGGTGATGATCTCAGGACGAAGTAGTTCACGTGGGCCTGCCTGCCAGCAGCAACTCCTCCTGCGAACCATGCCAGTGGTACCTGAAGTTCCTTGGGTTACTGCAGCTGGAGGCAGCTCTGCCCCCAGACTGTTGAAAGCTTTACAGTGCAAAATAAATCTTAGCATTCTGTTCAGAAACTGAAATACAGCTGCTCTAGGTAGCTCAGTGGGGTTGTAACATTCTGGCTGGTTTTTTGCCCTACCTCAATCACTGCAAGTCAAGCAGGCTGTAACATTTTTGATTTTGATTTTTTTGTTTGTTTTTTAAAATGTTTGTTTGTTTCCACATGTTCTTAGAGGAACCCTTCAAAGAGTTCTGTAGCGATAGAGATACAGATGGGCTAGGCGAGGATGTCTTTGCCTCTGAAACAAAGGAGGTACTGTTCCAGCTGGAATGTGACTAGTTCTTCATCAAAGGCTGGATGTAGATGAAGAGTTGGTAAGACATTTGTAAACCTGTGTGTAAACTAGCGCTTTATTCAGTAGGATAACAATCTATTTGCTTTGCAGTTATATTTTTTTTTCACTCTTCATTAGCTAAATTGTCAGAGTTGAGAGGTGCATGCCAGCTGCTAAAGCGCAGTCAGTGGCGTGCTGGACAGTTTCCTAGCTGGGGAATGGCAAGAGCAGGTATGGGAAGAGGTGGGGCTAGCTGGGTGCTAGAGGGGCACAGAGGAGCCTTTGGGGCAGGGGATGTAGGATTTGTGCTACTGGCCAGGCTGTCAGAGTGACAGTCGCATTTCAGAGAGCGCCTGTAAGAGGAAGGCTGCAAATACAGAGAGAGTAGATTGCTGTGACTTTGGCAGTGGTGCAGAAAATGGGAAGGAAGAGCTTAAGAAAATAACTTGGAGCAAGGCCCTGCATTTAGAGCCAGTGGAGTGATGATGAAATGAGGGAGGTGGACAGAGAAGTGGAAATGTGTATCTTTTGGGAAGGGTTACATGAAACAATAGACTGATGGGGGAATTGGAGAGGCAAAGGGAAGAAGGAGAATGCAAAGATGCAGAGGAGAGGTTATAGAGGAAAAAGTTCTCTGAAGTTTGTGATGGTTGTGGCAGCAGGCACCAGTTTACACAGCTGAGGGAGAGCTGCAGGTGCTCCACTTGTAGGGAAAATTCTGAAACTAAATTGCTTTTAGTTCTTAGTAGAAGGAAGCTATAGTTTCTTGGGGAGATGAAACACTGGTGTTTCACCAAAGGCTTTTGAAATCTCATTCAAGATTCAGAGACCTTTTTTTCCTTCACAGTGCAGTTAAATTTTCTAACATAACTGAATTTTCCAACCTTTCCAACAATGCTGAGCAAATAAGATGCATCAGAGAACATTCTCTTACTGTCTGGAGTACGTCTATAGCTTCCTGTGTGTCTGAGCAGCACTGGGTACTTCAGAGCCACGCATTGCCTGTGAGCTCTGCCTTGGGACTGGGAGGTCCCGAATTGTGCTGATAAATCCAGTGTCCAGGTGTGACTGGCACGAGATCCCATCTCTGCAGGCACGCTGGTGTGCGCACCAGCTGCACTCTCCAAAGTGCTCTTAGGTTGCACCTTCACAAGAGTCGGAAAGCACACGTTTGCCACTGCTGCATTTCCGAGCGCGCTGACTGCGTCCCTGGGGCAGAGTCGTTGCAAATGTGGGACACCGCTGAGCGTTGCAAGCAGCCAAACAACCTGCCTGGTTACAGGCTGTACCCTTCGAGAGATTTGGGGGTGTTCTCTGAGGATTGGGTATACCTTTTTGTTTTGTGCCTGTTTTCTAAAACACCTTGGCTACTTGTTAAATCAACCTGATGCGTGGCTTCTGATGCCTTGCGTTTTATTGCGGTGGAGTTAAGGGCTTACTCTTGCTTTGGCATTTTTCAGTTTCATCTTCCCGAGCTGCTTTGAGTGCTTGTGCAGCAGTGTGCAAAGTGAGATTGCTGGTGGGTTTCAAATGAAATGGATGGTGCGGCAAATGTGCCAGCACAGGAAGAATGATGTGTGGGAGAGAATAAGAGACCATGGCTCTAAGAGGGCTGCTCTGTAACAAGTCATTTTTACGTTGCAGAGGAGAAATGGAAGGAAAATAAGAATCTTTACTGAGTTGTTTAATGCTGATTAATAACAATACTTACGGTCCAGCTTTTTTCTCTGGTGATGTCTTTATACTAATGCCACTGTTTATGTTGTTATATAATCTGATTTCTTGGTTTGTTTTTCATGGTATTGATAGTACTTCATTATTCACAGAAAATCCACTTTTTCTGGAAAATCCCTTCCTTCCCCAGTTTATTGGTGTGTTTTTGAGCTCAGTGTATCCGACAGCCTACTCTGTTTTCCTCTAGTACTTCCACATGTTTCCCAGTGTGAGGAGTGCCCGACCGAGGCCAGATAACACAATGCCATTTGGAGTCTCACAGCAAAAGGAAGCGCTGACTCTTTCTGGAAACTTAGCGTGCTTCTCATGCGGGGCAAATTAACAATGGCAGCATTGGAAGGCACCTTGGTTCTACATTGCTCTGTTGATCCAGGTCCCCTCAGGAGTTGCATCCCTGTACTTCCACCCCAGGGAATTTCATGTTCTTATTGGGGATCAAAGAATTGCAGCTTCGTGGGCCCATTTCTATGTACAAATACCGATGGAAATTTGTGAGGTGTAGGTAGCTACAACAGGATTAGGGACTCGTGAGCTTTCTGCATAAACTGGTAAAAAAAAGCTTTTGGGGTCAGCATTTAGCTGTGGCAATCCTAGAAGATTCTGGGTTGCTCATTGACTTAGAGGAGAATCACAAGTGTATTCAGTGTTACGTGTTGAGGGGCTGTGTTCTGAGCTTCTGGCTGTTGAGGAGTTCCTGAAGGTGAAGCTTTGGCATAAAAGAAGTTGACACAACTTGCGTTCTTTGCCTTTTTGTGAGGCATGTGTTTTGATGTCAGGATGCTTTGTATGCTGATACCTTGTTCAAATCTTCTATCTATTTCAGTCATACCAATTTAAAGATTTTGGACAAAAATACCTACAGCACTGTGAAAATCTGTACTTGGTCTCCGTTTGCAAAATTTAAGTTACAATTATGGCTTGTATTTGATAGAGAATCTTTCAGGCAATTCTATTTGCGCTGCGAAGGACTAGCCTGGGCAACTTGATATTCAGGCTGTCTCTATCACAGCAGTGCTTCTCGGGATAAAAATCAGACCTATTCTGTAACACTTGCAAATACTTTTAAGGACTGGTGACGTGGCTCTCCTTCCAACAGCCTGCTGGCTCTGTTGTGACTTAGCAAATCAGTACATTTATGTAATTTTGGGAGCTGGCTTCTTACTGAGCTATATTGTACTCTCAAAATTCTGAGTCATATGCCTTGACATCTTATCACTTTACTTGGCAGCCTTAAAAATCCTAGATTGGACATGGTATCAGGCTTACAGTGCTGCTTTGTCCTTGAAATGTCACCACGGAGTTGACTATTGCTTTACCCGTGGTAGAAAAGCACAAAATTGCCCCCCGATGAAGATGCTCCTCTCTTTGGGTAGCTCTGGGCAGTCAGGGACGTGACTGTCCTCATCGAGGCGGTTTCTTGGCACAGCTGTGAACAGTGGCAGTTTCTCCTCCCCTTCTCTGAGCTCCTGCTGCTTTGAGATGTGGGGCATGGTTGTGGAGGCTGAAAAACGCTTGGCTCAGCTCTCCGGAGGGGCTGGAGAGCAGAGGAAAGGGTGAGAGACAGCAGTGGCATGTTCTTCTGCGCATGTTGCAGCATTATGTTCTAGAAAGTGTTGCTGCTGCTTCTGGCTGCTGTTAGGGGAAATTTTGTAGGCCGTATCTGAAGCTTTTTGAAGATCTGACTGGAAGGCGTGTGGTCTGGTCTCTCTAGGATACACTTTCTGTTACACACATGGCACGGGCTTTGTGCAGGCTCCATCTTCTCTTAGATGTTATTGTTCAAGCTGCTTTAAATTAGTCACTATACTCTGAGCGTACTGCTGAGAGTACTGGACGAAGGCCTTTTATCATTTTGCTCAGTAAGAAGTGACTTTTTCTTGTCTCAGATGTCGCGTGTCTTGGCTTACCTCTTCTCGTCCTAGATTGTTTTCCAGAGACACAGTCATAGTGAAAATTTACTGAATTCAGTGCTGTCCTTCAGATCATAGGTGTCTTGAAGAGCCTGTCTTTGTGCTGCAGATATGAAAGGCAAGTCAGGTCATTTTGAGGCTGGAAAGAGGGAAATAATCGTTGCACTAAACGCTTTGGAGCGTGTATATGGCCTATCAGGAGAGTTGTACTGGACTGTTGTGCAAAGCTGTGTATTCCTGTTCTGGCAGTTCAGAGCAGGCTTGTGAGGTGTAAGCTGGAGATTGAACCCGTAGCAATTGCTTCATCATGGTTTCTTCTCAGCTTCCTTAATCTCTGTGAAGTGAGCTGTAGCTCCAGAACGCTTGTTGTGCACTGTGTGATTCAGGGCTTGGGAACGAGCAATTTCTTGTCAGTAAGTCCGTTTCTTTGTCTTAGATCCACCAATCCGATGTCCCCACTAATGTAGCCATTACTGGACTGGTAAGGTGCCTAGGCTGCCTTGTCTTCTAACAGCGATAGGAGTACGTTAATTGGGATTTCGTTCAAGAAAGGAGTAGATACACCAAGCTGAAGATGATTGGCTGCTCTCTTTTAACAGACAAGTCTGAGAAGGAAAACCCATTCGAATCCCCTTTCATTCTGGATTGGTGGATCTGAAGCCCAGAAACAAAGTTTCAGGTAAGAAGTCACCCTGTACTATTCCTTGCTGCTTCTGCTTAGATGAGTTTGTCCGCAAATTCAGTATCTTGCTTTAACTGCTTCATGTCCCTACAGTGTTAGAACACATCAAGTGAGCTGTTGAGCTTAGGGTAAGAAAAAGCCCGTTCAGTACATCCCCAGGCACTTCATTAGGAAATTGCCAGTCTACTGTGAAAACCAGGCCTAGGAGCAGAAGGTAGACCTGCCTTCTGCAGAGCTGGAAGGCAGTATCCCCTAAGCAAATGCCTTACAAATCCTGCTTCTGGAAGGAGAGCGCAGCCTCACCAGTGGCTTCGGTGAACTTCTTGGTTGAGTTAAGGACAGTAATAACCATCTGCTCTGATTTCTGGCTGTGTCCTCTGATGAGTTCATTAGAAAGGTAGAGAACTTGTCTAGTTGTTCGTGGTACAAATTCTTGTATCTTTATCTGGCTGAAATGCCATTTGAAATTCTGTTGTGGGCAGCACTTGGAGTCAGCTTTTCAAATCCTTCATGAGATTTCAACATTAAGTTCTGTTCTGGGTTGTCTTCACAGCATAGCTGAGCCAGTTGTAAGGCATGGTGTTCAAGAGGAGCTTTAAAGTTACAGCGGATTTATTTCAGAGCAGGGGAGCATGGTTGTATTTGAGTCCCATTCATCTGAGATTCTGAGATGACTGAAAGGCCACAACATGTCATCTTAACAACAAGTTTGGAAGGTATCTGTGCGCGTTAGGAAGTTAAAGTTACGCGAGTTAAATACCTGGTGTGAACGGGAGGCCTGCACCTCTCCTGATGCCTGGCTTTGTTCTAAGGTAGTGATTTGATGAAGTTGGCAACTTAATTTCTACAGTTAGTCCGAAGCGTTCTGCCTCAGTTCCTTTGGATATTAATAGCAATAACGCTGAGCCGCTTGAGTGTTCACTTCTGTAGGCAGCTATTAAAGCAAATGTTAAAAGGCCTCCATAGTTAATTTACTGTAGAAGAAACTCTTGTAGGTGCTGTTGATTCTTATGTATTGTTTTAGCTCTGCGTTTGTTTTGCTGGCGTGGTATTTTGTGCAAAAAGTTATACTTGAATTTGATTGTTGAATACATATATCATTAAGTATTTGTACACAGGGTACTGCTGTTTCCTGGGTTGATTTTTTTTTTTTTGAGTGCTTGTATTTTATCTGGTTAGAGTGGAGAAGTCTTGGGCATGCTGTTTTAGTATAATTCTTAAAAAAAAAAAAAAATCTTAGGGGGAGAGTCTAAGGGAAATGCTCATTAACCTCAGTCTGACACGTTTCTTGCAATCTCGTCTAATATCAAATTGAATTTGTCCCACACAGCAGTCAGAGTCACCTCGGCATTAACGCTGCAAAATAACATCTTGCTGCTCAGGGTGTGCCCTTTTCTAAAAGGGGAGGAGGAGGAGGAGGCAGAAGTGAACTTTGCATCTTTCATGATGAAAACTGAAAAGAGGAAATAATTTAAAATACGGGGGGGGAAGAGGAAGCATAAATGTGTACTCCTGATGTAGAGCCTCGATGTTATAATATTTAATGTCATTTAACTTCTTGCAGCCTGAAACAGCCCCATCAAAGGCAGTAGTAAAGCTGAGTTGAACTTGAGTGCAAGTATATGCAGGTTGGAGGCTTAGATCTTGCCCAGGTTTTGAATCTTACATTTCATCAAGTAAAATGTAAGTCACCAATCAACAGCTAGGGAAATATCCCTCTGTAGTGTTTGATATGCAAAGCCTGAATGTGAAGCTGGTGGTTTATTGTGTGCTGAGCCCAGGTTTCATACGCATTTAAACTCATCTAGTTACAGTGCACTCTGCTTTGGCTATACTAAATTTTTAGATGGGGTTAATATTATTTTTAGATTGTGTTAGGCCTTATCTTTTAGAAATACAATACAGAAAAAGAGTCTTTAGACAGCTTTTAACATCTTAGACTTTCAACCCTGTTTTAACTTGCTCCAAGTTTCTACTATATCAATTGGCAGTGCTAGGTTCCTTTTCAGTGTGTGTTTATTCACACACCCCCCCCCAAGTTATGATTTACCCTGAGCAGGCGTTCTGCTGTCAGTGGATGTCTGTAACACCTCGGGTCCTGCTGCCGAAGAGCACAGGAAAACCAGTTTTCTTCTGAAACGGCCTTTTTTATGTAAGTGTATTTTAGGATATGTTCATGTAGAAAAAAATACCACACTCTGGTGTTTTGAAACTGTGGGAATTGGGGTGTATGTACATGGAAGAAGCAAGGGTTTATCTAAATACTGTGTATTTGGGAAAATTTAGATGATTTTTGGTTAGTATTTGGAGTGTTGTGTTAGGATTTTCTTCCTAGTCTTTTGTGTCTGAAAATGAGCTACTGCATCTCATGAGTCTTATCCTGATGAATAAATTATAATGGAGTAAGATTGTTGTTATATTCAAAGAAATCATTTAATCTTTTCTCTACTGAACCCATATTCCTTTTGTAGCATTCATTTTGTTGTAGCAAACGCATACTTTGATCTTCAGGAGCAGACTGGGACTGCGTTATCGATCACCCTTCTGTGAATTCATTGTCCTATCTAGAAGATCGGTGTGGTAATGAGGAGAATTTTTCTGATAAATTATTTTCCCTTTGCCTTGCTTTAAATTTCCCGATTCCTCACTTAGTATTTTCCCCCAAACACAAGAAGCGTACGTGCAGGTCTTGAGTGGCTGTTGGAAGGTTGCAACAAGAGTGATTTTTATTTGGAATGGCAAGTGTTTAGCTAAATAGATTTTCCTTATGGAAACATGACTCAGCTATTGGTTATCTTTTTTTGCTTGTCTCTTGGTTGTTTTGTTGGTTTTTTTTAGAATGATCTGATAACAGTAAAAAAAATAATTAAAAAATGTTTCAGAAGTTAAAATGAATTTGCCACTTTGTGGATACTTGGTTTTGAGAAGTTCACTTTTGCATTTGTACTTCATCAAAGGACAGAAATGCAAGAGTAAATTACATCCAAGGCAACTTTCTTGACCTGAAAATGTAGCCATTCTTAAATCAAAGCAGGACACTGGAACGCGTGTCTAAACTCTCTGGATTTTGGAGATCTGTTGCATGAACGGCACTCAAACAGCCTTCCAATCAGACACTCAAGACTGGATGTGAGATTGCATTTTGGACATGGCAAAGGTAGTGATGTGATGGCACCAATTCCAACCAACTTGTCTGGAGCATGTGAACACACTGCATATCTCAAGGGACAACTTGGTTTCGAAAGGAGAATAGGAAGAGTACAAAGTACTGCTATTGGTCTGACATAAATTGTTTGGTTTTGAGTACCTCAGCAAAGACATTCAGTGTCATGCCAAAATGTGCAGCGTAGCCAACGTGTCACTGTGCCAAGCCAGGCTGTCGCTTGTGGAACGCGCACATCTGTGTTACGTGCATGCCCCCACACTGTATTTCTGACTAAAGATTCACACTTGAGAGTGTATTTTGACATCTTTACTTTCCCACCTCTTGCAAGTATTCAGACTACTTGTTCCGATATCTAATTGGTCCAGCACTGTTCTACTTGTCACTACTTTGAATGAATCATTTAAGGTGAAAACACCAGGTAAGATCTAGATAATACCCCAGCTAGTAAAAGAGGGCTGGAGTTTGAGTAGTTGGCATCTATTCCCTGCCGAGTGTAAAATAATACTGAAGGCCTTTGAACATTGTTGCTGCTTTATAATTATTGGTTTATGTCTTACTGTGGTTAATGCTGATTTTTTGAGAAACTAAGATCAGAGCTTGATGTTAACTTTGACTTGGGAGCATATAGCTTTCATAAATGGTCCTAATGTCCTGAAGTCTGAGTTTTGTTTTCATAATACCCCTTTTTGCAGCATTAAATCTGGGGAATGTCTGTCATTCCCAGCCTTAGAGAAGGGTTTAAGTAACAGCAGTTACCCTGGGAATTTATCAGTATTAAGTGCTAAAGGAAATAAAGAAGTAGCAGTTCTATTTGTCCAGGCCTAAATCAAAGTAAAGTAAGCAGTAAATTAACAACCTTGAATAGCATTCAAATTTGACAGCTAAAAACCCAATGAGAATTCAGAATGAGGGCTGAAGTTTTTTTGATTGTACCTTTTTTACTTGTCCGAATCTCGATGTATAGCCCTGTGGACATCCAGACCATGAACTAACCACACTGAGGAGCTGCTTTGTTGTCACAAGAAAGTTGGGAAAAGCGTTTCAGACTTTACTGTTTGTAAACAAATAAGGTTAAATATTTGTGAACAAATTGCTTGCAGATTTGTAAACAAAGCATTCATTTGGTAGGTTCTTATGTTCAACTTCGTTTTGTAATAATCTGCCCAAGAAAAAAGTTGTTTAAGAGGAGTGAATTAATATAATTATTCATGCTTCTTGGAAAAAAAAAAAGGGGGGGGAGTAAATTAGCTCCTTCATTTGTTTTACTGTATTGTTCTTTGAAATTCCAAAGTACCTCCCCTTGCCTGGTTTTTTTGGACTGTCTAGAAACTGATTCTCAAAAGCAAGGATATTTTGCCTGAAGAAGAGAATTTACCAAAGTGTAAACACAGTAATTAATTTTGATTACTTAAATTATCTTGGATAAAAAAATAAAAATGAATGCAGTAAAATATTCCAAGGTCATAATTTTAATACTTTATAAAACTTCCAGCAGTAAGGCTTGGTTATGTAAATGCTGTCATTCTTAATTATGGCACTGCATTATTTCCTTCACTGGCTATCAAAGTGTATTAATTCCTCAAGAGCACAGGCTATAGTTTCTATTAATTCTTTCGGCAATTTATTGGGATTTATAGGGTAAATGGGTCTTTTTTTTTTGTTAAGGAGTAAGAAAGCATGAGGATTTCTGTGTGATGTAACTTAATCTCAGATGCACTGAAATGGAAGGTTTCTGGGCATTTTCCAGTGCTTTAACAAAGCAACAGTTCTGTCCACCTATGAGAAGTCCAAAGTGAATGACAACTTTGGGTTGTTTGGGGGCTGATAGGTTTGGGGTTTTTTTAATGCCTCTGTCTTTAAAGTTACCCCTTAGAAAGCTGATTTATTGGATGAACACTGCTGTGTGCTTTACTAGTAATTTAAGATCTTAGCATCTGACCTTTAAAGACATTGAAGCATATTGCTTTTTTGCTGATACTACTGAGAATTTATAGTTCTGAAGGCAAATTCAAGCCTTTGTGTAGGTTCCTTCAGCCTGAGCTTTAAGATTGAAACCTAAATCTCAAAATGTAATTCCTGAGACTGGACCACCAAAGCAGTTCTTTGTATATAGAATTGCAATCATAAAATTAATCTTTCCAAACATCTCAAAGATGAGGGCTTCTCTGTTTTGACTCTTTCAGCATCATTTGCTCCTTGCTGTAAAGCCCCTTTTCCACCTGCTTGCTCTCCCCTGCTGGCAGTGCATTCAGGTGAACACATCTTACAGCAAGTCGATTAAAACTCTGTATTGCAAGTTAATATTTGAGTTTTGATTGTCCTTATCTTAGCCTTTATGGTTCTGTTGTCTGCCAGTGGGATTGAGACTGGCTTATAAGTGCCTTGAATAATACACTCCTTGGCCAGTGTCATTTTCCCTTTCCCAAACTTCATTAAGTAGTGCTTACAGCTCCCTGGGGTCCTGAGGAAAGGCCAGTGGAAAGTGAAAGCCTAAATTCAAGCTCCTGTTAGGCAAAAATTAACTCTTTAGCACACTGTCCTTCTTTTATTTATGACAGTTCCTATGCAAGCAGAGTCAAGAAATAACATGTCAGTGAAGCACACAAATATTTGCCCATTCCTGCTGTAGTGTGAAGTAGTGCAATATTTAATTTGTAGTATTGTGCAATAACATTGCCACAGCTAAGTGTCTAGAAATCCTTTTATTCAGGGTTTCGTAATACCATGGAAAGGTTTTGGGGTTTTCTGTGGCTTAAACTTGGCATGGAAATGGCCTCTGTGTTTAATGTATTTTGAACTAAATTAAAAATGTGTTCTCAAGCTACCCACATTTCACTGAAGCTTCTAAAATTCAGCTTCTTTAGCTAGAGTAGTTCCTAAGAGAAAATGCAGTCCAATAACTTAAACCAGTGATTTTTAGCTTACAATTCATGGGCTCCTGTAGGGGTAGAGTCATTATACAGATTCTGTGCACAGTTCTGTGCATCTTCTCTGAAAAATCTTAGAATTTTGTTGTGTTTCTTGATCAATGAATTTTACTAAGTGATGTAAGCAGAATTCAATTTTTTTTCCTGGTCCCTTATGTTTAAAAATGTAGAAATTTATTTGGGCTCTAATAAATACCCGCAGCGATGCACAGAATTGTAATGGTCAGTGTTGCAGGAACGCCATTCAGGTATTGAGCCAAATTAGACTAAATAGTAAAACAGATTAGAAAAGGAGTTTCTGGAAATATACACCCTTGTTTTGAAGCACAGAAGCACAGCTGTAAATGGTCTATGTAAGATCCTGCATCTCCAATGTCATGATCAGTGCATTTGAACAGTACATCCTATCTTTCTTTAAAAATATATAAAAATAGGGTTTTTTTTGTTGTTGTTGCTTTTTTGTTTGTGTGTTTTTTGTTTTTGTTTTTTTTGTTTGTTTGGTTTTTTTTGTTTTTGTTTTTTTGTTTTGTTTTTGTGTTTTGGTTTTTTTTTGTGTCTGGTTGACATTAAGGTAGTTTCCCTAATGTCTCAGAATTGTCTTAGAACAATTCTGGGAATTAAATTTCAAGTGTTTGTCTGAGGACACATAGTAAATTACTGCAAAGCAATTTTAGATATATGGGATTAATTACTTGATAGCTAAATGAAAAAAATGCATTTCTCTAAACTTAAGAAACTTTTAATATAAATCTGTGATTTCTTTTTATAAGGAAGAATAGTATAATATAGCATAAAAGTTTATTTTTACCTCTGTACATAAGGTAACCCACTCATCACATGATGAAGGCATAGTACAGAACATCCATATGGAATCCCAGCCTTCCTGCTGGATAAGGGGAGAGAGAATTCCAGCGTGGGTGGTTCTTCTCCTGTTTCTGCTTTATCTTCTTAGCACGGAGATGAAAATACACTTTCTTTTGTTTTATTCATAAGATACAAAACAAACAGTAAGTTTTTAACCTCTTGGGTTGCTCAGGGCTCCCTCCTTCCCCTTGTTACCAGCACAAACTGCTATCCCTGAGTCTTCACCTCCAGTAATTCTACTTTGTTTTGATCTGTGTGGGATTTTTCTTTTAAAGATTTGGTGTTTGTTACAGCTAAATTGGAAGCCTGTGTGAAAAATGTTGAAAGCTAAAGTCAGTGCCAAATTTTAGAGCTGGGTTTGTACCCTGCTTGACAGTGAGGAACTGAATCCTCTTCCCAAACCCTGATGGTTATGTATTGTATGGACGATGCCATCCTTAAAAGGAACTGGGAAATCCTGTGCCATAAAAGGGGGAGTGGGCCCTAAAAGGTTTGGGGAGTCTTTCTGCATCAAATTTCTTCAGCTTCAGAAAAGAAAAAGGATTTCCAAACTTTTTTCTAACTTCTGATGTCAGCAGTGTGGAGTCTGGTAGTTAAACTTGGTTCTTTCTGGCTAGGGTGGTGTTATGAGTAATGAATGTAGTGAGGGTGCAATTGGCTTTAGGATACCCTCAGCTGATATTACGGACTTCCCCCCCACCAATAACCTATGTAATTAGGATACCATTATCTATGTCGACTAAGCAGAACTTGGTCTTGCAATTTGAACTTAGCTAGGTGGTGTTCCTCTCAACCTCAGAACCTCAGAAGTTAATGTTGGCTTTGCTGTCAGAATAAATAAGCACAAATCATTTGAAGTGAGGCAGGGGTGGGGGCAAGCCTTAATTACCGAAGCTCCTCCAGGTTGTATGCTAAAGACTTGCCAGCCTGTGGAAAAGCTGCTGCACTTGTGTTTCCCAAGCAAGGGTGGCTGCCAAGGTAAAACCCTCGGAAGCGGCAGCGGGCAGGCGGGCTCGCTGAGCAAGGGCTGGGCTGGGGGTAGCAGTGCGTGGGTGCCCTGCCGAGCCCAGGCACCCGGACTGTAACAGTGCTGGTCAGACTGGTGGAAGTGAAAACGTTCAGCTGGGCACTGAAGCCAAGCGGCTGGAAAGGAGGGCGATCGGGCAGTTAGCCTTGCTAGGACAGAGGGCTGCCTCATTTGCTGAAAAGGGTCTTCAGTGGTTATTTTACCCTTGGCCGCTAAACCTTGTGATTAATGTAGCAATAACATAGATAAGTACCCACGTTAACATACTAATGAGTTGCCTGCCTTGAGTGATTTGTTGTGGCATCTAACTGCTTCTTCTCTTCCTTCCTTTTTGTCACCCTGCAGTGTTCTGTGCCAAGGTCTTTGTGGCTAGGCTGCTCCAACCTGGTAGAGAGCATGTGCGCACTGAGATGCCTGCAGAGCATGCCCAGTGTCAGATGTCTCCAGGTGCCTTTCTTCTTTCTTGTTGTAAATGTTATGCGTATGCTGTTGAACATTTGTTAAAACTCTCAGGACTCTGTTTAATCGAATTGTTAAGTCTGCTAAATGTTTGTTGTGCATCCTTTTCTGAAACCTTCTACTTAACTGCATTGTAGGAGTAAATCTTAAGAGGGCTTTCTCTACGGTAGGCTCAGGCTGGGGGGTGGTGAGCTTTTGTGTTTTATTGCCTGCTTACTGAAGTTGTGATATAAGTAGCATAGTTGTGCATGTTGCCTGCTATGTTTTGCTTTCTCATTTAATTAAAAAAAAAACCCAAAACCTAATGAGTTTTGCCATTTCTCTTAAATTGCAATGAACTAACTAGCTTGTAATATTTGTGTGATTTAATTTAGAAAGGATAAGCTTTTTCTTTTCTCCTAAGTACGGTGCCTTACGTTAAAGTCGTTGCACATGTTTGAATGCAGAATAGCAAGCATGGAGTCCTGGAGCTCTTGGGGTTACTCTGTTAACTTAGCTTCTTAACTTAAAAAGCAAAGAACAGGGGAGGGTGGGGCTTAGTCTGCACAGAAGACCATGAAATCTCCTGTTCTCTGTTGTTCTAGTAAGCTGTTGAAGCTGACCCTGCATAATTTATAGATGAGGGAATTGCTGCTGTTTCTTCGCTGGTTTGGGAGGGATTGAAAATGATAAAAAGGGAGACTTTGATATACAGTTAACAATTTTGAACTCGCAGGGTATTTACCTTGGAATGAAAATGCAGAACTTGTAGTAACTGAGTGGCTCATCCTGAAGTGCTTCTGAATGTAACATTTTTAGCAAACCATAACTGTTATCTAATACTAGTGTATTTTATAACATAATAGCATTATTCGTTGGTTCAGTCTTTCATGTATACAAAATGACTACTTAAAAGAAATTGCTTTTGGGGATGAAACCTTAAACAAATTGAGGTGGGTTTTTTTTGTAGTCAGTCCATTTGATTCCAGACACTGGATAATGTGATTGTTTTGCCTTAGAGAGGGACCATTTATTTCAAAACCTCTCCTCTTGCCTGCAAAATGTGGCCACTTGTGTTTCAGCAAATCTGAATTTCAGAATGAAAAGTATCTTCAAATTTTCTGTTAAAATACAAACATGCTTTTCTGTTTGAATGCTTTATTTTTCCAATTTTGAAATACTATTTGAAGGGGAGTGGGAACGGGACACTATGACCAAGATAAAAATACTGAGAGGTAATATTTTATAGAAATTGGCACTACCTCCTGGCCAATTATGGTTACAGGAGATACTTACAGTTATGTCAAGGCAAAGTTGCAGGCGTTTGATGCCTCTCTTGGAAATATTTACAAGCCAGTTACACGATCTTCCTGCTTTCCTTCCCTGATCCTCAATGTTCACCTCCTCACTGGAAAAGTAACATAAAACTTTTTTTTGGTGGGAACTCTGGAAAATGTTTCTCCTAGGACCTAATTTGTTAATGGCCAAAGACCATCTTGGTGTTTTTCAGCAAGCAATCATAGTTGCTTTTAAGATGGATAGCAATGTTGGGAGTAGGCTGGATGGAGTTTGGTGGGATGGGCCAGTGATCTGTTCAAGGCTTGTTGATGAACCCTGGTGAGGGATGTGAGCAGCGATCTGGAAACAGCTGCTGCTTTGCTGTCAGGACTCTTCCTTGGTACAGACTTAGGGTTGCAATCCTACACTTTCTTGCTTAAATTTTTTTACCTCCTCTTTATCTGACTTGAATTTGTGACTTCTGCTTAACTGTACGTGACAGATAAGAACTATTTCAGGCTAGGAGCAGTTCTGCTGTTAATATCTGCCTTGAAAATGGTAGGCGTAGATCTTGGCTTCATGGATTTACAAACCTCGGGAAGGGCGAGGTGCTGGACTCCCCTACCCCCAGGGAGTTTCATAAAGATTCATCAGACTAGGGCTCCTTAACAAGCTCAAGGTTCCCTGCTTTAGGAATTGCAAGGACTTCCTAATAACGAATCTGAGAACTTTGCCTCAGTATAATAATTACATATAATACTGATTACAGGATAAAATACAAAACCGTTTCCTTATGAGCATCCTGCTTTCTACACAAGATTTGTGGAAGCCTGTTACTGTATGGATGTGGAGGTATCTACAGTTAAAGCCTGGAGTTAGTGCAGCTGGTGGGTCAGGATGTGCCACTGAACAAAATTCTCAGACCTGTATTGTTTTCAGGAATTCTTACAACTCTGACAGCTTTCATGAAAACCACATTTGAAGTACCACTTAATTTGTGTCAGCTCTTTGCTCCCTGTGCCTGTAGGAATTGTAACAGTCCCAGAACATTTTTAATCATCTAATAGTACCCACTAACAGGGTAAAGTGCTAGTAACGGAGGACATGGCTGCAAGGACAACCACATTGTTGACACTGGTGGGATTGCTTTGTGGTGCTCAGTGTGTGGAGAGAAACCCTTCTGTGGATCCAGCCTGCTGCTCTGGAGTTGCTGAGGAGGGATCTCAGCAGGGTGTTTGACCCGATCACATGTTGTGGGGTTTGTGCTTTCCTACTGGTTACACCCTCCTGATGGGTTGTTTGAAGAATGAGGGGTGACTGTCCTAAGCAGGTACCCGTGGGACATGCTGCTTGGGAAGGGACAGATTTGTTCATTTAAATTCTGTTCCAAAAGAAAGGCTTTTTTTTTTTTCTTCCCTTTCCCAAATTCTTTAATAAAGTCTGTTTTTTGTAGAAATAGGAGTAAGGAGTAAGAGATTTTGAATCTTTTAGAAGCATCTGTGGGAAATATATTTTATATTTAAAAAAAAAAAAGTTCTCCTTTTGGGTATGTGACTCAGTGATGCCCAAAGGGGAACTTGGAAGTGAAAGTGGCACCAGCTGCTTTTGCCCAGTTTTTAGTTTTAGTACCATGACTTCCCCTTTGTTGTTTCCTGAGCTATAAGCCCATGTGTGAAAAACAGGTAGGACATGTATACAAGGAGACCTTCATTCTGCAGCACACGCTCAATTAGAATAACGATGATTAGTAGGAAGTTTAAGAAGGGAAATGGAGAAGCCCTTTGGTGATTCATGGAAGTTATCTGGGAGTAGTATCTGTTATCTGTGTAGTGTAATTAGTGAATGGACTAGAACGGGGGGGGAGTGAACCCCTAATCTCAAATCTGGAGCCTTGTATAATTTCTTCAGGAAGCTCTTTTCAAAAATATAGGCTTCAGAAATTATCTACTACCAGTCTTAAAGAAGAAAGTGGAGATGAGGTTTCCTCTTGCCTTTCCATAATGTTGTTAGCAGTCAGGAATCCTAGCTAGACTCTTCTAAAATCACACTGTAGCATTTAAGGTAATATCCTCTGGTGCCCGTGGATTGGAGGTAGTGTTCCAGTTCTCCACAGTTAGTCTGGTTTTATATTCTGTGCTTTTTCTCACCGAGTAAAATCCCTTCATAGTTCCTGTAGTTTGCTGGAGAAATACAGAACTTACTGCATTCTGTGAGCTGTTAGTCAGTGGAGGAGAGAAAGAGAGAGAGAATTTATTAAAAACTATTTATTGCCGTTTGCAGTACTTGAAGTTTATTCTCATCTATTCTGATTTTCCACATAATTAGTATTAGTTGAAAATAAAGTCCTTGATGCTTATTATCACTTGTTATTGTTGCATTGAAAAGCATATATTAAATGCCAGTTCATAATACTTGAGACTACTATAGATTCTGAAGCCTTATTTTTAACTACTTAATTATATTTAATAATGTTTTTGTACCAAGGATCTTACCATGATGAGCACACTTGGATTCAAATAGCTACTGTTTTCATCCTCTTTGATATGGCTATGACAGCAAGATTCAAAGCATACTGATCTCCTGTTTAGGTATTTAAAAAAACTGGTTCTATTTCCAGTTGTGTAATGCAACCTTAGGGATACATCACCTTCCCTAGCTCCATACTCCTGAAGCATTGCAGCGGTTTTGAACATAGTTTGTCACACTGCTTTGGGAAATAGCTCCCACAGTGTCGTCACGCAGAGAAACGTCCAGTGTTCTTAGTGCTGAGAGTAAACATCTCCAGTGTGAAGTGAAGACTAATAATTAAGCAGCAGAAGATAAGTACACAAATGTCACTTTGAATTGTTGCATAATGTAGCATGTGATGAAATAATGCTTGGGGAGTGAATTACTAGATAGATACAATGAAATTAACCCAGTAACCAAATACTGCTCAATCAATTCCTTCTTCTTTGTATTGGTACACCTTTCCTTGACTTTTTAAAACGACATAATTGTATCTCTCTTCTAAAATTCTTAGCTTTTTATTGCTTATTTAGACACTCTTCCCCCCTGCCCAACATGTTGGGTTTTTTTCTACACCTTTCCATTTGTTGTCCTTAAATTTTCAGGTGAATTGTGTGTCATGTCCTGCTCTTTCTTTTATGTTCATATGTGGCATGTGCAGCTTGGAAGCTTTCACAGAGCACTGATTTCACTACAGGAATGATAAACTTCTCACTTCCAGAGCTTCCAATATGAGAAGTTGACTTCTTCCTCCAGAGGCCAGATCTTCCAGTTCATGTAGTGGCTTCCTCAGACTCAAAGCTGCCCAGCTCCTCCCAGCTCATTTGCCCAATGGTCCGTAGGCTTAACGACAGCGCGCTTCACTTCAGCTGCCCTTCATCCTGGACTCTGCACAGCGGGATGTCCAGCTCTCTAGGCTTTTCTCAATCTGCATTTTCATTCTAATACCACGTGTCCTGGTGATGGACAAGCAGTAGGAAGGTGACATTGACTTACTTCTTGCCGGTGTCATTCCTGCTTATAGATTAAAACAGGAGTGTATTGATGTACTTCCCATAACTGGAAGCTGTCTGCAGAAAAAAAGTGGTCTTAAAAGCCTTTGGAATTGGCCAATTCATAATTTAATACTGTGCAGAAGAACGTAGAAGTTGCCACTGGCAAGTGGAGTTCTGGAGCATTAGAGTTTTAGTGTTTATTTCTTCCACGGCATTCCCTGCAAGGGAAGTTAGTTACTTGGTAGCACCATGGAATCTCAGTCCTGTCACAACTGAGGCACAAAAAGAAGTTTATCTTTTACTTATCGCTAAGATACGATTTAGCATTCACTTGCTTAAGTCTCTTTGTTATTCTTCACTAATTTTGAGCTTCTGCTGGTTGATATTGCTATTGAGATACCAGAAGGAAGTACAACAATGGAAACTATAATTGGAAAAAATAGTATTTGAAAACTAAGAACTGTGATTTATTGGCACGAAAACTTCATCATCCTTTCTTTGCAGTGTACAAATTCAGACGCGGCCGCGATGCAGGGTTCTTAAAACGACAGTGAGAGGGTAGATGCATTCTGCTAAACCCTTTTCCTACGGCGCATGAAATCGCCAGTCGGAAGATGATGAATAGCCTGTCGCTGTGTATTCTGCATCCTTTTGAAAATGTTATTCTTCTATGCAGCTGCTAAAATGAGTTGTCATATCCAGACAACTGCTTTGCTTCTTCTCTTAGGTTTGAAGTAATTTACAAATACTTCTTTGACATGTTTTCTGGTATTTTGCCTCAAAAGAGTGGGGCCATTATTATTTCTTTTTTGGAAACAGTCCAACAGGTCCATTAAAAAGAAATGTGTATTTGATTCCTTTTCTTTAAAGGAACAGAATGTTCTCTCCGGTGTCTGAAATATTTGTGCTTGTCCCTGTATTTTAAAGAAGACTTCTTTCTGAGACAGAAAGCTTTAAAACTGAGCATAGTATTAGAGAAGTAATTAAAGATGCCCATGCCGTGGGCCTGCTGCCATGTTGGGCAGTGAGGTGGTCTGAATTACCCAGTCTGCAGCAAAAATCTCCAGTTGTCTCTGCTAGTCAGCAGCAGTCCTTCCCAGTATTGTTGTTGTTTCTGGCTGAAGCTGGAGTGTCCTCTCAAAATTAAGAGCAGTTTGGATTTTGTTTTCAGCTGTTTTTAATAATATGTCATTTCTTTGTTTTTGGTTTGGTTGTGGGTTTTTTTGGTTGCATATATTGCAAGCATTTCCACCCACCACACACACACAGACACAGTAAACCCACCCCCCAACCCCTTTATTTCCCCCTCCTTGTGCTCCAGTAGTTGGCCATCCCGGTGGTCTCTGCCATACCACACTCCAGTATCCCAGTGTGGTTCTGCAGTCTCCTGAGAGCCCGGTACAGCTCTGTCTGCAGTCTCCTGGGCTGACAGCCCCTAGATCTGGACACCAGCAGGATAAATGAATGTAAAATGCAGGGATTGTTTGTTTTCTAAGCATAATTTATCACCTGAAGGGAAGTGTTACGCTAAGCATGTTTTTCGGTCATCCTTTGTCAATCTGAGTGCTTTCAGTTGTATGACTTTAATAATTAACTAAGCTTGTTTGTTCTTAGCAGCAAGAAGAGAGACCTCCTCTTTATTGGGTCAGTGAATATTGTTTATTTTTAAGTAGAAGAGAGTGGTTGCTTACTAGATGACTTTATACTTCATCCAGTGAGCCAGCATTGATCTGCGAAGCAGAGCTCTCCCTCTTTAATTTCTTTAGCTGAGGGGCAGGAGTGTGTTCCCTGATGTCAGACTAGCAAATGGAGCAAATCTCTCTGAGTTTTGGTTCCTTATTTTGGCCAGACACGCCGTACGCCCGTCACTGGTGGCTGACAGTGGCTGCTGCCCATGGGCCTGGCTGTCTTTCTGCTGGGCCGCAGTAAGCGCGCAGCAAACGGCGGCTGCGGGCCGAGGGGAGAAGGGCGGCTGGCCAAGCCGCTCTGCGGGTTGGGGTCGTCTGCAGTGGCCTCTCCAAGCTGGGGCTCTTTGGTGCTGCCAACCACTGACCTTTCTGCTTTGGGGAGAGAGTTGCGCTGGTGGAAGCAGCTTAATACACACGAGTGCTTTGTGTTCAGCAGTTTGTAGGGAGCGCAAAGGGTTGTACATTTCACCCGCAAGCTTCAAGCTTGCTTGAACGGAGTGACTCCTTTCAGGAGCCTGCTTCTCTTTCTAAACAGCTTTTCAAGTTATTTTGACTGTGGCTGTTAGTTGGTGGGCAGTTCTCTCACCTTTGTCTTCTCTTCAGAAGTTGCCCATTTCAAAAGTTAGTTTAATAACCTTTATGATAGAGACTAGGAGGAAGCGGTGATGTGACTCCCTCTTGAGATATTTCACTCACCTGCTGTCTGCTGCAGAAAGGACTTGTGAACATAGAAAAAGTAACGTGAGCTTAGAGATCCGGTCCTTGCTCCTTTGGGAGACTTGCCTGCCTTTTGCTAGTGCTTCTCTCTTGTACCATTTAGAGATCACAATCTGTCGTCTCGCAGACTGGGAAGGATATGTCCCTAAGGAGACAAGTCCATTTCTTCCTGATGGATTCAAGTATCAACACAAGATATTAGATCTTGCCTGAGTAAATACAAAGCTGTTGCTTATAGCTGCAACAGATGAGCGTCATTTCAAACGTAAATTCATGTTCCTCAGAGAAGCCACCACAGCCACACTAAGCTTCATCCATTGCACAAGTAGCAGGCAGGGGCTGCTATTCCCAATTCATCTTACAGTGCATCTGCAGAAGGCGACGTCTTTGAGAGGTGGGATGTTGTTAACTGCACCTTTGTGTTTATGCTTTCTGAACCTCCCTTGGAAAAGGGGATTTTTTTTTTTTTTTTTTCCTGTCTGATCCTGGTACGGTGCAAAGAAATTTGCCAGTAATGTGCCTTACCCTCTGCTGCCTTCTAGAAGTACCATGGTTATGCTGGGAGGGAGTGGAATCCTTCTTAGGAGAGGAGAAGGAAATGCAAGGCAGTCTACTCCAGGTGTATCTGGAACCATCCTTTTCCTTGCAGGTGTTTGGTCTGTTTCACCCAGAAGAATTTTCAAGGAAAAAATATAATCAAATCTTTCCCACTGTGGTTGAAATGCCGTTTGTGCAGCATCTTCGTGCAGCACTGCCACACTTCTGATCAGGAACATCTCCTGCAGGAGGATCAGCTCCCTTGCTTGTGGGCAGTTTCACAACAGTCTTCATACCAGTGTTAGTAACAATTCTGCTGGTATTAATGGCACCACTCTAAGAGTCATTGTCTTAAGGACATTTATTCTTTCAGTGTGAGATGTTCCTGGGGTGCTTAGCAGGCCAGGCCATTCCTCAGTTTCCCTCGGCCTCCTTTTGTTGTATCCATGAGTTGTTCTGTAGGTCTTTAAGGCTGTGACATGTGAGAGTCCTCCCATATATGGCTTGGTTTTTGTGACCCTTTCAAACAGTGGTAAAATCCAAATAAATGGAAGGAAACGTCAGAGTCAAGGGCAGGACAGCTGCCTGCAAACCCAGCAGCAGGACCGAGCACATTTGACCAATGCCCATCTGTCAAGTATGGACAAGTTTGAGTTGACTTTGTTGCCTTAGAGAAATAGTACAGGTCATCTTCACCCCAACCTCATCCCTGCCTTCCTAATTATTGAGTTCTGGTCAGTGGCATCGCACTGAAACTCTCAGCTGTTGAAGCTGAACTCTTTTTGCTTTTGAATTCTTACCTGTTTTTTTCATTCCTCAAATTCACACGCAATTTTTGAAGCAATTATTAAGCCAGGCATTAGGAATGATCCAAACTACACTTCTGAGCTGTTTGATGTTTTGGTTTGTTTGTTCCCCCCTCCCGGCCCCTGCCCGTCTATTCTAATTGTTTATAATCAACTGCTAACTATTTACTATGAAGTGTATGAATGCAAACATCTTTTGGCCTGTCTGGGGACACTTCAGCTGTTTTTCCTTGTGTGTCCTACCTGATAAAAGTTGAATGTCATTGTACTGAATGGGTTAGGGCTGTTAGAGTTTAAATATGCTAGAAAACACGAACAAATCTAAAAGAAATTAAAAAAAAAAATCCTAATGAATGAAAGTGGACTTTGAAGTTCTCTCTGAGTTATTCAGTAGCTAATAATTAAATAACCTACTTGAAAAGTCGCTTAAGAATCAAGTGAAGATATCTTTAAAGTTGGGTATATGATTGCAGACTTTGGAGGCACTCTTAAACTTCGAAAATCATACTGCTTTTCTCTGCTTTTGAAGATACTTGAACTAGAGAATTCATTCAAAGCATATAACAACAAAAACCATTTACTCTAATGTTCCAGGAATCTGCATATAGTTCGTTACAGTTAAACTCAGCTTGTTAGAGCAAATGTGATCTGAAGGTCTCAAGCCTATGTTGTATGTATGTATTTCTATGTGGAAATAGGTGGCTTTGGAAAAATGGTAACTGTTAGGCCAAATGCCTTTGAATTTAGTACCTGAATAGTAAAAAAGCAGGATGCTTGCTGCTGAGTGATTGTCATCACTCTGCTATAGAGACTTTTATATTATCCTGCAGTATCACTTCAATTCTTTTTGAGCCCTGCTGACTTCAAAGTTACACTTCAGTGCAGTTTGTCGGAAGCAAAAGCCCTTTCAGATGCTGGATCAGGCCCCAGAAGCCAGGGGCTGGCACTCTGTGTAATGCTGTCCCTTTGTTCGGGGCTGAAAGAAACACACGGCACATTTCCTGTTGAAGTGACATCAAACCCAGCAGTGTTCAGGACGTCAGGAGATGCTTGCTGGCACACTGTGGTGGTCAGAGTTTTGGTTTCGAGGCTTCACTGCTCCGTTTCATCTGTCCCCTGCCTCTTCGATCCGCTGACCCCCTTTGATTGACACCCCTACGAGCTGGTCTGCTTGTAACGTAGAGTAAGTCACTGATGGGATGCAGATCAAAAATCATCTTCCAAAAAGAGGAACTTGAGGCATCGGGCAAATGTTCCTCCCATTCTCAAATCCTTTTCTGTGGAGTCTTACGCTGGTGTGCTCTTTGTATTAATCAACTGTATCTTGAAGTTGTAGGGCGAGAAGCGGCGCTGGCCTTACGGGTCAGGAGCATTTAGAAATCCATTATATAAATCATGAGAAATCTAAATTACACCATTTCACATTCCTTTTAATACCTAGATAAAATCAGCACTCGAATGCAGAGTGTCTGGCTAACCCCAGGCAAGGCTGAATGGATATTTGAAAAAATGATTTGGGCTTTTTTTGTTTTGTTTTGGGTTTTTTTTACATCTTGTTTTACTGATGGCTGCTTTCTTTAGCTGAAGTTAGCCTGCAGCCTTTCTGCAGATAAGGGTTTCTTCAGGTTTTTGGTTGCCTAGATATCTGCAATTACAAAAACACACTGAAATTGTGTATAAGCAAAAGATTCCGTTTTAGGCAATTAACAAGTGATTAGGATTTCCTGAAAAGTTACCATGAATTGATACAGTTTCATGAGTTGACAAATCTGGAATACATTGCCATACATCTTTAGAGGAAAAAAAATGGATTTATAACAGCACAGGATTCTTTTTTGGAGCAGTTGACTGGTTTTACGCTTTAGTTTTACTGAGTTCTTAACTGTGCTGGCTCTTTTTTCCATATTCCTTCTGTGTGCAAATGCCTTCTGTTTTGCAAAAGACAAAGAATTGAGGGCTACTGCAGTTTATTTCAGACTTCTCGGTGTTTTTATGCAACCTTTTCATAACTTTTACAGAAAAGGTTTGTACAGAAGCCTTTTCAGAATCTGGGTCAAGTTTTGCTGATCCTTGGGGAAGAGCAAAAAGCAAAGAATGAGAATCTATTCCGATGTAGTTTGGGTAGCCAGGGAAAGCACGAAGGGATGTAGAGGAGCAAGTGCCAGAATAGGGTCTTAGAAAAATGAGCAGATACATAGGCATGCTTGGAGGAAAGTATTAAGTGTTTAATTGAAGCTTATGGCTTCAGGGTTCTCCAGTCCTAGTTTATTAGTATTTAATGCCTGTGAATTTGTGGCTGTGACTTGTAGTTGCTTATTTTTAAGTTACTTTTCAGGTATGCTTGCTTCAATATGTGGTATTTGAGTTTATTGCTCAGCCACTTTTCTCAATCTGGTAGCACACGTCTACTGCTTCTCTTCCTTCTGTGCCATGCCACTGTTTCTCGTAAGGATTAAAGGGCTGCAGCTCTTTCTGGATCTTAGGGGAAGATGAAGGTAAAAGCACTGGTGCATGTAAGCAGTGATGGATATGAGGAAAAGAGATTGATCAGGTTTTGAAAGATCAGTGTAATGATCTGGCCCTTGAACTGGCTGCAGTGTCTGTGTCTCTGATGCCCATTAATGCCCATCCTCCATACAGGCTTTGCGACCCCTTCATATTGAGTGTTGTGCCTGTCTGCTGACAGGCATGTGGAGCTAACCAGATTTGGACTGAGCTGGTTTCATGTGGAGATCTGAACCTAAGTTCCCACTGGGAATCTAGGAATAACCCTTGAAATATTTCAACTTTTCACCAGCCAAGTTGCAAATGTAGTTAATCTTAACAGAGGCTGATTTATTTCAGATGAATCTGAACTTGGCTTATTACTAGCTTTGCCTGAAATTTGCTTCTGAGATGTTACTTACTCTACCTTTAATCTGAGATACCCGTGCATGGGCTTATTAATTGCGGAGGGGAGAGTGGTGTGGTTTCTGCCTGCAGAGAAAAATGTACAAATGTTTTGCACAGAGTAATTTGAATTTGTCCATACAGTGCAAATGCTTCTGGAAGCAATACCCCATTTAAACTCCTTGGTTGGTAGGAGATGCATGAAAGCTGGTTCGGGGCTTTGAAATGGGAGCGCTAATGTAGAAATAGCGTGTGGTAGGGAGACACCCCTTAGCTCTGAAATGTCTTGGCTGCTTTTGGAGGCCTTGAAGTCAGCTGCTCTTTGTGTGCTTGAATTCCTCGGTTAAAGTGGTTCTGATGGATGGGCTAATTTGAGCAGTCAGCAGTGAAATGCAACTTTCTAAATAGTTTCTTTTTCTTTACAAGTCCTATAAATGAATAGATGAGTGAATCTGCAGTTTCTTTGCATCTGCTTGGGAAGGAAGAAGAGTTACTGTGGTCTTGAGCCACTCTTTTCCCCTCAAGTTTTCATTTGTGATGTCTTTCTTCTAATATGGGAGATAATAACTTGTGATGGCTTTTATTTTAATACGGGAAATAATAGCCAGAGGGACTCTTTGCTAAGTACTGAGGCAGTTTTTAAGGTAGTAAATATTACTAAATATTTCCTTTATACTAAAAAGCCCCAAACCTGACACATCCAGTCCTCCTAACAGCCTAATAAAATCCAGTTCCTTAGGGTAGCTTTTGATACAGTTGTAGATGCAAATGGTCTGAATGGGTATGTAGCCCAGGACAAGTGTCCGTGATGCAGTGGAACCTCTGAAAAGTGCTCATTTACTTCAGTAGTTTCAATGAGTTCATTGTATGCGTAACACGAGTTGAAGTTTCCCTCGAGTCTTAAATGCACAAAGGAAAAACTGGTTTATGTCAGCACAGATCAAGATTAGAAGTGTGAATAGGGTCTACCTGACTAGCTTTGTTTGGAAAATTAGTTAGGTGAACCATTAACAACGTTGTTAGTACAAAAGCAACAGCAGTAATTGTAGCTGAGAACTTGAGGAACTTCTCTTAATTAAAAATAAAAAACCAAAGCTTTGCTCCTAGTGTCAATGTACCTTTCCATAGCAAATTTGTCATAGCCGTGTTTCTGACACAAGCATTTTGCTGTGAAAATTATTATTGCAGGCAGAAAGTATTTCTCTTTTGGGATACCCGTACTCCAGAGTAGTGAAAGTTAATTCAGAAATGTTTTAGGAAAGCGATTACAACCACTTGCTGCAATATCACTGATAAGCCTGATGACTGCTTTAGTATTTCAGTATTGAGATTTTTCTGCTCTGGGCATTGCTAATGTACTGCACGCAGTGTCTGCCAAGAGAGGCTGGGCGACCGTGGAGTTAAAGGCATGAATGGAGGCAGCTGAAAACCAAGCAACACTTGTAAGCTGAAGGTAGAATTAGAGCTCCTGTTGGGCTGGGAGAGGGCTACACAGTCCAGCTTCTTAGAAAATAAAGCCAGTTTTCATCTGGATTAGAGCATGATCAGTAAGCCTCAGGTGGAGAATTTCAGCAAGAAGAGACTTGCTCTCTCTTCTTGCTGCTGGGTGCTCTTTCACAACTGAAGATATTATTATATTACTATGAATATTGATTCAAATTTTTTCAACTACCAGGCTGAGCTCAGGATCTAGGTACTGTGACAAATGTTACAGCAAGGCTTAAAGTAGGCCTCAAACCTTCCCTATCTGAATTCTGCACAAAACTAGAACTATGAGTTTTATGGGGCAGGTATAGAGAAAGTGATTAAATATATATATCTATTTGGGGCTCCACATATTTATATTCAGCAAAATAGTTTCCATGATGGGCAAGTTTTGCAAGCCTTCATGACTGGGTGCTCGGAATGAGGTAGGGGTGAGTCATGAGCTTGCTCCCAGCACACAGTTGAGTGCTTACTGTCCTTGTAAATACAGCATACTAACATAGGCTGGGTACAGGCAGGTTTTCACTGATGACTCTTTACTCCAGACACTCAGCAGATTAAATGAGAATGAGAGTGTCTTTGAAACAGTTAGGCAAGGAATGCGCTAAGACTGTTGAGGGGAGCCCATCTCCAAGAAGTAATAAGCTATTATAGATTAAAAAAAAAAAAAAAAAATCACAGGAAACTTGAATTGGCTGAAGGATCAGAAGGGTTCTCCCCATCTAATTTTAGAAACTATACCTGCTGCTGAAGACAGAGGATATTTCTTGGGATTGCAATAATTGCATTTTTTCCTAGCGGTGTCAGTTTGCTGTGTGGAAATACAGGCAGGCTGGAAAACAGCTGGTAATTTGGACAAAAGGAGCACCTTTTTTTGTTTGGTATTATATCCTAAATTGTCTCCTAGTTTAAGCAGTGAAGAATATTTGTTGTTGTTGTTATACTGATCTTTACAAGAATGTGTTACACTATTTCTGAAGTTCTTAAAGCCAGCAGAGTGAAGTAAGAACTGTAACAGGAAAAATCATCAACAGTTATGCTTTGCAGGTTGGGATAGGAATTAAAACATTAACTGCTCTGCAGTTTGTCCATACAGCTGCCTATTAAAAGGCTGTGCCATCACCAAAAGCTCTGTGGGAGTCAGAGCCCTTGCTTAGTGTTTCATGGAGTTGGATCAGAATAGTAATTCTGAACTTCTCAGCATTTTCATGTATAATTTAATTTTACGTAGCTTAGTCCTCTGTGGACACAGCCTGCACTGATCTGACTTCAGAGATTCACTTCATGTGAAGTCAGACATACTGAATATTCAGAGATAAGCAGTTACTTATTTACTGAAGCTCAGTAAACTAATTTTATAATGAGGTTAAAGTAAAGACTGATACTTTAGAAACAAAGTTAAAATAGTGGTACTAATTGCCAATCATCAAAGCATTAGTGATTAGACAAGTTAACCTGTTTAGTCCCTGCCTGTATTATTTTGAACCTGTAAAAATAACTGTTCTGGAATGTTTAGGTGAAGAATGATTTGAGGTTTTCCTTCTCTGAGCAGAGACAGGAGCAGGCGACCGTTGGTTTTAGAGTATTTACTGCTCTGGACAAAACTTCCTGAAAAATAGGCTCTTGAGAGATGTCAAACCAGGGATGTAAAAGAATTAAGTGTCTTTCTAAAACATCGCATCTACAACTTGTGGTCAGACTCTGATGTTTGAGCGACTCAAAACACAAATTGTCTCTCTGTCCACTGGTGTTGAATTTACCCTCCCTTCCTGTCAACTCTTTGGTGGCTCGTCTGAGGCCAAATAAAAGTAATGCTGGATTTTCAGTATGAGGGCTGTTTTTTTTATTCTAATTTTGCCTTCAGCTGTTGGATCTTGGTAGACTCTTTTAGTATTTCAAGTATATTTTTGTTTGAAATCCTAGCAATAACTGCACTAAAATAAAACTTGGCAACTGGGAGAATGGCTAGGTAAGAAATGAAGCGTATTGAGCTTAATCTGTGCAGATCCTTAGTGCTTACATAAAGAGTTTAATTTAAGCTGAAACAAGCAGTTACTAATACACATGTCAAATATAGATATGTCCATGGTCAGCAGAGTTAACGTTCAAGTTAGAATCACAGAATATCTCAAGCTGGAAGGGATCTATAAAGGGTCATTGAGTCCTGCTCCTCACAGGACTACCTAAAACTAAATCAAGTTTAACTGGATGAACCTTAGAGCTTCGATTTCAAAGTGCTTTATAGGGACCGTGGGTAGTGGATTGAGTTTAACTACCATCTAATATTTTCAGAAACTCTTTATTTGGAAAATCATTTGGCTGTAGGCTCTATTTTCCACTTTTCTCAAGGGATTTTTTTTTTTAAATACAACTTGATCATCTCCCTAAATTAAAGAAAAAAAAAATGCATATTTTATCTTTTTACATAATGGAGAAATATTGCAAGGAACCATTTTCTGTAGGCAACCTGAGTGAGGTTAAACCCATAGCTGGAGGTGTCTCGTGGATGGTGTTGTCTTCTCTGGAAGCCAAACGTCTTTACTGACCACTGTCTGTACCTTTTTATGCTTCCTCCTTTGATATGGGAATCTTTTCCATTATTCCCTTTGTGTAGCCTATGGCTGTGCTGCTGAAGAAATTTTTTTCAAGTGCTGAATCTTTGCAGTGGAACAAGTTCCTGGATTAGAACATGTTGCCCATGACATCCTGAGGAGAGGGTTGCATTCATTTTGGAATGCTTGAAACCATTTGGGCTTTTCTGGCTATATTAAAAGCAGGAAGCCACAAGGGACACAGGCTCATCGCTTATAGATGGTGAAGATAGCTACCCAGCTCTCTTCCCTACTGGCGTGGTCCAGTTGTCACAGAGGATGGTGGATTCCTCTCCTCTGGGTGGATGTGTAATTAATACCTCCAGCAAGCCTTGTGCTGGCAGAGCTGGTTTCAGGAGGCAACTTGAGTATACAGAGCTCGAGCTTAATCTGCTGTGTTTGACTTCAAGATATCAAAGTATGTATTAGTTATTTTTTATTATTGCTTCATTCTAGAGTCAGATGTAGACATGACTTGTTAAAGGGGATCAGAGCCTGTTTAGCTGAACTGTTTTGATTAGTGATGTTTATTTTAACGGAAATTTCCAGGTATCTTTTCCAGTGAGTGGCAATTTTGTTAAAAAATTAGAATTTTTAAAGCCTTAGATTGATCTTTAACTCAGATCAAAATGACTGGTGTAGTCTCAAGGGTAGTGGGAAATAGAAGTTCTTGTTTTCTATCACTTGCCCTGTCATTATAGTCAAAAATATAGTAATTGGAGACTGCTTTTTTTTTTGCCCTTTTTGTTTTTGTTTTGTTTGTTTGTGGTTTTTTTGTGGGTTTTTTGTTGGGTTTTTTTTCCTTCTTCTCTCAAGGTAGCACAGCTATTGTCTGGTTTTTTTCTGTCCTTTGTATCCTGTGAATCCATTCTTTGGTTGGGAAAAGTTTCTCATCAAAGAAGCTTACCATTGTTGGCTGCCTGGCTAGGTACACCTCTTGTAACTTGAGTGGCTTGTCCCAGTTCCCAGGATTACTGCTATCACTTCTATAATTGCTCTCTCGATACTGGAACTAAAACTGGGTTAAAGAACAAAGCTGCACCATGCTGGTTCTCTTTAGAGTCAATTAAGTGACTACAGGCACTCCCAAGTCTTGAAGCGTGGCACAAACCCAAGCGTTCCCTGCCTGTAGCGGAGAGAAACCTGGTTAGCTTGTACACTTTTGATAGATTTCTGTTAGAAAAGATGCCTTTTTTTTCCGTATTTCATGAGTGAGCTGAGCCTTGCAGGCTGAGTGCTTTCCACCTATGGAAAGACTTGGGTGCTTTGGCAGCTGGTGTGATACAACCATACATATGTGGTACTATTATGCCTGAGATGCCGATTTTCATTGCTACCGGGGATCTAAGGATTTTAATTGAAACTGTGATTTGTCAAGTTTTATAATATGTACGATTTTTTTTGCCTTTGGGGATCATTCATGGTTGTTTTGATTTGGGAAGCTTTTTGTGATCGCCAAAGGAAGTGATCTTTCTGTAATTATCCTTGTTGGTACCTCCCTCTCTCCAAGTGACTTTTGAACGTGTTTGCCACGTTCATCTGCATCTCTTAGAAATCCCAAAGACTTATGGTATTGTGGAGCAGAAAGACCAAAGAAAGCTTGAAGTTACTGCAGAAGTAGGCGAGGAATATGGGATGCAAATCTTCAGGAAACAAGCTTTAAAAATTCTACAGTTTGTAGGGCAATTAGCAAAATTTGCTGCTGTTGCTGGTTTTACCGTTAGTGAAAATAAAGACAGAGGCTTTTCTCAGCGTGACTTTATTGGATTGGGTTAGAACAACTGTAAGACAATGGAAACCATCTCTGCTTAGACCCATTGTTATCACTTGGCTGCTGCTGCCATTCCCAGTAGGGGCTGGAGAGTGCTTATTCCAGGCTGACTAATTAAGGAATGACAGCTGGTTGGAAATAATAATTCTAATTTTGCAAGAGCTGTGAGCAACTTTGCAAGAATTTCTGGAAAAAACCGAACTTCTAAACAGGATTAATTGATGATATTTTGGAGGGTGCCAGGCTTTTGTGGTTGTGAAAAAACAAGCCAGTCTTCCAGCATCTGCTAGAGCAGGTCAGTTGTATTGCAGGGGCTTACGGCCTTGCCAGGGTAACTGGAGTGAGAGATTGTTGTCTGTACCAGGTCTTGATGCTGTTGAGCAGCAGAGCTGCAGGGAAAGGGGGTGAAGTCCATCTTCCTGCCGTTTCACAGCTACTTGGGTAACTCGCTGTGGTGGTTTCACCCCAGATGGCAACTGGACCCCACACAGCAACTTGCTTGCTTGCCCCTGGTAGGATGAGGGAGAGAATCAGAAGAGTTAAAAGTGAGAAAATCTGTGGGTTGAGATAAAGGCAGTTTAATAAGCAAAGCAAACCAAGGAGTTCATTCACCACTTCCCATGGGCAGGCAGGTGTTGAGCCATCCCCAGGAAACCCAGGCTTCATCACGTGTGGCAGTTACTTGGGAAGACAAAGCGTCGTAACTCTGAACGTCCCCCCTTCCTCCTTCCCCCAGCTTTATATGCTGACCATGATGGCCCATGGTCTGGGGCGTCCCTTCAGTCAGTTGGGGTCAGCTGTGTCCCAGCTTCCTGTGCACCCCCGGCCTGCTCACGGGTGGGGTGAGGAGGAGAAAAGGCCTTGGCTCTGTGTGAGCGCTGCTCAACGATAACTAAACCAGCCCCTGTTATCAGCACTGTTGCCAGCACAAATCCAAACACAGCCCCATGCTCTGGAGAAAGCTGACTCTGTCCCAGCCCGAACCAGCACGCCCGTGGAGGCGGCCAGACAGTGCTTTTATCTACAGGGAGGGTGGGGTAAGCAACAAGGTACAGGTTGATAGAAGGGAGCAGCAGGATGAAGAGAAGGTTGAACTTGTAGATACCTATCTTTCTTCTTGTCCAAGAGCCGAAGGCCATCCTGAGCAAGGGCTTGTGACTCCAGCTGTTAGGAATTCTGAAATTCTTCTTTTGCCAGGTGCTGTGGATGCACAGGACAGATTAGAGTCATTTAATTGCTTCTTCCAGACAGCAGGACAGGAGCCACCCACACATCTTAGAGTTCTTAGTGCTTTAGAGACACACTGGAGTCTTGAGTTTGGAGGTCTGTGAGCTGGGGAATGACCCCCACCCCCCCCAGTTAAGTATTTTAAGACAGAAGTATTTATTAGGAAAAGAAGAAATATCAGGGAAAAGAAACTATATATTTGAGAGCAGAAAGGGAAAGAATGAAGGTTTAAAACCCTCAAGCTCTAAAATGTAGTAAGAAAATGTGGAGCGAGTTTAAGATGAGAAAAAGAGAGAACCTGCAATAAACACTGTAGTAGTGATACATTAAATTGACATAGCTGCCTAGTTCCTGGACTAACACGTAACTACAATGCTGAATTTCCAGCCTAGAAATCAGTCTGTGCCATCTGCCCTCACAGTCATGGCCCAGATGTTGAGAGGCCATGGGGATATCTCAGCAGCTGTGCTGCCTGTGCCAGGTCACCCATTTGTGGATCTAAGGCACTGTGTCCTCAGGGGGGAGAGGGACAGGAGAAATACAGTCCTCCTACTTCTTTCTCCCTTGTATCAGCGGACATGCCAAGGGTGTAGCATCTCCTAAAGCCTGCTGCCTGGTTTTCTTTGCCTAGGCAGCAGCAGGGGCAGGGTAGAATCGAGTAGGTGCAGACCAAAGACATAAACTTGCTCTGCCATCTGCCCACTGTGCAAGTCTGAGCATTTTGGTGCAGTTTGTGTTTTTGCACACTTTGTGTCCCTGTGCTGCTCTGCTGCAGCTTTGTTATATGTTCCTAGAATTAGAAGACGTAATGTTTAGGAGACAGTTTTTAGCTTAAATCCCAGAGAAAGTTAGCAATGGTCTCTGAGGTGTTTTCTAATAAAGAAGCAGAAAAAAAGCAATGGCAGAGTCTTGTCGTGACCTGCCCAAGGAAAGGTACACTGGGGCTAAATTGCTACAATTTGGGGTTTCTGCTGAATACACTTCCCCAAGCCACCCCTGGTTGACATTTTCAGTGAGTTCCTGTTCCTTGCTCTTATCTGGCGGGATCGATGTATGTATTTACCCTTCAACAGCAAAAGGGGATGAGATGTTCCATACTCATTAAGGACATACTGTTAAACAACGCATAATCACTGTAATGAGTATTTCTAACACTTACATTGAAAATCACATAAAATTATAAAACCCCTGTGTCATTCCCTGGAGTCAGGTTTGCTTTCCAGGGCAGTTGACCTGCCGTGGGCCAGCTGGGCACTAGTACCTCCAGCTGGTTCCTGTTCCTGCTGGTGGGAGAGCATTGTTCCTGTGTTCTGCCCATCAGTGACAGTGCTGGTTACGAGCAGCGTGCAGTCACAGCTGGAGTGGCCCTCTGGAGACTGTAATTCTGAAGATCTGGGAAGCAGGGTTTCTTTTTCTGCTGTTTGTGTTCTGTGCCCATCCAGAAACAGTCAAGTGTATGTGTCTGTGGAGCAACACAAAGCCTGCACTGCCTTTGTTCATTTCTGGATTCCCCAGTAGCCATCTCCTGGGCTTGTATTTGTTGTCACGTGCATCACAACTAGATAGGCTTGAGATTTTCCAGCACCTACCAGCAGACACAGTTTTTACAGCGTAATCTTTAGTCCGTGCCATGCAAGGCAGAAGTGGGTTCAGGGTGGGCTTCACGCCCAGCAGCGTAGTTGGGTGGTGGAGGAGAGCTTGCTTAGAGCAGTGATACTGGGGACTTGTCAAGTCATCTGGTTGTGGTGCTGTGCATCACTCATGTGAGGAGGAGGTGAAGTAGTACATGCTTTTGAGGTGGAATTGTGGTTTTGGTTGGGGGTGGATGTAGTTGTTAAGGGGTTAATCTGTAATCTGTGACGGCAAGAGTGAAGGAATTGTGTGACTTATTCCATCATGTGCTTCCTTGAGTGCATTGTTCCTCTTTCTGCAGAGAGCTGACAGAGGGGAAGAAGGCTGCCCTAAGTGCAGTCACTGTTTTAAGGCATTCCAGTTTTCATGATAGCCCTCTGCTCTCCTGGGCACCAGTGCTGGGGAGGACGGGCTTGCTGAGAAGCTAAATGAGCAGTCACTGCCTAGGTGTGGGGTACCAGGGATAGGTAGGAGTAGACAGCAGTTGTGGAAGGGACAGTGAAAGGGAGCAGATGATTACAAAACAAAAAGGGAGGAAATGGGTGAAAGATTTTGAACAACCGAGGTAAGCTCTGAAAGAAACGCTGGCAGCTGAGTGTTTATAGAAATTCGTACATCATCTTGAACAGAAAGGGGAAAAAAGAGTAGGGAGGAGCAGTTCTGGTGTGGGGAGAGCACTGTAATTAAGGCAGGGTTAGGATGAAGAAGAGATGGTGACTGCTGAGGGTTATGGGACACGGGCTGTGGCAGTGAACTACAGGGGCGTTCTGCTACAGATGGGGGAAAAAAAGTCATGTTCTGTTGCATGTAAGTAGCTTGTAGTGAATTTTTTTAATTTTTTTTTCCTTTTAAACTAGATGTATGCAATTTAACTTTGGCAGAGAGTGCTTGTTGATTACTTTGACAGGCTTAATTACTTTGGCTTGAATAGGATGAAAGTGAATTTATTTCCCAGTGAGAAAAGTGTTGAAAGACTGCATGAAAACCTGTCAAAGGAAATTGAAGAGGGGTTGGGGTGTTATCTTTACAGTAAATGGAATTGATAAACATGTCAGTTAAGGGGAATTTATTTATAATACCCAGGGTTTGTGGCCTGAAATCTTTGATAATTCTGTTCACTGGGAAAATGATTTTTATCTGTTCAATTGATTTGCTTTTTCATAATGCTTGTAGAGCAAGGAATTGCCATAGAATAAAAAAAAGGAAATAATTCTTTTCCCCCTCCCCCGTAGAACACGTCAGTAATGGAGGATCAGAATGAAGATGAGTCTCCAAAGAAAAATACCCTATGGCAGGTAGGTCTAACAGCCACATAGAAAGTTGGCATGATTGTATTTATATGTTCCTACTTTTGAGAAACACAGTTCTGTGTCTGTGTAATTATCCTTGTATGAAGTTGACTGTTATCATCCTAAAATTAGCTTAGCCTTCAAGCAAAGGAAGACACCAATGAATAATACTTGAGAAATTATTAGCACTCAGATTTTGTAGTTTGTGCTGACCTTGGAAGGACAGTTCTGTGTTGAAGGATACTTGGGAATGCAGTTCCACCTTTCTGAGCATGTGACTCTCATTTAAAAGGAAAAATTCAACACCTTCACACAATGAGTTGTAACCAATTTGCTTTGAAGTAGTTTGGGAATATTTCAGAGAGCTGACAGTTGTTCCCCAGAAGCCCTCTTGGTCTCCTGAAGGACTCTGAAGAGCCTGGCATCAGTCTTTGGTTCTATTTGCTAATTAGCAGTAAGTCCTGGGGTGTTCTTGTAGCATCCTTATTTGTAGCTAAAGCTCCCAGGATTTTAATAGTGGTTTTATGTGGATGTCTTAAACATAGTCATGAGCTGTTTTCCAAAAACAAAACAAGTCCTTGACATTGTGTAATTCTTGATTTTCATTTATGGACAAGCAGTTCCACACTGACATGAGGGTCTTGAAATTTTTCAGTTAGAGTATTAATACCCAACTTTGGTGTGTCTCTAAAGGCGTGCTATTGTAACTGCTGGAACCCATGTAAATAATCTGTAAAGGCAGACTGCAGTATTCAACAGAAACCACTGGTTTAATCTGGAAAAATTTCTTCTAAAAAAGAATGAAGTTCCTTGCTATTTAACTGGTAAGAGGCATAAGGGAATTGAAGTCTTTCAGTGAAAGAAGTAACTTATAATCCTGCATGAAATGAAAGATGGAATTTCTGTGGCCTAACTTTAAGAATGTGTTTTAAAATTCAGCTTTGATTATTTCTTTGTCTCTTCTAACACATTCTTTGTTGAGAGTGTTCTTGCAAAGCTGTTTCTGTTGTTTGTTTAAATCCTGATATTTCTTTTCTAAAACCAGATAAGTAATGGAACTTCATCTGTGATTGTCTCAAGAAAAAGACCATCGGAAGGAAACTACGAAAAGGAAAAAGACTTGTGTATTAAATATTTTGACCAGTGGTCTGAATCAGATCAAGTTGAATTTGTGGAACACCTTATTTCACGAATGTGTCACTATCAGCATGGACATATTAACTCTTACTTGAAGCCCATGTTACAACGGGACTTCATCACTGCGTTACCAGGTAAACTCACTTTTAGTTTACTAGTTATAAATACAGTTATAAATACTCTGGTTTATTTGATACTTTAGGTGTACGCAGACTTTTTGGAACATCCTCCAGCTTTAGATAGCCTCATATAAATAAAGTAGTGTTTCCTGGTCAGAAGAAGGGTGGGAGGGTAGTTGAAGTCATTCACTTCTGTGATTAATTGAATTGGCCACTGGATGCCAGTGTTGTTCCACGTAAAAGCAGTTTGAGTAGCACATCCTGAGGAATAGTTTGTGTATAAATTGGAACTGAGTTGTCACAAAAGTTGTATCTCTGAAAGCTCTGGTCTAAAATTGTTTTACATATGAACCTTTTTCATATTCGTATGTGGAGAATACTCTAGAGGTGTTTTCATTTGTGAAGTCTTTACATTTTAGTTTTGTACTAAGCTTCCTAAATCTTAAATACAAAGCTGCCTGCTTGGACAAGTGGATCTGGTTTGTCTGCTCTCGTTACTGCCTGAAGAGCAAAAGCACTTGCAGATTTTTATTGTATAGTCCAGCTGTGATTCCTTCCTTCAGTTGCTCAGAACCTTTTCTGCCACTGATCATTGTAAATCTGTATCAATAGTTCAAATGTGAAATCTGTTCTTACACTTGCTATGTGCATTTCTTAAAAAAGAAAAGAAAAAAAAAAAAAAAGCAGCAGTAATAACTGAAAATAACAGCTTTCAATCACCTGGTATGTTGTATCTATTTTCCTATTAATTTTTGCATGGAATTGTATTCCTGGATTTTTGCTGCTGGGCAGAATGATTCATTTGATTCTTTGAAAGGTAAATATGTGGACCTTGTTTCCAGAGTGGGAAATAAGCATGAAGTAAGTGGACAAAATGTTGTGTGTGCCTTTGGCAGTATCATAGCCCAGACACATACCTGCCAGGAGTGAATAGTCTGTGATATTATCCCAAGAATTACGAGACACAGTGAGGGCAGATAAAGAGGTGATAAAAAATATAAAAGGAATTGGAAACAGGACTTTTTTTGAGCACAGGGACCACTGGAGCAAAGTTCCTTTAAAGGTTGATAGTATTACAAGCTTTGAAGCATTTGTAGTCGTTGGTGTGCTTAGGTGGTCTTGTGCATGTGGACTTTCCTGGTATTTGGGACAGAATGCTGCTAGGGCATTAGGGGTTTCTGCTCTCTGTAGAGCTGATGTTTTCACAAAACCTGGAGGAATTCAGCTTCTGGAGGTGATGGGCAGATTCTGGTTCATTTGTCAAGCATGGTTGAAACGAATTTCTTAGTAGCTGGAGGGGAATGAAGAACATAGGGTAGTACACAGAAAGTGATACAGAATTTCAGATGTGCTCTGTTTTCTTAAAAAACAGGCTTACAAATGTGAAAGGGCTATGGGAGGGAGGGAGGGGGTGCCCTTCCACCCCTGCCTCACTTTCAGGGAAGTTATTTTATAGAAGACTTTGGCCACACACATAAAAACGTGCTCCTCAGCTCCAGTGGAGAGCGGTCTCCTTTTGGTAGCATAGGTGTTTCTCCAGCTTGTTTTCAACATATTAAATACTGATTTATATAGGGATTATCTGGGATTAACAAAAAATAGTCATGGTGATCATGTGCAATCACGTGATCTTCAATTATCATTTTATTTTGTTTGCTTTTATACCTCAGTGCTGATAGGGAGTTACACACTTCTTTCATATTATGTATTTATTCCTATGAAATGTTGCAGAGCTGCATAAGCTGACACTTATATGCATCACATTTGTATATATAAAATATATATTTATATTTAGAACTACTTTTATTTTTGAAGATGTATATACTGGGAACTGTTCCCATACTCAGCCTTTCTTGAAGATAATGTGGTCTGTGAAGAATGTCTGTAGAAATTTCCTCAAGAACTTAATCTGAGCTGATTGAAATCAATCCTGCTTTGGACCAGCATCACCTTAAAAGATAACAGGAAAGTGCTACCTTCTTTTAAAAGGTAGTTTCACTTGTCTTACCTAAAAATTCTTTTGGTTTAAGTGGAAATAATTTTTGCTTGCTGCAGCCCTTACATTTGACACCTGTGAGAATGCAGAAGAAACTGGAAAAAGCTTGTAGTATCTGGCTTCCCTTCACTGCAGTGGAAAAAAAGTCCTAATTTGGGTGTGCTTTTCTGCGAGTGGTGGCAGAAGGTTTAGTCTGCAGGGTCTGTTCATAGAAGCTGGGCTGTGGTTGGGCCTTTTCCTTTCCTGCTGATCACCCTGGTGCATTATGGCCAATACCATATCAGCTATTGCCAAACCCCATTGATCGGAGTGCTGCAGAAGCCCATACTCATTGGATTTCCACATCTGCCACCGCTGTGTCCTCTGGCACGTCAAAAAAACCCCAACCTCTCAAAAGACAGCGGTGTGTAATGGACACCACAACTGCGAGAGTAATTTGTGTCACCTCTCTGCTTTTGATCCTCTAGTTATCATTATGTAGATGTTAATCTTCATATTCCTTGCATGGTCTCTTCTCTCTTATGCCCTTTCCGTAAATTAATTATAGCATTGACCCTTGTGCACTACCTTGTCACCCTTGATTAGGAAAGAAAGCCCCTTCCGTATTTATTTTGTGTCTTAAAACTGTAAGAGAACTTGCTGTCAGGCCTGTAAAACCCAGACAGGATTCTGTTGAAATTTGTTTCTAAAATAGGAGAAGCCTGTGTAGTTGCATGGTCTGACTGCTTTGTGTCTGATTTCAGTCAGTTTTATAGAGTTGGCAACCCATGTTTGGGTTTTGTTTTCATCCAAAGTGATATTTACACATCAAGCTTTGAAACCCCTGGGGATTTTAATTGTTTTAATTCTTTTATTGAAATTCAACCAAACCTTCATCTGGTTCCTATAATCATCAACAGCCATGAGCTTTCACTGTTTTCTGTAAGACTGCAGAAGCTCTTGTAGAGACAACGAGTTGGGTGTGAAGTTTTTCTTTGAAAAGTGTACCAATAAATGCTAGATGCATTTTACTAAAGAAAATTGGCAGGGTTTTAGTACCTATTTCAGAAACTGTTTACAATGGTGAATGTTCACTGTCTTTTAATGTAAAATAGGTATATGTAGCTATTTCACGCCTTAATATGTCTTAAACTTAGTCCTGCATCTTGACTGAAATAATTATAGCAGGCCTATCCAAGTATTTATGCTTTGGACCCATTCCTTCTATGTTAATTAGGGTCAATATTTTCCTTCAGGTTGGTTTTTTTTTTTTAATGGGAACAATTGAAATCTGTGCACCTCTGCAAACAGTACAAATATTAAAGAGTAGATTTGGTGGCAAAACATTTGTGTCTTTGTGCTCGGTCTGCAGCTTTCGAGGCTCGGTGTATTCGTGGAAGAAGAGATTGCTGTATTTGAACATCAGAAAACACTTGAGTTTCTGACTTCTTAAAAACCTGGTTTTAACTGAGGCCAGTGTTATACAGAACGGTGAAGATTATATATCATAATAAAGTGGCTTCTGCTTTGTAATTTGCCGTTGATCCTTAAACTCAGTAATTAATACTGGCTTCATGATGCACTGGCTGTACGTGTTAGAAGGGTACAGTCCCAGCTCGACGAGAGTGCGTGGGTGTGTTAGTGCTGTTGTGGAGCTATGGTGGCTGATTGCAGTTAGCTTTTATTGAAAACCTTGAGTTAGAGCAATTAAACGTTAATGAGCACTTGGTCCTAGCATTACACCACAAGTACAAGTCTGAAAAAGCCTTGGGCTAGTGAATAAAAACAAGCTTGTCACTTGGGTTTTGTCTCTGCAAACATTTGGTCTGATACTTCCATAAAACATCCTTCTGTAGATAGGCAATCAAGTCTAAATCTTCTCAAGAATATACTTAACCTATAAAAAAACCAAAGTCACCTTAGGAATGAAGATTTTCCATGTACTTTGAGTTTATTTTGAGATTTATTCTCCTTAGGAGCTGTGTGCTAGCCCTGTCTCTAAATGCTTGTAGTGTGTGCTGCAGTTACATGATTTTTTTTTTAATGGATTTTGAGAAGAAATCTTAGCGTGATACTTGGTGTTCTGAACATGTCACAGGAAGGCATCAAACACACTTAATATCCAGCCCTGTTTGTACTCTGGAGCATAGTTTCCTTAAGTGGCTTAGGTAAGGGAGCTGGGGCCAGCTGGCATGGTGAGTTCTGTACCTCTCTTGGCTGAAGAAATGGCATTAATGACTCCTGGTGCTTCAGCAGCCATTTGCTCACCTCTGTTTCAGATCATTTTCTCAACAGACAGAAACGGCAGCATTGATCTCTCCACCAAAGACTTAACTTCAGCATGAATTGGTGGTGGTACCTCCCAGTTGCATTTCCAGACTTGAAGCGTGAGAGGTGGTGGCTTTGGAGCCAGAGTTTCCCAGCTATTTCAGAGATTGTTAGTGTTCTTCAAATGCAGCTGTGTGGAAGACTGAACAGTTGCAAAATGTTCCTGCTTTGTTGTGTGTCCTTGGTCTTAATCAGCTCTCCATTTCATCTGGAGAGAAGAACAGTAATTCTTTAATATCTTTAAGAAGAATAGTAATTCCCAAGCAAAACAAAAACTGCAAGCAGTTGAACAAAGTGGATGAGTAAGTTGCTGAATACACACGTTGTATTACTTGGACATCACATGCATTTCTAAATAAGAAATCATGAAACTATGGACTTGAACAATCCTATCTTTGCCTTGTGCTAAAAGGTGATAGGATAGAAAGCAAGGCCTGGTGTGTGCTGTCTGCCAGCATGACTGTGACCCAAACACTTTTTTTTATGGTCTCAAAACTGTAATTAAATTCTTCTGAAACTGCTTAAATGACATGGACATTCCTACACACACAAAGGATTTGAAGTACAGCAGATGGATTTCTAACAGTGGAATGTGCTGTGCGCTGCGTGTGAAACTCCTGAGGTGTTTGTGCTTCTTTCAAAATCACTTGCCTGCTGTGGAGAACCAAGTGGTGCAGTAGTTCTGACTCAGCCTTTTCAGTTTCACTCTCAAGTTGACCAGTGTCTTTTAAAAGGTGACTCAGGTATGTTGGAACAGGGGGAAAAACCCCAAACCACCACGACCACCAAAACCCCACAGAACCATGTATGTGAGTTCCAAGGCTGCTTTGCAGTGTAGCCTTTGTTATTCGGTTGATACTAGGAACTTGACAGCTCCTCAGAGTTCTCACCTCCCTTCTGGGGGATGGTAATTATTTAGTTTGTTTCAAGGAGATGGCAGTAACAGATAAACTTTAAAAATACTCTTTTGTGTGTGAATATCATTTGAACGTCTTCTATTTGTCTGTCACTTTCTCCCTTGGGAATTGTTCCTTTCACATCTGACACGTTCCTGATCTTTACACTGCAAAGCTGGCTCAGAATTGTAAGCAGGTGCCAGGGGCCTGCTTTGCCCCATAACCTTTCTTTAAGTACACAGTTGAAATAAGTGCAGAGTTACTCTTTGAGTAAAAGCATGTAAGTCTCCTTCATCTCTGAAGGTGAGTATACAGGTGGTGATGGATTTACTAAATTATGCCAACTGGAATGAGAAAAGCATCCAGTCGATGGGTACCCCTTCAGCGCAGATCCTATCATCCTGTCTTTACACCGAACATGTGCCTAGGGACAGCTCTTCCTTTGGCTGTGCACAGTTTATTTGATGAACTTTGCATCATTCCTTTGCTCATTCACCTGCAATCTTTCAGGTTCCTGAGTAAAGAATTTTACACCCTCAAAGTGCAGGCATTGGAAGATGTGCCTGTGTTCAGGGTATCTTGTGCTAGTGATGTTTTAGAACCCAGACATAGCTGGAGAGTGGTTTTCTTCTAACATAGGGGAATTAAGGTTGTCTGAAAAGGTTAGGTTGATGTGTGCCTCAGCTCTTCTGCCACATCACCGCTGGTTAAAATGTCTTTCAGGTGGAAGGCACAGGACAGCATCCTCCTATCTCTGGGAGAGCTGGAAGCTGAAAGGCAGCGCACTTGTCATTCTGCCACATTTTGCAGAAATACTCTTGGTGTCAGGCTGTTTTCCTCTCTTTTTAATATTTCTGGGTCTGCTGGTTCAACTATAACCTGCTTTGGTGTTTACTTCTAGTTTCATCTCACTTCTTCCGAACTTTACAGTCATTCATTTTTATATTTAATTAACCTTGAAACATGGGAGTCTGATACTAATTGAACTGAATTAACAGTTCTGTCATTTCTCAACACTCTGCTCTTTCTTTTCCCTAATGATTTGTCTAAATATCCCCCCATGAGGTAAATATTAATACACCTTTAGCCCTGAACTGCAGTACACATCACGCACTCAGCACTCTGGAGAGCAAGGGAAGGCTGATCTAAGCTCATATGTTGTCTAATGGCAACTGAAAGAAAAATGGTGCAGTGAAAGTGGGAGCTTTAAACCCTTTGCTACAGGAATCTGTGTCCTGCTCTGCTGCTATAGAGTTTTCAGTTCTGGTGGTTAGCTGCTGTATCCTCTGTGCTGTTGGCTTCGGGAACTGTAGCGCTTTGCAGAGAAAATTATTCCTCTGCAAAATGTAATGTGCTGGAAAGATATGTAGTGGGCCGTGCTGTGTGATAACAGCATTATAGATGCTCTGTGTAGGCTAATCTTATGTTATTGAACATGACTGTTTGGTACTGAAGTCTAAATTAACTGTTAGATCTGTTAAAAGACTCTGTGTGTTCTTCTCATGGCTCTAACCTTCACAATCAGAGAAACGCTTACTCAGCAGACCCCTTTGTTTTCTTTATTTTTATCTAGCTGTATCCTCTACTTTGCACCATGAATTAGTGTTCTCGATACCCAAGGATTCATGTTTTTAAACTAACTCTTGCAAATGACCTTGCAACGATGACGTTTTCCAGAAAAGCCTTGAGAACTGTTTCACGTCGCATAACGGCCCGCTCACATCCATATGCCCCAAGTAAACAGGGTTGTGAATCTCACAGTTGTTACTCACTTGAAAGATTGGGATGGGGCAGATGGGAAGACACTTTTACAAGGTGTTTAAATGGTATTTTCTTCAAAGTGCTGATGTAGAAGATGGTGCAGCTTAAAGCTTCTCAGAGCACGGTATTGTTAGGAGAGAGCTTGCTGGTTTGGAAGTGGTTAGAGGAGAGAGACACCCGTTATTTCAGCCTCTGACATGTTGGTTATTTGGATCTGTTGTTATGGCTGAGACTGAAAAATAATGTATTAACATAATTTACATTGCAGGAGCTTTCACCATTCTTTGAAGCCTTTTTATAGTTCTCTAAATTATGTCGAAATGCTCTTCAACCCCATGTATTGGTTACTCCTTTCTCACGCTGTTCATCTTTGCGAAGGCTATGCCAAATTTAGTGGAGGACTACATGCACACATCTTAATTCTTTATAAAACTTAACAGTAGTTCCTTTGATTTTATTTCTTTTTTTATCAAGGCTATTTGAAGCCTTCAGTAGGCTGTTATGAGATAAAGTGGAAAATAAAAAAGGTTGTCATCCCCTTGTTTGAAAGATTTTTTTGAAATTTTTTTTTCATGCTTGGCCAACTGGCGTACGTTATTCATGGAACTGAAATTATTCTACATCTCATCTGGTGGAGTTTTGGGGGAAGAAAAATTTCAGGGCCTTTGAAATAAGAAACAGAATTCCCAGGGATGGATATGGGGAGAGATATATATATATATATATATACACACATATAAATTTAAATTATATTTTGGGGGATGGGGGGGAGACCAATGACACTGTAGTTGGAATATGAACGAGAACATTTTGGTGGCTATTTTAAATTTAGTGCAAGTGTATAATCTAAGTGGTTTCTATGTATGTACTTTTACTCAACTACAGTCACATTTTTAACAAGGCAAGATCTAGGCAGAGACCATAAGCAGATGCATTCAGCATTCTAGCTGGTTTATCTTGATAGATCTGTGGTAGCAGCTTACTGTGTTCATCGTCTTTGTTGATTTTGTTTACTATTTGTGCTTATTCTCTCTACAAGCTTCAGCTTAAGTACCTTGTGCTTTTGATATTTATGAAATAATATATTGCAGCATGTTGCTTTACATAGACCTAGTTTGATGAGCAGGACCCTAATTCTGGTATACTTGAATTTTTGGCATGTTGAGTGTATTTAATATGTAAATCAAACCCTGCCATGATATGAAGGGATCAGAAGGGGTTAATGAGCTGCCTCTGGTAGTTAGGATCTACACAATGGAAGCTGGTGTTTCCCCAGTCTACTTCTAACTACTGCTTGTTGGCTACCATACCTAATGCTGCAGGTGAAATTAGAGCACGAGAGATACTGTTTCTGGGATGCCTAATGTAAAAACATTGGGAAACCTTTGTGCAGCTGAATTAAATTTACTGTGCAGAAGCTGAGCTGTCACATCTCATCATGTGTTACTTGACTTCTGGCAACGCTGAGGTTTCTTAGCTGATTCTCATTCTAGAAACAATTGCAGCCATTGCCCCCCACCCCTCCCAGAAAATGCGGTGTTGAATGTTACAACTTGAAGTTGTTTCAAACAACTTGTCCCTCTTGATTCTTTTTTTCTCCACCTTAAGAGAAGCCTCAAACCCCCCAGCTTCTTTAATCATTCAGTAACAATTTCTCTAAGTATAGAGTCTAGTGAGATTAAATTAGGAATTGGGAGAACTGCCATGGATGTTAAAGCACCATTTGCAATTAATAAATTACTGTCAAACTCATTCTCATCGATTTCCCCTTCCTACGCTGGGCTGCAGGGCATGGGCTCTTTGGTGTATGCTCTACCACTGGAGTCCTGAAAAAAAAATTCAGGAGTAGGGCTTGGCACCTTCATGCTCTAGAAGGAGCTTAAATAGAAAAGGTATCCTTGTATTTGATACTAGACTTTTTTACAGAACCTTTGCTCCTGCTTCTACTGGCTACGTCTGCGTTTGTTCCTGCGGAGTTCTGACGAGTTGAATAATCTAATGTTATATGTAAGGAGTAGTAAATCAGTATTTTAATTTTTCTTTACTGGTGCTTAGTGAAGCATCTGCTGGAAGATAATTATGGTTTTGGACCGTGTAACTCAATACAATATGTGCACAAAAAGCCAGAAGAAGCAAAATGCTTTCTGTGCCTTGTTTTTTTCTGTGCTGAAATTTGGGTTGTGCTTGTTCTTGCTGGGGAAATGGAACACTTCAGTAGACAGAGAGCTGGGAAAAGGGTAAAGTGATAGAGATATTTCGGTATATGTGTTTGAATTAATTTATAAGTGGTACTTTTACATATGATAATGTAACTACCATGTTGCTCCAGTGCCTTAAGGCTGTGTTGGCTTTCTCTGAATGTATTGCAAAGCTTGTTTAGTAGTTTACTGTGAAGTGACTGACATTTTGATTGCCTTTATTTCTTTGTAGAGCAAGGCTTAGATCACATAGCAGAAAACATCCTTTCCTATCTTGATGCCAGATCACTCTGTGCAGCAGAGCTGGTATGTAAGGAATGGCAGAGAGTCATCTCTGAGGGAATGCTATGGAAAAAATTGATTGAGAGAATGGTACGCACAGATCCGCTATGGAAGGGCCTGTCGGAAAGAAGGGGTTGGTAAGTACCTCGACAACTAAAATCACCTTTTCCAGTGTCCTCTTTAATACATTTCCCTAATTGTGAGCTCTGACAAAAAGTCGGTATCCCTGAGATCCTCACCTCTGCTCTGGGCCAGGGGGGTGGCTATGGGGAAAGCTGTTGGCTCCCATGTCTGCTTCGGCTCGGTCCCCTGTCCCTTTGTGCATGGTGTCTTTACACACCTGCTTTAAGACTGTCCACAAATTTGTGATTTCTGTTTTGTGGGGAGATCTAACATGTAGAATTAGCTCACAATAACGTGTTTTACAGGGCTTTTTACAATTAGAGTGGTTTCTTTTTCTCTTAAAATGTGAAATATCTGATTGGGCTGCAGAAGCCTTTCTCAATGAAGTTTTTCTGTCTTTTACAAGTGTCTGAAGTGATAAGAGGTGTTCTGCTTTAGAAACCTGGTTTTCTGTGCTCTCTAGTGGTGTCCTAAGAAAATGCAGGAATGTTGTAAAGAGCCTGGAAGGGAGAACACCCCGCTGTCTAAAAAGCCGTATGAGGCAGTGAACCCTAATTTGGGAAACCATAAGAAAACCCCATGTTATCTCTTTAGTCTTGAACATTTTAAATGCAGCTGTCAAATTGTGAAGTCACAAGGCTTGTAATGGCAAGGCTTAAAAATTCTTACAAGTGTTCTGGGAGAATGTCTCAGAAGGTTACGTTCTGTGCAGATTTTGAATTCCTTTAAAGTTTGGTTTCTTTGTGCTATATCAAAAAATATGTTTCTGGTTCTTTCTAGGGATCAGTACCTGTTTAAAAACAGACCAACAGATGGCCCCCCAAATTCCTTTTACAGGTCCTTATACCCAAAGATAATACAGGATATAGAGGTAGGTTTTCTGATATATATACTATCTGCAGGAGAAATAATGTTGCATATTGTTAATGTTTCAGAGGTGGTGCAAGGTGGAGAAATAAAGTGTATCATGTGTATCTCTATCACTACTACTTGGTCTGTTCTGGCTCTTCAGACAATGGAAAAAACACTCTCAGCAACTTACTGCTGCCCTATGTGCATTACTTCAGGTGTTAACACCATCCTTTTGGCATTTCAGTATTGTAAACTCTTCTGGGAGTATGGATTTTAATAAAACAGCTGTTTTGGGACACACACTACTCCAAGATAATTCCATGTATTGATGAATGTTCTGGTGTATTGGTTACACTCACTTAGAAGGTGATCTGAGGGTTAATGCCTTAAACACCAGTTATTTAAAACATTGCTCATTTACTAACTTGCTACTTCTAAAGCAGCAGCTGTCACAAATACAAGTAACTTCACCATGAAGGATTTTTTTTCCTCTCTCTCCAGTGGTTTGATGAGACCCATAATCAGACCTACAATGATAAACCCCGCAGGGCTTCAGTGATAAAGAAACTGCCAAAATGACTATTCTTTTCTTTGATATAAAATTATACTTAGCTTGCTTGAGATTTACAAAGCTGGGCTTGCTGGCTCATTTTAAAATGTTTCTGATAAATCAGGATCATCTCATTATTCTGCCTACCAGCAGAAAGTCTCTCTTACTCAGTTTGCTGTAGACCCACCACAAAATGATTTAGATTTAAATTATACCACAGGCTGTGATGGATTTACTTCAGCTACACGAGGGATATGAAATTACTGGTCTGAAATTTGTTAGTGGGAAAACATGCGTTTGGATGTTTAAGGCAGATGTGAACTAGTGGAATCATTCTGCTATGGGCAAGTGTGAATTTGTGTTGCTTGGCACTCAGTAAACAAAATTATGCAGAGCTCTTAACCTGTCTGTAAAATGTATCTGCTGGCAAACACAGTATTTTTCAAGTATGTTTTATAACCCTTGCTGCACTATTTGTAAACATTTAGAGATAAAGAACTAAGCATGGAATGTAGCTGAGACAAAATAAGATCAAACTTGATCTTTCCTTTTGAGATGAATGATATACACTTTATTATTTGAAGGGATATGTCTCCTCTCAGTAAGGAATGACAGAGTGATACTGCAGTGCTTACCCCAGTCCATGGGATAAAGAACAACTCCTTAATGTGATTATTTTCTTGCTTTTCTGCAAAATTCTGTTATATTTCAGTGAAGAAAATGGGCAAAAGGCAGTGTGAAAACCTTTGTGGAGAACACTGAAAGAGTTCAGCATTATTACAACTCACATTTTTGAAGTTATTCTTCTGAAACTTATTTGTTTAGATAAAAGTGGAATATTTATATATAAATTCCTATTATTAGAGATGAAAGTATTCCTTTGAGGTGTTTGGAAGCCTTTTGAACTGTACTTCATTCTTTAGGTGTTGTAGATTTGCTAGTACAGCACATGGAAATGAAACTCCCGGATTGGACAGTTCTTGCTAGTATGCAATAAGTAGGAAAAAACCAAATTCATAATGTATTTTTCATCACCAATATCAATATTAAATGTAAAAAAATTTCAGTCTCTTTTTGGGAGCAGGGAAAGGGTATGCCACTGAAAAAGTAGGGAAGTAATTAAAATACTTCTTAAAAAACTGTATTTCATTAATTTGACACTAATTATATTAAACTCTCAAATTAGGAGGAAAATTTGCACTGTACAGCCTGAAAAGTAAGGGTACGTGTATTCAAAGTGGATAGAAAAGGCCAGTGGTGTCAGGAAGTCAAGAAAGACATTTATAATCCCCTTTTGAACACTAACTTTCTTTCAGAATTTCAACTCTGAAAGTTTTATTTTTCATTATCTACTGCTCAGGTGGATGTTGTGATAAATATAGAGTAGGCAGAGTAAGGGGTTGTCTCGTGAGGGGGTTGGAGGCAGAGCGTGCAGTGCGTAAAACGCACCATGCCACTGGTACTTACAAATGGTAACCTGAGGAATGAGCATGGGAAAAGAGGTGTCTTTTGCAACACACAAAGAGTAAACCTGAAGCCGTTTCCATAGTTCCTGCCTGTTCCAAACTGCCTGGCAATCCAGCTGCTTTTACATAAGATTTCACAGTTTCTGTCTAATGCTTATATCCCTAACGATGTTCAGTTTATTATCAGGGCACACAGGGAGCTCCTGTGTGTCTCATGTTCAGATGGAGGGAGGCAAGAATAGAGAAGCTGTTCAGGGAAAATCTCCTGTAGTTCTGTACTTCCCATTCCCTGCTTGTGTCTCTAAACCTGTGAAAAACCCTTTGGTCGTTAGTGGTTGTCATTCAGTTGGGGTAGAATTTAAGGTATTGGCAACTAAAAACTGTCCATGGATGCTTTGGTAGAGCAGTGAGGCTAAAAGGAGCCCGGACCTGTCAGCTGTGGGCTCTTGCCTCTGAACTTCACTCTAGCAAAAGTGTTAGCCTGTTTGCCCAAATTCAGGAAACAAAAACATCTTTGACCAGTCTTCTAGAGCGGTGAAGTCTCTCTTTATAAACTATAGCTTCTTCCAGAATCATCACTGCCCAGTTTAGACAGGCAGCCTGTTTCCCACTCCAGGGTCTTCAGAATTGCAGCTGCAAGGGGCAGGCAGGGCAGAGGTATTGTGCCATGTTGAATTTTTCCCTCTTTAACATATTTCCTTCAAGCCTTCTGAAGTGGTGTGGTTTTCCAGGTTTTCAGCCTGGAGTGGGGGTTAGTGTTTCTGCTGATAGTCAAGGGTCCAATAATTCTTCTGCTTCCAAAATTCTATTAGGATATTTCTAATAAATCACCTTTTAAAGCACTTCTCACAAATTACTTCCCTGAAGGACTGTCAGAAGAAGCTTTGAACACTGTTTAAAAATGTAGATGGAGAGTAACAACAGCAACAAGGCTTAGCTGTAACTTTTTTTCTCCCCTTATTCTTTTTTTCAGTCTAAAGCCACGTTCTCCCTCAGCTTTGTACTTTTCCCATTCCTTCACTTTTCAAAACAATGTGCAGAAGCTCTTAAATAAGACTTTCATCTTGGCTGTGATGAAGAATTTTGTATTTTTGAATTCCAAAAAGTTTTTTCTTCAAATATTTGCCTGGCCCTTTAATAAGATCTTCCTGTTTCTGTCAGAGGGGGTCAGAGTTTAGGGAGGTAGTGATGAGCCAAAGGCTACCATATTAGCATTTATATAATTATATATGTATTTTTATAACACATTTGTCTAGAGTCCAAAGGACTGGACTTTTTTTTGATACAGTAAAGTAGATTTGATGAAACATAAAGATCTTGCCATTCAGTACCTGTGGAGCACAAAGATTAGCCAGATTCCACTAGGTGTTTCTAACAAACACCATTATTAATTTACTTCAACTGGTACTAAACTGGGTTGTGGGTAGACATAAGCTCAAAGAAGAATGCGCTCTCTCCTTTGGATTGACTGATAGAATTGGAAAAGAAATCCAAAACCTGAATTAACAATTGGGGAAAAAAAAAAGCGAGGAATGATAAATAACAAATTGGAATTATTTCCCATGGGCTCTATCTGCATTTTGGGTCAAAAGTCCACAGAACTGCAAAGCGTTATTAGCTGCAAGGTAACACAGGCAATGATTTGGCAAAGTGAAGTTCTCTTGCCTCTCTGAAAAATTATTAGTTCCAATATCTGTTTATTTCATGTCAAACACATTTTAGGAACTTAATGTCACTTGTGAAATCATTCGATTTGAAAATAAGAGGACATTGAGAGATCTGAAAGCCTATTCTTGGAAAGAAGCAGTTACTCTCCACCTCCACTGTGAAGCCAAATATTTAATTAGGTTTCATTTCACAAGAGGTGGTCCAGTAATTTCATACGTCTCCAAGTTGGATGTTGAATTGCCAAGCATCTTCAGGAGCTTTTATTAAAGGGAAAACATGATTTAAGGCTTAGCCTAAAAAAATGAGCCTGGGGTTGCAAGTCCTTGTTTATGGAGATGGTTGGCACAGGGACTCCTGTGCCCAGGTGCTGTCCCAGAGCGTCGTGAGGAAGGTCAGCTGCTTTAGTGGGACTCTGTTATCGGCACGTTGCCAGGATGGGAAGTTTAATCCTGCTGATTCTAGAACCCCAAGTCCCTGGATTTTTTCCATATTATTTGTGAAGCTTGGCCAACTATTCTGCTTTCCCCTCAGGATTAGCCCAAGTATCTGTTTCTTGAGATGAGTTAAGAAGACTTATTTCATAAATGTTCCCCTTATCTTTAGGCACATGGCAAGTGCCATCATCTTATTTCCATGGAGACTGAGATCCACCTAATTAGGATGAGAATTAAAATGTGATTTTTCTGAAGAATTTATGAAAATGTGACACCAGGCCATCAGATAAACACCATGTGTTGTGCTGAATTTTTGAAAAAGTTCAGATTTTAGGACCAGAACTGAAATTTTAAAGCCTTGGGAAACCCTGAAGAAGGGGAGAAGTCAACTCTAAGTTGACTCTAAGTCACTGCCAGCACTGGAAGATCTTTGATTATGAAAGTTGCAGTCTGTAACTTCTGAGGGAAATGAACGGGTCTGTTTAGCACCGTTCTAATTACGATGCTGACGAAATGTTATGTACATGTTTGGGGAGGATCTGGTCGGCATTATAGGCCTAGAATGTTTTTCATCCAGCCTTTGAAATCTCTACTCCATGGGCACTTTCCAGAAGGTATTTCTTCAAAATGAAACTGGCCAAGGAAAGGGGAAGGTTTTGAGCATCAGGGACAAAGTTTTTGCAGTGCATGGCAGAGAATTTAGTTCTCACGGCTGAACAGGGCAGAGGACTCCTTTCAGATGTCCCTAGCATGGGATGGATCCCTGGCTTGGCTTTTTTGTTCACTTTGCCCGTGTCACACCTGCTTTTTTCCACAAATGGGCAAACTAAGACTGCTGTTTTCCTCCTACAGATTTAATAGAGGCATTTATTGTGCTTGTTCGAGTACTTTGAATGCCCCTCTACTCTGATAGGGGCTGATAACTACCTGTTTAAATAGAATTTTGTATTTGTAGTGTTGTGCATAAACTTGTTATTGCCTCCAGTGGAATCTGAAAGATGCAATAATTATATTTTTCAGCAGCTTTGTTCTTTGTCAGGTGCTGTGTATAGTCCAGATGCATGTGTCAGTGAGGTGCCTCAGAGGACCTCTCTGTTTTCAGTGCTGTTGGCTTGTGTTTTTAAGATTTCCTCTCCAGGTCTGGAAGTTACAGCAGTACTTCTCTAGTGCCTTGCTGTAAGCAGGAGTCCATTTAAAGTTAGTGTATTTTGATGTCACATCTGTAACCTGAATGCTTGACATTTTCCTCTTAAGGGTATTAAACATAGGTGATGGAAGTTGGTGGAAATGGGGATCCTTTTAAGAGAAACAAGTGAGACCCATCTGTGGGTGTTGCTGTGATCATTGCAGCTGCAGAGGTGAAAAAAGTTTCCTTCATCAGATCACAGGTTCCCAGCATGGTAGGGCTTGGAAGGGACCTCTGGAGATGATCTCATCCAACCCCCCTGCCAGAGCAGGTTCACCTAGGGCGGGTTGCACAGGAACACATCCAGGAGGGTTGCCTGATGCTGCCCTTGATTGTCTTTTGGGATGTGATGCTTTGTTGGCAGTGTTTGCAGAGGTGCTTGGTAGAGAAGACGGACCTAGGGGGGAGAAAAATGCTTTGTTCATCTGCATCTTCCTCTTTCAGCTCCTCCTCAGGAGAGCCTGTGAGGATTCTTTACTTCCTCTCGGGGGAAGCAGAACAACTGTACTGGTCAGATCAGAGCTTGGCTAGCACAGCATCCCTTCTGCTGACAGCATCTGGTAACAGTTGCTCGGGGCAGAGCTCGGGGATGTGATGCAGCTACACTTCATTTATAGAGGGTAGTCGAAGTCTCTAATGTGCTGCCTCAGCAAGTCAGGCACTGCCACCATCCTGGCAGAAAGGTCTTCCTAATGCTCAATAGCTGCTCCTGAGGCCTGAAACTTCAGGTTATGGTGCCTCTTTTTTTTAAAAATCTGATTTGCCTAAGCTCACTCTGGTGTACGACACCATTTGGACATGTGGAGAACATGCTGTCTTTTCCTGCTTGATGGAAATGGTCAGTACTATGGTGTCAGCTTTCTCCCAGAGTGATTTCCTATATTCCTTGCGTGTCAGTGGCCTTTGATGCAGTTCCTGCAAGTCTCCTCTTCCTCTGTAAGGCATTAATTAGCATGTTCCACTGTCCAGATTTATCTTGCTCAGCATCGTGAGGTCGATCTGTTCTTTTTGAATGTGGCTTTTAAAAGCATTCAGCAAAGCTGCTGTGAGAACTCGGGAATAGTTTTACTTGGTGGACCTTTGGGCAGCTTCATATGTATTGGATCAATCATATGGGGAGACAACGCTTCATCAGTTTATATTGTCCACATTTGTATCTTATCTAAGGAACTGTAAACATTAGGAACTTTATTTTAAATTCTCAAATTCTGCCAAGAAATCATGATTTACTTGCAACACTTGTTAGGAAAAGTTTCCTCTTCCTTTTTCTCTAGAGGAGTTAAGATTTGTTGGATTTCACTGTTTACACCTTTTCTTCTCGTTTGGAGTTCATGCTAAAAGTTACATTTCATCCCCAACTGATGTGAAAGCCCATGGAGTGTTCAGATGTGGAGCTGCTCTCAGTAATACACTCTTACTCACTTGAATTTCAGACCATTCTTCAAAGCATAGCCTGAGTATCCAGTGATTTTTATAAACCAATCCAGAAGGCCACACTTCAGTTATTGGGAGGTTTTTATCTTTCTTTTTTGGTGTGTGTGAAAATGGACCTTTCTGTTTGTATGAAAAAAATGCTAAAAAGTGCAAACTCTAAATACATACATACAGATGTATAAAAATGACCATGTGTTATGTTAGTGGGGTGTAGTGAATCCCTGTTTCTCTGTTTGTCAGACTTGCCTCAGTTATTCTTCATGAAGGTGTTTTTTTTTTATTCTTACTTGACTCTTCTGTTTGTGTGGAATGAGGTAAATACCAAAAAGGAGCTAACTGCCTTTTTGATTTAATCTTTGCTTATGTTTATGTGGTTGCCTTTGTTTACCATATTACTTTTTACTGCTCCTTTCAATGTAACATGGCAACAATTTCTTCCTTGTAACTTCCTGTGTTCTTCCAGACTTTCATTTAGCTTTAGTTGTCAGTAATCTAAAATATGAAGAATTCTTGTTAGTGGAAAGCACAGACACTTTGATGTGCAGTAGTGGATGAGTTTTAACTTCTACACTAAACAGCTCTCATATGAGGGACACAGTGTCACGCAGCTCCTAGTTGTATAGCTGCTACTTTCTACATTTCAGAGCATTCTGAGAGTAAAATCCAAATCCAGTCACTCTACTGAGTCCTGTAGTGTAGGATGAATCATGTTGGTTCAGCTCCTTAGCAGTGGTTTGTAGAAGTGACTTCCCCCTAGAAGATTTTCCCCCTAACTGTTGTAGTGTCTTCAGAGAGTCTAAGAGAAGGAAGACCTCAAAGATGTAGGGAGCCTGGTGCTGTGGGCAAGCTGTCATTTCATCTTTGCTGTCATTTCATCTTTGCTTATCCAACCCTCCTAAATTCCTAATGAATGAACTATTGAGCCTATTTTTTCCCTGTTTGTCTTGCAAGAGAATTGTGTATTGAGAGGGAACAAAAACTTGATGGGATTAAGATAAACCCACTTACTCTGCAGTAACATTCACAGGGCTAAAAATTCAATTCTTCGCCAAGGAGCTGAACACAGTGTACATTATCAAATGGGGTCGGGGGGAACTATTCCTAGAAGATTATCCTTAAGACTTCCAATGTATAGCTAGTGTTCCAACTATTAATCCAGATGAATTGCATCTTTTTTTACTGTGCATCTTTGTACCAGTGAACGTATTCTGGCATGGTCAACGCTTGGCTATACCTCTACAGCTTGGATGATTTTCTGTGTCTACTTTTCTCTCTGAAGGGGTTTTTTTATCCATTTCTACATTTCTTCAGCTGCCAAATGGCTCTCCTGCTGTGGCAGATGCTTTGGCTTCGTGCTTGGTCTTTATCCCTTGTATGTCCAGATTTTGCTGGTTATACAACATTTGTCAGCTACTTGCTTCTGTTGCGCTAGTGAGGTTTTAGGAGAGTGTGAGAAACTTTTAGCATGTGTGTGAACTGAAGAGATTGTGTTCTGTAACATCATGCTTCCATTGTGCAACCCAAGTTTAGAGGCAGTTGTCTTGGAGACTTTGAGGGGATCTGTAGAAAATACAGTAGCGGATGTTGCATGTATTGGACTTGGTACCATAAATTTCCAGATAACCCACGAGGCTCTTCTTCCTTGACTCCCTGATGCCTGTAACAGTCCATAAAACACAGCAGTTCCTTCCTCGCCCCTCGTACGTGCACGCCGACCTACTCGGCGTACACACAGCCTATTGAGAGATCTCCTGGAAGGAGGCTGCAGATGAAAACTTCTACTAACTGCACTCCCCAGTAACAGCCAGAAATTTCCTATAGCCAGAAGCTTTAATGTGGTCGCCAGTATTGTATTAAACATGCTCCTTTTCCAAGGGTCCTCCAGGTTGCCCACCCACTCAGTTGTATTCAGTCATCTAAAATAATGTTATTTCTCTATATGTCCACATCTGTTTTCACTCTGTTGCCAATTGAAGGGCTGCTGGATATTCTCTGTGTATTGTGGCTACTTTCCCAGCGCATTGAAAATTTACGCAGTGTAAGGGGATTTTACAAGTTCTCAAAAAACATGAAGTATTTTCCCACAGTAGCCATGCCGTATAATATCTAAATGAAATGACATCTATTCACCAAATTAAAATGTGCACCTGCATATGACTTATTGCTTTATAGTGCCTTCTCAGAGATAGACATAATACTTAAGTTGCTTTCATCTGAAGCCAGGATTTTCTTATGGGGAGCTTATTAAGTAGCTTCCTACAGTGAACTTCTAAGAATTAAAGCCAGCCAGCATCCTGAATGTCTGCTGAATGTACTTTTACTGACAGCTGTTTGGTTTGGGAAACTGCTACACTCGAAATCTCTGATTTGTGGTGTTCTTCATGTAGTCTGTAGCTATCAGTAATCACCACTGCAGGAAGCTGAAGCGTGAAAGTGCTCAAACACCTTTTGACACTCAGCAGTTTGAGAAATCCAGCATGTGTTATGTACAACTGCTTATTTCAGACCTTTCCAACAATGTTGGTTTAGGGAAGCTCTCCTTTAAGACTTCTTGGAAATGACTGTCTCGACATCTACAGTTTCTAAAACTGCTTAAATTGGCTAACTCAAGTCTGTGATGCTTTATCTCTTCAATGTTAGTACCACACTTGTAGATACCTTGCCTTCAGTTCTCTAATTAGATTGGTTCATGCTATTAACATCTACAATCCTCTCCTGTTCCTGAGGGTCACTTCTGTAGTAGTGAAAGAGTTAACGAGTTGCAGTTCTGCCCTCCTAGCACAGATGATATATCTTCATATAAAGCTTGAGATTTTCCTGTGCATCCTCCTCAAAACCTCCATCGCACGCTGAGCAAGTAGCGTACGGAGTCTGAGGCCAAGCTAGCGCCGTGTCAAATTGGCACGTTTTAAGCCCAGCTCCCAGTCTGACAATCAGCAGCATCCAAGCTGGCCAGCAAAGCTGATCCCAAACTGACAGACGACTTGCCATCTTGAGTTCATTAGCTTCCCCACCAAACTGGAGGAGAAGGAGGGGATGGACAACTTGTCAGCATGCTCCTCTAGAAGCATCTCTTAGTGCTTAATGATTTAGACAATTCCTGTGGCACATCAGGTTTGTATTAGGACTCCGTATAATTCTCTCCAAATTGCATAGCAGGAGACAACTGAAGAAGCAAATGCATGGAAAAAATAGTAGTAGGTTGGTTTTCCCTTGGAGCAGACTTGTTTTCCTAGAACTGGGATGTTGTCCCAATATATACTGTACTTTTGTCTTCAGTAAGCTTTTCAGTTGTTGTCCAGTCTCATAGGAGCTGCAGAGGTGACTTCTGTTGCTTTGAAAGCTAGAATTTCGTTATAAATATGCTTTTTCCAAACAAACTGGCAGGCAAGCAACTTATCTCCAGGTTTCCATGCAGTATTTAAGGGGGATCCCTGGGAAATTGCTACATAGATGGCCTGCTCTGGTGCCTATACTGGAAGACGGAAAGCATCCTAGCCTGTGTGGGTACTGCAGGTGCTGGCCTGCAGTTCTGCACGCCGATTCTTTTATCATCACTGTTAGGAACTTCCTATCCAAAACCCCGTGTTTATTTGAAACCAACATGGTTGTCTTCCATGTTCTAATCAACTTTATTACTTGTAAAGCATCGTGGTTCTGCTGTGAAATAGTTTATGACTTCTTAAGGTGTGTCAGGTCTCTTTCCTTAAAAATATCTCTTGGAATGGAAATGCAGAGAATTACACTTCACAGCTTTGAAAGGGGGCGAGGGGAGTAAGTTTGGATTATTTGGAATCTTATAGCCCCTGCTCCATTTTACTCTTATCAGGCTTTCAGGTGCTTAGAGGAGGGTTTCAGATTTCAAAATCCCTTTCTAAGGTGTGTAACAACAGTTAATAGGTGAAATGACTGGGCAGGGGAAGGGAAGGACCCAGAACTCCCATAGCCTCCCTGTTGGATTCTGCAGTTGTGTAATGTCAGTTAGTCGGGTGAGGCTGAACATGGCACAACAGGAGCTCCAGGTTTTATCTTTGCTGCTTGTGTCAGATGGTTGTGTAAATATGGAGGGGAACTGAATTGTTATGCAATGTCTCTCTCTAATGGCTCCTCAGGAAACTCTTGTTAAGGTTAGTGGGCCATAATTTTCACCACTAACCACAGCTTTTGTCATGACAAATGATAAAAGATCTAATTTTAATTCGTTTGTGTATTTTTACTGGGGGTGGGGAGGTGGAGAAAAGATACCTTTAAGCTTTATATACCTCAGATTTAAGGATGCTGTAAGTAGAAGTGGTGAGATTGCTGTGCGTGTGTTGGTGCAGTGATGCTCAAGCGTGCAGCCTCGTGCCTAACTCCCCATGGTTTCCCCTCTTGTTAGACTATAGAATCCAACTGGCGATGTGGGAGACATAATTTGCAAAGGATTCAGTGCCGCTCTGAGAACAGCAAAGGTGTCTACTGTTTACAGTATGATGATGAAAAGATTATCAGTGGCCTACGAGATAACTCCATTAAGGTAAACACCTTTTTCACTCTTTTCCTTAGAAGTCAGTGGGTGAGTCTGTATTGGAAGCATAGCTGCTTGCATTTCCTTGGATTATCTTCTCTACATGGGACAGTATTGATCTGTGCGGGGTTTGTGAGGACGGGATGTCTTCTGTAGCCTGGCAGAGTCCTCACCTACACTTTACTCTGGAAACTCTGGGGACTGCTGGCCAGAGATCAGTACAATCAACCACAAAGAAATACTTGTGAAGTGAGAGTTCACAGAACACTGGTTATTTCGCTGTTCTGTCAAAAACTTGCATAAGATTTCTTTAAGCTAAAAGGGAGGACAGGCCCACTGACTGGGCACACCAACTGCCCATGGAGTCTTCCTGCTGAGATCTAGTGGTTTTTCCTTCCTTCGCAGCTGCGGCAATAGTCAAGTCTTGGATTTGTGTTCTTGATGCTGATAAGCCATTCTTGTATTTAACAGATTTGGGACAAAACAAGCTTGGAATGTTTGAAAGTATTAACAGGCCATACTGGCTCGGTTCTGTGTCTGCAGTATGATGAAAGAGTCATTGTAACTGGATCTTCTGATTCTACAGTGAGGTGAGTGTTCAGTCTTTGCACAAAAAGCATCTGAGTATCAGGGCTGGGAATACTTACAATAATCTCTAAATATCAGAAAACATCCCTAATATGGATGTGATACTATTATTACAAAATCAAGGTATTCATACTTGGCAAAGCATCACTTTCTGTATTTTTTTTTTTTACCCCTAAACTGTCTCACTTTTTTTAGTGTTAAGAATTTTGAGGGACTATGACCCAAGTGATTCAAGGCCTATTCTGAAGCTGTAGAATGGCTGATAGCCAACTGTGCAATAATCTCTTCGTTTAGGTTTTCTTGTAGTGCCTTCTGACATCTCTTAATTATGACTATTAATGACAGGGTATTTGGTATACGTGGAACACTTGTATGACTGCAATTTTGATGATACCAAGTCCAAATTCTTGGATGGATTTAGTGGTCAGTAGATGTTCACTGTAAAGACACCCAGGCACAGTTCAGTAGAAGGGCCTTGTCTCCTCGTGTCTCAGATTGGTATACTCAGGTCAAAAAAAAAATAAAAAAGATAAGATGAGCTCTCAGCTTTTTAAGTTTTAACACCCTTCAGGTACTATAAGTTAAGTAGGGATTTTTCACTTCTTGTAAGCGGTGAGTAGCCCTGTGGATGGTACATCCCAGTTGCTACTCATGTGTGTGCAATCTGAATGAATGGTCTAAAACTGGAAAAAAAACCACCCTGTATTGGATACTGTTTGTTTTAACTGTCCCACCAATTTACACATCATACAAGCTTTAGTCACCCCGGAAGACTTGTAGAATTGTTAGGCAGCTCTTTCTCTTAGCAGTGGTCCCCATGTAGGCATTTCCTGGCCTTATTGTTTGCTGCTTGATAACTGTTGCTTGTGAGTCTGAGACATGAATGAGGATCCTTCCCCAGCCTGGAGATATGTTAAACAACTGAGAGCTCTCCATCAGAGACAGCAGCAGAGTTGTGTGTGTTTATGCTTTATACTCTGCATACCAACCTTCCTTTGGACTATAATTCTTCTCTCTTGCAGAGTTTGGGATGTAAATACAGGTGAAGTTCTGAACACGCTGATCCATCACAATGAGGCAGTGCTTCATTTGAGGTTCAGTAACGGCTTGATGGTGACATGCTCGAAGGACAGATCCATTGCTGTTTGGGATATGGCATCACCTACTGACATCACCCTGCGCCGTGTCTTAGTTGGCCATCGTGCTGCCGTTAACGTGGTAGACTTTGACGACAAGTACATTGTGTCGGCATCAGGAGACAGGACCATTAAAGTGAGTTGGCAGAGCTCTCATCTAGGGCTTACCAAGCCAGAAAAGCTTCTGAGCATCACTTGTCTCTGAGTAGCCATGGTGTTCGTGAGCAGCTCTGTGCCTTTCCCTTTCCTATCCAGCTAGCTGCTCCCTCTCGCTGGCTGTTAGTGTCTTTGTGCGCTTAACAAGGCTCGTAACATTTTTGTGGCTTCTGTCCTACGACTGCAAAAAACGAAAGCCCATTCATTCACTGTTTGAACTGGAGTCTCAAGATCAGTTTGTTAAATGTGGCACGTTTTGTGCCTTTCTCCAAGTGGGGGTTTTTTATGTCAATTGGCAGTGCTATTCCAGCCATGAAATGTATCAGCAGTTGCCTTTCCTCACCACTCCCTCCCGGCAGCTCAACCAGACTTTGCCATGTTTGAAGAATTAAGAGGCTGTGTTGACGATAATTAGTACATACCAGAAGATTTGAGTTACCCAGAGTGTATTAATATAACAAAGGCATTTCCACCCTTCCTTCTCTAGAACTAGAGCTACCTTAGGCTGTGCCAGAAAGCTCTTGGCAGTTTAATGTCCAAATACTTGCCAGAGATCCCGCTGCACTCTGTTGGAAAACGAGCCACTAGATACCCTGCGTTACAGCTTCAATTACAGTTCATTAGAAGTAGGCAAAGTTGATTTAATCATTTGATGTTATGAAGCCACCAAACTTTTATAGGCCATAGTTTGGTCTTTGTCTTACTGATTGCTAGCAAAAAAGGGGAGGGTGGGAGGGGGGTGCATGTGTGATAACTTCCACTTATAAAAATGGTTACTCATGTACCGAGATTCAAGTGTAGTCAAGTTTTTGAAATAATTTTTTGAGTCAAGTCACGTTTTTGAATTGGGACAGTCTCTAGCACCTCAGAATACTTTATATACAACCACCCCAACGTTTCTTATGGACTGCATGTGCAGTAGCAGTGCCCATGGCTCTTGTTGCTGCTGGGTCCCCTTAGCACCAGTCTCCTGTTAGTGCCATATACCCGTGCTACTCACGTAGTAAAAATACTACGTGTGTTTTCATTCCACTGCCCAGCAAAGGTCAGCCTCAGACCTCTCCTGTTTGTGAATTTGTAACGGCGTCTATTGAGATTCAAACCCCCTCTTTGGGCGTAATTCTCAGAGAAGCGTTTATCTGGTGTTTGGCAGGTCTGGAGTACGAGTACGTGCGAGTTTGTCCGCACTCTGAACGGGCACAAGCGCGGCATCGCGTGCCTCCAGTACCGGGATCGGCTAGTTGTCAGTGGATCTTCCGACAACACCATTAGGTGGGTGCCCGCGAGCGGCTCTCGGCGCGTACCCGTGTGCGTTTGCACCTCTGCAAACAGGATTTCCCCTGCCCCTTGGTGCCCCCCTGCTCTGCTGCGTGTGCCAAGCATCCTTGGTGCGTCTCGGTATTGGAGCAGGTGACGTGTGGATGAAACAGCCCAGCGTGAGAGTAAATGTGTCGCATCCCTCTGAAAAAGTGGGATGCTGAGGTTTCTGCCAAAGGTAAATGAAGCGTCTTGCCTGTTGCTGCAGTTTATCACCTTGTCTGCTGCTTGGAGAGATGAGAAAAATGTTGCTCAGCAGTTTTCTTATTTCCCTTATTTCCCTGCTGAACCTCTAACCATTGATTTGTGTAGGATAGAAAAAAGTGTATTAAAGTTTCCCAAGATAACAAGTATCCGACCTTTCCTTCTATGGCGTTTTGACTAAACTAATTTAGATACACTCAGCTGCAGCACAGACTTGACTCTTGACTTGCATGCAAGGAACGTCTCATGGCTCTTGTGCCTTTTTAAGCAAATTATGGGATATCTCGTACAGAAATCTATTCAGTTGAACGCTTAAATCACTGCACTGGAGGCTAAAGGGCAGTGCTGAACCCAAAGCACTCAACGACTTTCTCCTCTGTTCTCTTAAGGCTATGGGACATTGAATGTGGTGCCTGTTTAAGAGTATTAGAAGGCCATGAAGAACTGGTTCGATGCATCAGGTTCGACAATAAGAGGATTGTTAGTGGAGCCTACGATGGGTATGTTTTTGAAAGCAGTTTCAAAAAATTCTGCCTTTTTTAGCAAAGCATCTCCCAGAAGCTGTTGAGCCTTGTGTTCCCTTGCCTCAGGGTTCTTTTCTGATGGGACTAAGAGATCAATGTGTAACTGAGTGGCTTTTGCTTGAGCATTTCGATGCAGCAGGCTGAAGTTTTAAGTAGCCAAGAAACTGCTTTCCTGGTGCTCTTCAGCTCACTCTTTCTTTATGTTCTCACTCAAGCTTGATTTTTCCATATAAAGTAAACTTTTTTTTGGCTGAAGTAACGCTCCTTTTTTTTCTTCCCTCAGGAATTGCTCTTTGCCAGGTCCCATGTGCTAGAGTAGTTCAGGCTTTCTGTTTTTATAAGACAACAGCGCTGAAAACTTTTCTTGTGAGCATGAATATATCCTGTGGGGCTCTCAAAGTCTTCGTGACCATTTCTGTTGGGTTGATGGCAGGAGCCCCAGCGTTAGCGCTTCTGACTCTCCCAGTATTTTCAGCATGCAAGGGATTCACAACACCTCACGTGAGGTTTATGAGATTTAGCGTTAGCATTGTAACGAAGATAGGTTGTAATGTTTTGCTTGATCTTGCTGAACTGGCTGTAAGGAAAACCTGTCATCTTTTCCATTGCTTTAGGTGTTTCTTCTATATTCGTACTTAAAACAGCACCTTCCTAATGACCTTCTTGTTTTATTTTATAGCAAAATTAAAGTTTGGGACTTGCAAGCTGCTCTTGACCCTCGTGCCCCAGCAAGTACATTATGCTTGCGTACGTTAGTGGTATGTAAAACTAATTCGTTTTGGGTTGTCTGAAATCTGCATGACATTGTATCAAGTCCTTCTAGTCACTGTTGTGTTTCACACATAATGTCATTGTGGGGCTGGCTTTAGCTTTGTTCTTCTTTCAAAGGGGAGAGGAGTCTTGTGAGCCTTTCCCAAACCTTTCTCCTAACTCTTGAGTTTTGAAGGAAGAGATGTGAAGAGGGAAGGGAGGCTGAGTCCAAGGGATTGCCCCAGGAACTCTCATCACTTCAGGGGACTATCAGATTTAAGGCAGCTGCTAATGTTACATTTTCCGTTGTAATGAAGAGTTTTGGTTTATGACAGTAGACTTAATTAAAAATAAATTAGGGAAATGAGTTCATTCTTTCCACTGAAATGTGCGTGCAATTTTACTTCAGGAGTCAGTTTGATAAGGCAGTAGCAACCCAAAGTTAGTGACTCGATGTGATGGCAACTTGCTTATTCAGTGTGTGCTAGACCTTTCCGGCACCTAAAGAAATGGCCAGAAATGCTTCTCCCTTTTCTGTCTATTCAGTAGCCTTTGTGCAGAGATGGGATTTATTCCATATGAATGGGCTGTATTTAGTTTTACTGAAAAAGGTGATTCTTCCCTTTCTGTGGAGAGGCTGTAGTTTGGATATCAGTCTGACAGCTTGGGTTAGTTCTCTAACATAGCCAGTGCACTCCTTTTAGATGTAGTAAAAATGGATAAACAGCACAAAGAACCTTTTCTGGGCCTCTTGGGGACATTTTGAGGTTCCTTGAAAGAGCTGATGGAGCAAATACTCCTTCATCTCCCTTCCTACAGCAGCGCCTGAGCACAGCCTCCTGGGCAGCGCACAGTCCTTTCAGCAGCGTGTCCCAGGTGAGGCTGTGCTGCCTCAGGGCTGCATGGAAACAGAGGTGGTAGCAGAGCTGAACGCAAATGTTATGTAAGAGCAGAGTCCTGGCAGTGCCAGCCAACCTTCTAAATTGCTGCTGCTGTTGTCTTTAATCATCTCAGGCTGGCCCCTCCAGGGTTGCCAAGCACTGGATTTGGAAGCTGTGTGTTTTGCTGAAAAAAGCTTACGTAGAAAATCGGCTTTTCTTAAACTTGACTGTAATTATAGCTAAGGATTTGTTAACCAGCACACCCGAGTTTGAATACACTGCTCTGTGTCCACGTACTTGTGTGAGTAAAATAAAATGTCATCCTCTCTGTGCCTCGCTGACTGATGTCTTATTGCTCACAGGAACATTCAGGACGTGTCTTTAGACTGCAGTTTGATGAATTTCAGATCATTAGTAGTTCCCATGACGATACTATTCTGATTTGGGATTTCTTAAACGTGCCACCCAGTGCCCAGAACGAGACCCGCTCTCCGTCTAGAACATACACTTACATCTCCAGATAACAGTCTGCACTTTACTGCCCTCAGAAGGTAAGTCTTCCTCTTTTATTGGGTTCATAAATATCTGAAACTACTCCTCTGTCTGCAGGTCAGCTTAGTCAAAACAAGCTGCTGCTTTCCTTAAGCAGTTAAAATCTATTTATGCCACTTCTTTCACTGTCTAGTCTTCGTGTGGTCATGCTGCAGCTTGTAAAACTTGTCATGTTATCTCACCCCCTTCAACAATCCCTCCTGTTTATAACTGGGTGTGTCAGGTATGTTATGGGAAGTTAGTTAAGTAGTCATGACATTCTTGGAAATGGAGGAGACTGCTATTGCACGGGTACTCCCGATACCCAAGGTTCTGGATGCTTGGCTCATTGTGTGGGGCTTTTGATGAACGTTGAAATGCATCCCTAGTGAGCTGCGCATGCGTATGATCTTCAAATGCTTCTCAGAAAACAGCAGTTCACTGATAACCACAAGCAGCAGGGAAAGCTTTCACAACTAAAATTTACACCATGTTAAGCACCATGACAACTCGGAGCTGTCAGAAACGGTGCACAGGAACTTTGCCCGATATCCAAAACTTTGCCGGATTTGTTTCCATTTTTCTGCAAGGCAGCTTCATTTAGTTCTCGAAGCAGGGTGGGTAAAAGCTCTGCTGTAGATCTGTTTGTTAGGACAGTGGATTCTTTTCCTCCCATCATTTATATTGCTGCCAGCTACTTCACTTCAAACCATAACCAGCTGTGAGTGCTGGGACTCGGAAACACAGAATCTCCCTACCAAAGCCGCGCGGCCGCCCCTTCCACCAGCGCCGAGACTGGGGAATGCTTCTGAGGAAGTGGAGACACCGCAGCGAGAGGAGCTGGGAGGAACATTGCCCCAACAGGAAGGATTGATTTTTTTTTTTGAAGTAGATAATTAATAGTTTGCTTAAACATTGCGGAGAAAGCTTTCCCTGTCTCCGTGTAAGCGTGGATTTTCATTATCTGTTTGTATATTTATCCCTGCTCTGGCAGTGAGCTCCTCGGGTTTTTCCACTCCTGTAGGATCTCTGCTCTTGGCTAGGAAATACCTTCCCTTCTGAGGACACGGTCAGCCTCTTTGAGATGCTGGTTCTTTAAAAATGAGTTTTCTTTCACCTGTAAGCATTCCTCGGGAAAGTGTTAGCTGCCTTTCCTGCTAACCAAACTCCATTTCATTTCAAAAAAAGCCAAGATAACTCACTCTCTGGGTATGACCCCTGGAGATATCGGCTCGTTACTTTTCACAGAGGGTCAAAACAAAAAGCTGGCCTTTGCTGGGCTGAGTGCCTGTCTTCTGAACCTGTAATTACTTAGTGTAGTTAGACCCATAATTAAGGAAGGACTCCTACACTATGATGAGGAGGTAGTGTACAGAATCAGCAGTTAATGGAACTTTCCCTTAAAACCACACTTTAAAAACCCTGCCGCAAAGGCGAGGGTAGTTTAGGAAACTCCCGGACATCCTGCAGTAGGACAAGGGGAATCTGAAGAGGCTGAACTGCTCAACGTGGTGTTTGTGCAGGGTGAGGGAGTGACTGAAAGACACAACTTTCTGCGAGATAAATCCTGAAACTCCCCAGAGGACCAGGTCCTCCCACACTGCTTACCTGCGACTTCCTCTTCAGAATTCTTCTGTTTGATCCAGGATGATGAACTTGCATCCTTGTTGTAGAAAGGTTGATGCTGTTACTGAGGGTGATGGCCCAAGGGACTTTGTCCTGCTCCTTTTCAGACAGGTGCTGCTACTGGTTTCTGTGCCTCCTGGTTCTGCTGTGGAAACTCCAAGGCTTGTACAGGTTGAATGGTTTTCCCTCTCTGTGGAAAACTTCCTGCTCCCTTCTGAGTAATTCTATTCTAAATTTTTTTTCCCTTGCCTTTTCAGGCAGATAGAATAGGCTGCATGAGAAGATGACAATAGCTTTAGGAACAGTCTGTCTTCCAGATCTTTCTCCTGTTAACTTATAATCAGAGAAGGACAAAGTCTTTTTTTCTATTTGTTTGTTTGTTTGTGTAGTTTGGTTTGTTGTGGTTTGGCGTTTTTATGTGGCTTGGTTTTTTTGAAGCTGGAGAAGCGTATTGGACAAGCTGCTTTTATGAGCTTTGATTCATGGGTAAGGTATACACAGCGTGTGTTAAGCACAGAAGAAATTAGGACTTGAATAAAATTTATATCAGTGCACTTGACTAGCAGTATACTAGTGTCTTACTTTCCTCTCTTGCCACACGTGGCCCACAAGACCCTGTGATTTGTCAGTGAAGTAGGAAATGCCTTTGGCAGTGTGTTCTTCCCTTCAAATCCTGCACACTCGACAGTTCTGCACAGTTCGTGTCTGTCTCGTCCCATGACACACAACTGAAACCACACAGACCACTGTGTCCCAGGAGTCATTGGTGCTGGGCTTGACAGTCCTTTAATAATTATTTCCTCTACAGGAGAGATGCTGTGATGTCACTTTTTGACAGGTTTATCTGACTTCAGACTCCAAAAAACATAAATCTACATAAAATTATGGTCAAACAGCTAATATTTCATGATGACGTGTAATGAAACAGTTTTATGTGCTTTCAGACATTATACTTTTCAGAACCTTGAAGCAGCCCTGGACAGTTTTTTTACAAGGCTTGCAATGCTATTCGTCTTCAAAGAGGATCGTTTTTGACAGTCCTGGCAGTTGGCTGCAAGGGTTTTATTGCTTTCTGTTGAATTCCTGTTGTTTATTGTAACATGATAAAAATTGTTACCATATGATAGTCTAATATTCTTACATTAAGCACTAGGCCTTGGGCTGGGGGAAGGGAAGTCAAGGGGAAGTGCCTAAAGATGTTTTAACCTTTCATGGGAGTTTCATATCAAAAGAGGGTAGTTCTATGTAGTCTGTAAAAATGGTTTTGGGAAGTGGCAGGTAAAAAAAAATCAAAGTTCAGATTTAATTACACCAAGAACTTGCACTCTAAGCTAATAATGGAGTCATGTGGCCAGAAAAGGGAACTAAAATATAAAACTGCTCAAACCTTTTGTCTGTTTTCTTAAAAACTCCTGTATTAAAGCAACCGAACTCGCCCCTCTGCGGTAGGGAAAGGAAAATGTTCTCGCCCCTGTATGCAGGTGACTGTTTGAGTAAAGGGTGTTCAGCACTGAGTGAGACTGGCTGGTGGGGCACCTGGTAGTCCCCAAGAGGCTTTTTGATTCTTACTACATGTGAGAAAACTGCCAAGCTCTAGGTGACACCCCAAGATTCTCAACTAGTGCCAGTGAGAATCTGGCTCACTCTTCAGCTGAATTCAGAGCATGTTCTACAATGAAGAGAGTGTCCTGTGGCGGTGCAGCTCCCTTTGAAGGAAGGTCTTCTAGCACCCTTTTAGCTTCAGCTTGGAGTGCAAAAGATGGTGTGGGCGCAGCCTCCTTCAGATATCTCCAAATGGTGCTTTTTGATGTGTGTCTTCTCTCAGTTCAGCTTCTCTTTTGTCTTTTTCAGGGTTTCACAGTCTTGAACTACTGGATTTTTGGCTACTACATGCCTGAAGATGTTGATTGACAGCTAAAGTCAGAATTGGTTCTAGATGCTGTGTAGATGCAAAGCAGCACAATTCTATATTTAAATTTCTTAATCTTTCCTGCTCTCAGTGGTCGTCTTTGAATTTACTACAAATTCACTGACTTCGAGTAGATGAGTTTCAGAAGCCTATCCTTCCCTGCAGTGAGAAACCCAAAGCTTCACATGTAAATTGTCCGTAGAAACTGAACTCTGATGGCTTGTTTTTCAGAAATCAGAAGTCAAGAAAGGACTTGGCCTAATTTATATTGCTTTGCACTTTTGTCTGACTTTAAAGAAAACAAACAAAAAACCAACAAACATTCTCCAATGAAATTTGGGTGCCAAACACATACCCAGAATGTACAGAGCTTTGCTTTCAAAGTCACCATTGTCCTTTAGACTTTACTCTCATGACAGCTCCAGAGCCTGTTTCGTTCGATAGCAGTGTACGTTGGACTCTTAGAAATATTTCTGAATTGCTCAGTAATATTTTTGGATTTACAGTTTACTTGTTTCTGCACCAATAATTTCTTTTAAATTAAAGATTACCTGTAATGCAGGCTAGGTTATCGAAACTAGTTGTATAGCACTGTCTTTTTTTTCCTTTTACCTGTGCTCTGTACTACAGCCGTCCTACGCTTCCTACTGTTTGGTATAGTAAACCCTTTCCATGTGTGCTTGCCTCATTTCCATACTGTATAAGCATGTAGATATAATGTACATAACAGTGTAACCTCCGGGTGCTGGGGTCGGGATCTCCTGACACTACACACTAACCCAAAACGTGGTAGCACTTGGCAGCAGGACGTTCTACCGACTGGCACCATAGGGGTTCGGAGGAGTTACTGAGACATTTTTCTCTGCAAAAGGAGGTTTTCAATATCCATTAGGATTTTTTTTTTTAATGGGAACTACATATTTTAAAATGTAATTTCTAAACTTTTTAAAAATTAAAAAGTGTTTAATTTATGTTCTGTATCTTATATTTTTGTGCCGCAGTATTTACAGCTGTCTTTTCCTTTAACACCAGTAGGTCCTCACAGACACCTGCTGACGTCCTTCTTTAGCATTAGTTTGGCTGCTCAGTGGAGAAGATTCCATGGGCCAAAGTTCAATTTATTTACGTTTGATTTGTAACACTTCTGTCCAGTGGAGTGGAGGTCCCTTCAAGTCAGTGCTGGGGTTACCACGTTGGTGAAGACCCTGCTGGTTCTCTTTTCCGTACTTGCCGGCTGTGACCGTGTTGCGATGTCCTGGTCACGGCTCCTCTTCCTTAACGTGCTTTGACTAGGAAGTCTCACTAGTTTCTTCTTACGTTGTCATAGTCTCCCCCGTAATTTATGTGGTCATATAAACGCCGCTGCATTTTTCCTGTGTCGGAATAAGACGTGGATAAATGCAAACGTGAACATCCTGTCTGCTTTAGCCTCGTGTGACGACGCCTGTCGGGAGCTTTTCTTTTAACGCTTCAGCCAAGCTCAGCGTGAAACCCGCCTGTTCTCCTGGGGAAGGTGTGTGCTGGCACAGAAATGTATTGGCATTCCTTTGGTCCTCTGTGTGTCCTGTGTGTTTTGTCCTCTGGCAGCACTTTCTTGGGTTTGCGTTTTTCCCTTTACGATCGGAAAGGCTGGGGATTTGCGGCTGCCGAGGCACCGACAGCCGTGCTGAGACGCGGCACTGCTGCATCACACGACCCCGGCGAGAGCGTCCGTCGCAGCAGTACCCAGCCCGGGCAGAAGTGCCACTTCAGGTTTTCTCCTTTTCACCCTTCACGTTGAGAGGCGTTGGGATCTGTGTTTAAGTTAAACTCCCATTTACCTGTTACTCTGACAATATTTATTTCACCGAGATGACCGAATGAGATGAAGTTCAGAAGATCAGACACGCTCCTGAGCGTGATCCGTAAGATCACTTTTTGGTAAGCTTGCCAGTAGTTTGTGAAAGTGTCCTGTTTTACCCCTTCTCATCTAATAGCTTTAATATTAAACTGTTTAAAAAGAAAAATCTGTCGCAGCCCTGAAGAAAAAAGGTATTTGTTTCTGAAGAATGGAGTCCTTTTTCTTTTTTTTTTCTTTTTTTTCTTTTTTTTTTAATGCATGTGTAAGATTTAAATTCCTGTTTTTCCTTGGGAGATAATGGTATTTGAACACGCGGTCAAAACTTCTTTGTGCTTTGTGTAACATAACGGTGGACTTTTGTGATTGGCACCCAAGGAACTTGACTCCTGGGATTAATGGTAGTGATCCTGGCTGCACTCTGGACTTTGTTTTGCTAACCATAATTGAGCAACTGTACATTACTGCAATATTAATGTTTCAAAGCACTGGGATAGTCTAATTCTAACTTGTAATTATGTTTGCCAATTATCTGTTTGGAAAGTTGGTGTATGAACAGCTTCTTGAAACTGTTAAATTGTACAGATATCGTTCATGATCTAAAGCTTTGTACTGTGGAATGTGCTTAATAAAAAAAAAAGTTTGAACTTAATTTGTCAAACAAGTGGTTAAGTGACATCATCTAACCAAGGGTCAGTGTGGTGCACTGCTCAGTTGCACTGACTGGGAGCTCGTGCTGGTAAGTGCTCCCTTCGGGGCCGGGTTGGGTGCTGGTGCCAGCGGTGCCAGGCCCCGGTGGGTGCCCTTCCCTGGTCACCCCTCAGCGCCCAGCATGAGGCCCTTGGCTGCCAGGCCAGAGTGCTTCGAGTCCAGACCGCGTTTGTTAGCCCAGCTAACAGGTGGCACCCAGTGAGTGTGACTCAAAGTTCATGCCTTTGCTCTTTTTCCTCTGGTCTTCTGTCTGTAGTTTTATTTGCGGGTTAAGTTTGTTTTTAAACACTTGATGGAGTCAGTGCTGCGTGGTTGGGTTGCTCCAGTTCACTGCTGAGACCAGAAGTGATGGCTTGTGCAGATCCCCTGCTGCTGCCTGGTGCCATGAGGAGAAGGGGACTGGCCAGGATGTCGCTGGTGAGTCCAAGGTCCAGGTACAAGAGCAGCAGGGGGTGGAACTGTCGTGTTAAATCTCTCTGGGGGTTGAGCCAACTGTGTGCTGACCACGGGGCTCACCAGCGATGTTCTTGAGAGTGTTATTTTTAGTGAGGTGTATGTTGGACACTAACCTGAGATGTTTTTAAAGGTGCTATAAACTGTGCTAAGAATATGAACAAAGTTCTGTCAAAGTATTGGCAAATTCAGTCCTTGGAATATCTCTTGAATGGGGATTACTTTTTATTCTTCTTGGCCCACTCTGACACTGGATAATGATTTTCAAAGCCATGCTGCTGGTGCTCAGAATGTAGCTGCGCTGCAGTGAGAGCAGAGCAAGCAAAACCTCCTGTGTTCCTGCTAGAGGAGCCTCGCTGAACGGTTTGAAGGGGTTGTGAATGTCTTGCTGACTATCATTGCTCAAATAAGCCGTGATGGATCTGCTAAAATCTTGAGTATAAACTTTGAGGTCAAACTTCAAAATTCCATCTTAACCTGAGTGGCTTTTGGTTTTGGTTGTTTTGTTGGGTTTTTTTTCCAATTTGCAGTTGTAGCAAATTCCCCCCAGAGAACTTGATGGTGAAGCTGTGGAGGCATCTCTCTGCGCGTGCTCCCACCCATCCTGGCATGGTCTGGGGCCCCTTCTCACTCTTCCCTCCTACCAAGGGTTGGGAGCTGCCCCGTGCGTGATGTAAAACCACGCTGCAGAGAAACACCCTGAGAGATCATCTGACCCTGGTTAAGGAGAGGCCGTGGAACATCCCCAGGTTGTACGGCCTGAGGTAGCCCCTGGCCATTAGCCGTGCCATGGGTTGGGGTTTACCCTGCTCATTGCTGTACCATGGTACAGCAGCACGTGGTTTCGCAGTGTGGGGTGTTACCTGATGCTTCCAGGGGAGCTGGAGGACGCTGGGCTGCTGTTGGTCCTGCCTGCTGGTAGCTTTTGGTAGCCAGGTGATGGGAAAGGAGTTGTGCTTGGAAATGAGGTGATGGGGCGTTTGGGGTCCCTTGGTGAGCTGTGTCTGGGGGAGTGGTGTTTGTATGGGAAGTTGTCACCATCCTGATCTGTGCTGCGTGTGGGGGCAGCAGCAGGTTTGCTTCTTTGGCACAGCCATGGGCACCATCTGTCAGGAGTATCGGGAGAGGGAAAGTGCTCAACAGAGAACTACAAATCATGAGTTTCTTTTGCAATTCTCATCTGAAGATACGCTGCAGTGGGCTGGGCTTTGTACTACAGCTGTCACTCTCCAGGGAGAAGGTTTGGTGCATGCTGGGGAGACACCAAACCACTTCTCTAGGCTGGAAATGGGAGCTTTTAATCAGGCTTTTAATCTGTCATGAAGATAAAAGCCCTGTTCTGATGCCCTTCCCGTTCCTTCTGTAAGCTGGAGGATAAATAACATGCATTTCTGGAATGGATCTTCCTGGCTACAGATGAATGGAGGACTCCTTAAGCTGCCCACTTACAACAGGTAAGGTCCAAGGTACAACCTTGTCTGAATAGAGTAAGGGCCATCATAAGCTGTAACAAAGTTTTGCTGACTAAGTAGTTTCTTAAAAGCATTGTTACAGCAAGATTTGTTACGGTTTGCTTCCCCAAGGTTAACTGCCAAGCTCTGCACCCCCTGCCCCGTTTACTGCCTGGAGCTCTGGTGCCCTCTCAGCGAGGGTGGGTGTCTGGACCCGCTGCGAGCTCAGCCCAGTGCCAGTCTGGTGCATCCTCTCTCCCTTCTGGAGGTGTTTACTCCGTGCTGCCTCAGCGCTTGTTGCTGTGGCTTTTTTGCTGTGTCAGGGTGGCACACAGCCCTGAGTGGCAGCTGTGCCAATGCCACTTCTAACAGAGCAGGAGTCGATCGTCAGCAGCGAGGTGACTCTGGGAGCACTTGCCCAGCTATGAATAACTTTTTCTGAAGGGTCTGTCTTCTCAGGGGCTGAATTAAGGAAGCACCTGAAAAGATCTGTTGACCTTCCTTCTGAAGCTTTACAGCAAAGTGTGCAGGGAGCGTTACAAAACCCTCCTGGGCCAAAAGCTTCAGCAGATCTTCTCCCTCTGCCCTTTGGTGGAGCAGGGATCAGCCTCTGGGGCTGGAAGTGCCCTGGTGAGAGCAAAATGATTTGTGCGAGGGTAGAGCAAACTTCCTGCAGTGCACAGAGGTGAACCTCTCCTGGGCCCTCTCTGCACTTGGCACCCACCAGCTCAGCCAGCCCAAGGGCTGGGTGCTGCCAGCCTTGCCCTGCCCGTGTTCCTGCCTGCTGGAGGCAGCTGCTGCCCTCCCCTTCCAAGAGCTGCTCAGTTGCAGTGTGGAGCCACGGCTTGCACAAGTCAAAAGCCTCCAGGAGGATTAGAAACTGCAACTTTCCCTTCTGGAGGAGCACAAGGGGTGTGTGTTCCTGGCGTTTATTCTTGGTGCTGGCTGGAAAGGCTCCATGAACAGCAGTGCCAACAGGAGGAGAAGATGGGTGGGGCTGAGGACCCTCTTGGGGAGATGGTTCCCCTCTGGCCGTGGAGAACAAGCTGCGGAACGTTGCTGCTGGGTGTCTATGGATCTGCTGGCTGTGCCTCAGCTCCGGCATGCTCCTGTGAGACATGTCAGTGCCAGAGCGGCTTCCCTCTCATCCGGGTCTTCCCTGGGCCAGAAACTGCCCCAGCCTTGCTCGCCTGGGCAGTGAGGCAGCCCCTGGCTGGGTGGCCCCTTTTTTATCTGGAGATGGCTCTCAGGCTGAAGGAGAAACAGCTTTTCTTGACAGAACGATGTAAAAAAAAAATCACAATGTCATCTTTTCCTTGGCACAGACCAGTGCAAATAAAGTTGCCAAGTAAAAGATTTCATTGTTTTTTTTTTTTTACAGTCAAAAAATTTTCTATTTTCTTTTCCTCCTTTTTTTCCTTTGAAGGAGCTCTTTGAAGGTTTTGCTTTTAATTTCTGATCCCATCATGCTCAGAAAAGCTTGGGTTTTTCTTTTTTCCTGTAAGTCTTCCACCAAGACAGGATGGCACTTCCATGTCAGAGGAGCGGGTGAGCCAGGGACTGGGGGCTTTGGCTTTGCTGGATGAGCCTCTTGGCCAGGCAGGCAAGGGGCAGAGGTGATGCCTGCTCTGCTCTTCTGTCTGGAGGACACCATGGGGTGCTCGTGGAGCCACCTCGGTAGCAAAGGCTGCTCCTGAGCAAGCGTGTTCCTCCAGCAGAGACTCCCCAGCAAGGAAAAGTGCCACTTCCACAGCCAAGTCTCTGCCTTGGAGAGGAGAAACCACAGAAATCCTTGGGTTTCTTCTTAGAAAGGTGAGCTGCTCTGCTTTCCCCCTGGAAAGCAGGGATTGAGCTGTGGGGTGCAGAGTGCTCAGCCAAGAGCCCTGGGATTTCCAGAGTGGCGGTTGGTGCTCGCTCTGAGGGAGCCTCCTCAGCCTCAAGGTTTTGGGGTGCCCTGAGCAGCAGCTCTTTCAAACAGCCCCAGGAGCTTTGCAGATCTCAAAGGGCTGCCAACTTCTCCCAGCCCTGGGTGGCAAGGTGCGCCTGCTCGAATCTGGGAACTGGTGAGCAGTCCGTTGTGCCAGTTAGCTCATTACATCTTGCAAATGGGAATGTTTCTGAAGGCTGGGTGTGTTCATGATTAAGACTTGAGAGGAAGTCAGGCTCGTAAGGTTCCACCAGCAATTCGGTCCCGTAGGGTTTCAGGAGCTTGTGTCCTTGATTGTTTTGTCAAATGAGTGAGCTGGTGCTCACGAGAGGTGGGGAAGAGGCTGCAGTGAACGCTCACGCTTTGGTGTCTAAGGACAGGCCAGTCTGTTTAAGGAGTCCCGTGTGGCTGTGAGTTTTGTGATGTGATTTCTCTGGGGTGGGCTGCAGTGAGCAGCCTTGAGATTTGTTCTCCTCTCCAAGTGAACCCCCTTCAGCCGATACACCCCAGCAAGCAGCCGCTGGGGCTTGGACTGGGAGCTTTAAAGGGTCTTGTCTCTGGGCTGTTTGTTGCCTTCTTTGGGTAAGGGCTGATGCATGATGAGCCTGTCACCCAGAGAGGCTGCTCTGTTGGCCTGGGCTCCATCTTACTGCATCCATGGGAAGATGCTCATCCAGTTGTTGCTGACCCTTCCCGTGCTCCACGCTGTGCTCACTTGTTCCCTGCTGGTGATGTGTAATAGGGACCAAAGGCTTCAAAATGATCTCTTCTTGGGTTTTTTTCCTCGTTTTTTAAGGGCTTTACTGAAGTTCATTTCTTGCTAAGGAAGTTAACTTATGGGAAATGTGTTTCTCTAATACGATTGGTGAAATCCTGGTGTATTTTGTAAAAAAAAACAAAAAGGAAACAAAAAAAAACCAAAACCAAAAAACCCACCCAGACAAAGAGAAAACAAACAAAAGCTGTAGAGAGATTTTAGAACTTGAATCTTTCAGATGGAAGGAAACCCTGGGACTGGTGGAGCCAGAGCCTTCATGCAATTCCTGCTGCTGCACCTTTCAGCCTGGTCCTGAGAGAGGATGAGTTTCCCACAGGAGCCACCTACTTCATGTGGAAAGCAAGTCACCAGGCTGAGTTCTCAGTGCCTTTCCAAGAGAGTGAGTCCAGATTCATGGCCTTGATACCTGTATTTTACAGCACTGACCACACTATCCCGTTGGATCGAGATCAAGGCCTTAGTCTTTATTTTCAAGGTGACGGTCTGGGCCATGGATTCCTGATAGCCGAAAGCTTCCGGGCTGAATTAAACAACAGGGCATCAAGGGCAGCGTGGGTGCGTAGAGCACATCCATGCTGGGCATAGACCTTCCCCTGCACTGCACTGAGAGCCTGGGGGTGACCAGGAGCAGAGGGGGATGTGGGCACTGCTTCATCCTTCCCAAGTGCCACTGGAAGCCTCAGGAACAACATTCTCCTAAAGCAAAAGCATAGGAATAATGCAAAATAGCACTTCAGGGAAGATTCTGTTCTCCACCCCCCCTAGCAGTGCTGCTCCCAGGAGTCCAGGCCAGGCTCACTCCATGCAGAGGAGCACAGCCCTCCCTTCACCACGCCGCTCCCGTGGAGGAGCTGGGGAGAAAAAGCACCATGAGCCACACGCAAACCGCGCCGCTTCGCACACCGTCACAAGAGGCTGTGACCATCGCTGCAGTTTGAACCCCACTCCCAGGGACACTAGAATTGTCTTTTGGCTGCTCTTCTGAGGCTTCAGGGGCTTTCCTGGTGATCCAGGGGCCGAGCAGACAGCCGCGCTCTGTCACACGCAGGTTTTACGGCCGCCCTGCGCCGCGTGGGACCCCGTGTTCCTGCAGCCTCCCCAGGCCACTGCTCAGCACTGCGGGGGGCTGGAGCATTTGGTGGCTTTCCCGAGCTCCAGCTTTCCTCTGGATGCTTTAGAAGTGTTTGTGCTGTGCTCTGTGGTACCGAAACAGGATGCGAGTCAATCATTTCCATACCAGGGGAAAACAGAGCTAAGGGAGGCAGTAGCTTCACGATGGGGCTGTGTGGCTTCTCCAGAAACGCTTCTTATTCTCCAGTAGAGGTTTTTATGGACAAGAGGACAGAATTCAGGATGACAAAAATCAGCAGCAGCTACCGGTATCTATAGTTAACATCCCTTTTAAAGCCCTGATCAGGGCTGACTCCAGGTGCTGTAGCAGGATGAAGGACTGACTTGAATCTAGACCTCTCCTGATGTACTTGTTTGAGCTCCCTCAGGTTTCCTGGGTGTTCCTGCTATTGCTAACTGTGCTATGTGCCCGCTAAAAGCCGTCAGCACTTGCCAAAGAGTTCATTTTTAGCCTTAGAAGATTCTCCTTTCATTTTAGCATTTTGAGTTTATTTATATTTTTTTACACTCTGAATATTAGTTTAACAAGTCAAAATTGCAACTGAACCAAGAGAGATCTCAAGGCATTTTCAGCATGGTTGATGAAGCTCTGCACAGTGTAGTTGGAGGTATCCCGTTAGGCATTAGAAACACCCACTCTTTGTCTTCTCGTTGACACTGACCTACCACTGCTCGGCTGCCTTCCCTGAGCACTGCCAGCGCCGTGGGAACAGTGTTTGGTTATGGCTGCATCTGGAAAGGTTTGGAGCTCGACCACCCTCTCTTCCCATATCGTCTTTCCTGCTGTCTGACAGCCTCTGTAAACCCAGGGCTGCCCTTGGGCTTGGCCAGTCCAGCCCGGGCTGAGGGCTGTGCGTTCTTCTTGTCCGTGGGATTGCTGACACCAGCACGATGAGGCTTCTCACCAGCAGATGAAGGCGATGACCTCGCAGGTTTCTCTTGTCTCAAGATGTCGTCTCCCATGATTTTCACTTGTGATGGCCGTGTTCTTCACCCTGCCTGTCCCCACTGGTGGAGCTGATGGAGAAGAGGCACTGGGAGTACTGGGGGGGGGACAGCTCTTTGCCTTATGAGCTAAATCTATCCTGGGGGACACCCACCTGGTGGTCCCAGGGCACCCAAGGCAGCGATGGGTGCACGACAGCTGTGCCCTAAGACCTGAAGCCCATCGCTGACTGCCCTAGGGCTGCAGTGGCTGCGTCCATCCGGGCTGGGAGACCAGCTGTGTGAGCGTGGGGCTCTCAGCCTTGGTGGAGCCTGTCCAGCACTGGGGACATCATGTCAAGCAGGGGGCCTCAGCTGTAGCTGCGTTGGAAGCGAGGTGTAAGACTCACATCCTGCTGCTGGGGTCTGTTCTCCCTTCAGAAAGGAGGGACCTGTTGTGGTTAGCAAGGGAAGGGTGGAGAAAGCTGCTGCCTCCTGGAATGCTGGCACTGGTGACAGATGTGACAGTGAAGAGCTGAGAAAGCTGTCCCTGGGCTCTGCATGGAGCTGAACTGGCCCTCACCATCTGCTCACATCTTACCTGGGAAATGGAAGTCAGCAGAAGTTGGAGGGACAGCAGCAGGGAGGGAAGGGACACTTCCGTCATCCTCTGACCTGCCACTTTGGTTTTAGGACCTGGTTCCTGCTGGCTGGAGAACCCACCTAGGCACAGGACACGGGAGGAGCCACACTCTGGTCTATGTCCCACAGCTGACCTCTCAGGGAGGAGGTAACCCCTACACAGACAGGCTGTCTCCAGCTGCAAGCCAAGGGTCCAGCTCTGCCAGAAGGTAGGTCTCCCCCCACGATGTGGCTGGTGCCCAGCATGTCCAGGCACGCTGCAGCTCCTGCAGGCCGGGCAACGTTGTGCCTCTCCTGAAAGAGCCAATGTGGGATGTGCTCAACAGGAGGCTGAGCCATCACACCCGCCTCTGCACGGCTGTGATGAGGGGAGCTGCTGAACACCAAACCCTCCTCTGGCATTCTGCTTGTGACATGAGTGATGCTCCACAGCACCTTCAACCCAACACATGCTGCCATGAACATCCGTTGGGATGAAGAGGCATGAACAGGAAGTACTGGAGAGCAGTGAAGAGACAACCTTCTCTGCAGTGGTGGCTCCTGCCTCTGTGCCTGGTCGATGGATGTGCTTCAGAAGTGAAGTTCAGACCAAAATCCAAGTGTCCTGGGAGCCACCTGAGTGCAGCCACCTCCCTACTGCTGGTCCAGAGAGACCCTGTGGAGGACAGACGATGCTTTGCTTGCTAATCGCATTTCGGGACATATAATCCTTACTTCACACTTTTTCCCAGACAATATCTTTCCATATAATCTTAATGATTCCTGCTGCAATAACAAATAGGCAGTCCTGAGAATAACTTCACACTTAATTGCTCGTGCCAAGAATCTCACCACTTGGCCCTTCTCTGGGTGTTTTCCCTCCAATCCATCTGCACAAACAGAAGTGGGCCAGTTCTGTGCCTCAGGAATGAGGAGATAAAAAGGCAATAATTTATTTTTCCACCAAAGCTAGAAGTATTTTATAGAATTTGCTAAAGTTTTTGTTTCAGGAAATTTCATCATGTCTCCAGGAAAAAAAAAAAAAGCGCCTAATTGGGCTCAGGTTTTCTAACTCCCTTTTCATTTTTGTAATATGAGGAGGTCTAGGTCATCTCAAGGTCACTGCAGTTAGTGTTGCTTTAGTGCACCTCTGTGGATACCTCCTTTCTGCAGCAGTTTTTCCTTTAAAAACAGCCCCAGCCTGCTGCTGTAACAGCCACTTTCTTTGGCAACCATTTGCATTCCTTTAGCATATGGAAATATTTTTTAGAACACATACCAGTGTATGCTGCTTAGAGGTGAAACTCCCCATCAGAAACGGGGCGAATGCTTCGAAGATATTTTGAATGGTGTTGTTAAAAAGAAAAAAAAAAAGATAAATCCCTCAGCTTTTACCAGAAAGCTGCCATTTCCCATTATCTAGGCTGGAATCTTAGGCAATGTCAAAATAAAATGCTGGTGGTTATCAAATTAATAAAAATGTTTTGCTTGGGAAAAATCTAATTTTTACCACCCTCCCAAGACTTCCTGCTGTCTTGACGTGTTGGTTTGCGGAGCTTCAGCTGGTGAGCTCGCGCCAGCCTGGGGTTAACTTGGTTCTTCTGAGCTCCCTCGGCCAAGCTGTGAACTCCAAACCTTTTACCTTAGGAAAAAACTCAATGGGCATCTTGAAAAATGGAGCAGATGCTGAGCCTGTATCAGCTGTAGAAACAAATAGTCGAGGTGTGGGTACCTGAGTGACCATTTTTCTCTGAGCAGACAAGGCCACAAGGATGTGAGAATGGAGGAACCACCCCTGCTGACTGCTAAGGAGCTGTGGCATAGAGGAAAAGATCAGTTGACCCCTCGCATAAAACCTGTGGCCAGCTCAGCGTGGTGCCAGGGCTGCCTCCAGCGAGGTTCTCCTTTGGATGTCATTATCTTAGGCTGGAGTTACTGGGTGTCTCAGCCATATATTTAAGGCAAAGCTGGTGTGTTTCACCCGTATTCCCATGTTGTTTCCACCTGGTTTTGTCTCTTCGTGCTGCTGGTGTCAAATCCTGGCAAAAATTTGCAAGTGCACAACTGAAATCCAAGTGAAAATTGGAGGGGAGAGCCTGGGCAGGCATGGTGGGGGAGAAGACACTGCCACAAAGATCTGCTTCCTGATCCCACGTACATCTCAATCTCTTAAATTTTCTAGTACTGGCAAGTAAGGACAAAGTGCCTGGCTCTGGGAGAGGAGAGAGAATTGGAGAGGACTGGGCAGCATGCTCCTCAGGATCTGCAACAGCCCTGCTGCGTCTTCTGAAGCATTGGGAGGCTTGATGGAAATAGGGACCAGCTCAAAGAGCAGGGCACAGCAGCAGGCAGCTGCCAGGTGCCTGGGTTAGCTTCACCACTGAGTACTTTTGCCAAATTTAAGGGGGCAGCTGCCGGACCAAGAGGCTGAGGAAGGACCTTAGAATATGGTGATGCTATGCCAAGGGAGTTTAACTATAAGCCAGATGTGGAAAAAGATTGGTGTGGAAGTGGTTGTGTTCTCATGGGAGTTTTCTCTCTCTCTCTCTCTTTTTTTTTTTTTTTTTTTTTAGGCAAGCAGAGTGCCAGGCTGGATGCCAGTGCTGAGGGTTCTGTGTATTTATTTCCTAAAAAAAAAGAGACCCTGCACTGCAGGTTGATTCTTTTGCCAGAGATGTGCTGGTCCTCACTTCTTCCCAGCTCCGATTTCAAGTTGCACGTAGCAGAGTCCCCCTGGAGAAGTGACAAAGGCATGGGTTTGGAGGGCGTCTGTGAGTGCATGTTGTTCATCTTGAAAAGATACTGACTTTTCACTAGCAGCATCCCTCCTGCTCTGTGAGAAAGCTACTGTGTGCCCACTGCCAGCCATGACTGAAAGGCAAGAGAGGTCAAACTGCTTTGCTGAAGATCCCATTTCAGCAAGTGGAAAGTCTATAAACGCCTGTGCTAGTTGCCTTGACAGGGATTGGAAAGAAAATTGGAACAGAAAGAGAAAAATCATAATCAGGGCAAAAGCAGCAATGAAAGTGATACCAAAATGAGCCCCGCATGACCAGCAGGGCAAAGAGTGATGTCGAAGAACGATTTTTTTTCCTTCAAAGCCAGGCTTGCGGGGCCTGTTGCATGGCAGAGATGGGCTGCAGCAGCATGGGGTAGGCAGATGCTAGAGCTAATTGGCACACCACTAATTTGCAGGATCGTGCTGTCGCAGGCAGGCGTGTGCTCGCTCACGTGCCCTCCTCAGAGCACCCTGAGCTACCTTCAGCGTTGCTTTGGGAGGTCTCAGTGAGCAGAATGTGGGGCTCCCAGAACTGAGCGAGCAGAGGAAATAGGCATCCAGGTTTAGTTCTGTGAGAGAAATATTCTTGGTCCCGTTGCTGGGCAAGAAGAATCAGCAACGTGCTCTCTTGAGTGCTCCTCTGGGTGTGTTTGCTGGGGTGCACACGGTCTCTAAATGTGCATATCTGCAGCTTTGGGTCTGCATGTGCCAGCTGGTTTTTTGCTTGCACTAGATCTGTCTATTCTGTACTGCTCCTCCTGAATATTTACTTACCAGAGATCTTTTTACTTTGCATAATCCTTGGGGAAAAGATGAAGTCTGCAGCCATTGGCACTAGAAATGGTGGATTTTAGGTAAGACGGGGCCTTGTTTAGCACAATTGTGGTATCTAAAGGCGTGTGGACAAAATACCCTAGATTGTTCAGTGGTGCTTTGTTGCAAAGACAAGCAACACCATCAAACAAGCACAACAAAGACCTGCCTCTGCAGATTCTTTGGTTGGGTCAGTTTTTTCCCTCTCCGGGATTTTCTGGAGCTCAGTTACTTTGCATGGATACAAAGAGGAAGATGGATATAGATCTGTATTTGGCTAATTAACCTCAGAGCAGCTTAATTTCTTGGAACAATACCAGAACTTCCTTAGAGTTTTTTTCTACATTGTATTTTGCTTATTTTCCTGTTGCTGTTAATCTGAAATGTGTCAGTCACAGTGGTTTTGGATTCTCCATGTGCTTTGGTAGCTTTCTACAGGTGAAAGCCTCTTACTAAGCCTGGCTTTGTCAGATTATGTCCTGGTATAAACTCGGCCACATCACTGTTTCAGATGATAGGCAGAGTGGTGGGGTAAACATCCCAGCCATGAGAAAGAGCTGGGGCTGATGTGGAGATTCCTTCCCTGGGGATGTGGACTCTGGTTCAGTTCAGCTGCTCATCTTCTTGTTCATGACTCTGCATGAATCATTTAACTTGGCTACAACAGGGCCTTGATCTTGCTTAGGGGCCCTTATTCCACAACCATATACAAAGGAAAACTTTGTAGCTGTTATCCCAGGGCTTAAGTTCTCTCTCTCACAACCAGACACATGGCCCAGTATCTGCTGGCAGTCTGGGAATACAAAATGAAACACCATTATATATGATCTATTTACAGCTGTATATGTACTGGTGTTGATCCGTCTGTGCTTCAGGCCACGTGCCTTGGGGTATAGGGGGAGTGAAGCCCATTTAGGAACAAGTTTTCAGAGTAACCCGTTTCTACTGATGATCTTGGATAAGATCTTTTGCTGTCTGGGTTTCATTTTTCTCCTGCTTCTGATGACCACTGCAAGACAATAGCGAGCCCCAAGCCAGGTTGTCAGCTTTGAAGGGTTAGTTCCAGCAGAGTTCAGCCCTAGTCTAAGGCCCAAGTTGGACGGCTGGGTTTTCAGAAGGGCTCTGTATGTCTGGTATCACGTGGTTTTGAAAACCTGAGATGTGCAGGGGGCTGACTTTAAGCAAAGCTTTTGAAAATCATGCCATACTTGTGGTGGCTGAGAATCCTGCCTGGTGATCTAGTCAAGTGTCCTTCCAGGTGCTACAGGGGACCCCTGTTCCCAGCTGGATTTCTGAAGAGTGTATCACGGTTCATTTGCACCTCCTGCTTTTCATCCTTACCCTGTTTTGCCATATTAGGCAAATAATAGAACTGGCAAAGATGTCGGTAACAAATGCCACATTTTTTTAATGTTGATGACTTTCCTGCAAATCCCTGTTTCTTAAGAGTTTGCTCCTCAGAACTGGCTGAGCACTCCACGCAAATGGTATTTCAGCTTGCAGAATGTTGGTGAGTTATTTGCCGTGACCAGCTTTTGGCTGTTTACTGGGAGTTATGCAGAGGGAGTGATTAATCATGTATGTTGGGTGCTTTTGTTTTGTTTTGCTTTTTCACTCCATGTCCGGATAACTGAAACAAGAGGAGCGCAATAAGGAAATTCAAGTTGCCACATAAAGACTTCCAGCGTGGATGCGAGAGCCAGCACACGTTCATGTGAGAGCTGGCGAGACTTTCACTTCTTCCGCTACCTCTGTGACATTTTGGCAATTCCTGAGCCCATGGCTGAGCTTTTAACTTGTCCCATATGACACAATCCAAATATGCTGGGCCACGCTTCGTCTCTGTTACTGCAGTGATAGGACAGGCCTCCAGAAGATATTCCTCTTTAAGGAAAACCAATATTTTCTTGTGCAGGAACTTCATGGACTGGCTATGTGCCCTTTCTGCTCAGCCAGTGCTGCGGTGTGAGAAGAGCATCAGCGTTCATGTGAACAAGGGGGCCATCAGAGTTCAAGGTAAACGGGGACATAACCCTAAGGCAAGTTTAATTTTAGCTTATTCTGAGATAGTTCAAGGTCACCTCTGCCAAACCAGTGGCTTTAACTCTCCATCTTTGAGGGGAGTTCAGCACAAATCCAGCCTGATAATAAAAGCTGCAGTGGGAGCAGGATCACGTTGATTAGGAAGTGTTTGTGGTGGTATTTGGGCTGACAGCAGGAGAGCTCCTCACAGCTGAGACCCTCGGCTTGTCCCGTCACAGACGGGCTGGTGCCTGTTCCGCTTCGGCTGAGTTTGGAGTAAACAAAGCCGCTTGCCAAACAGGAGAATCCGGGCACTATGTGGGGTTTGAACTAGTTTGAACTGAAATGTTATTTGTTGACACAATATGAAAACCTGACTGCACGTGGTGAAGTGACCTCAAGCCCACAGTGGGGTAAAACTAGCAGACACATGCACCTGAAGTTGCTGGTGTGCTCTTTGGATTTACATTCCCTATACTACTGGGTTTTATTACTGATGCGTATACCTCTTCTTCACCTAGCACCTTCTCAGCAGCATCCCAGAACCTGTGGCGTGCAGAGTTTGGGAGCATCTTCAAAAAGAACCTCTTTCAAACATATACCCTCCAACATTGCCTGGGTATAAAGATTCCCTGCCTCCTGGAGTAGATGGGTTTAGGGTTTGGGATTTTTTTTTGTCTTCATTTTAAACTCACAGACAAAGATTTTGAAAAATGTCATATGATTCTGGAAATCACAGCGGTCGGGGATTGATTTAGAGGCATTGTTGGACTACTTTGCAACCCAGGTATTGAATTTCAAGCGGCTCAAGTCATACCCCAGAATAAAAATGTTTAAAAGGATTAGTTGCTTTTGAAATTTTTACTTATGACATCTTCCATTACCTTCTTATAGTTTCATTCACAGAATAAAAACCACATTCAACCGCAACTGTGATCCTGGGCAGTAGGTACCAAACAGAACACAGAAAGATACAGTGAGTGCTTTGGCAAGTCCCGAATGCACGCACAAGGCAGATGGTGAGAAAGAAAAGGAGCAGAGAGAAGCTGGCACGTGCAAGACCCTTCAATTGTCCTGGTAGTTCTTCAGGTACATCCAAGCCAATTTACGTCCGGATCTTTGGCCACATTTTTAACCCAGGTTAGTTTGTCACATGCTCCCGTTGCACGGTTGTTAATTGTGTGGGGGACTGGTGTATGCTTCCTTCTTTCTAAGGCTCCATCCTGACTTTTGAATGGTCAGAAAGATTTGGACTACTTGTCTGGGTTGTTTCCTTGATGGGGAGGGAGAGTGGAGTCTGATTTCAAAATCTCTCATATTCCTAAGTTATTTACACCCTTGGACAGGATATTGATGGCAAAGCTGATGCTAATAGCAGGTGCAGATCTATTTTCAGAGCTCCAGCAAGATCAGTGCTGTCTCTCAGCACCTCCAGCCAACAGCAGTCGATTCTCTGCCCGAAGCATCCCATGACACTGCGATTCAGAGTCCTAACTCTTCCCCAGAACAAAACGGGGCCCCACTGTACAGAACATGAGCTTGGCACACAACTTGGAAATGATTTCTCTCCCATATATTCAGCCACCTGGCTCAGCTGTTGATTAAGTAGGTTGTTCTCCTCACTTATATTTGGGGCCTGTCCAACTGGGGTTGTCCGGCTGATGAAGGGAGGGAAGGGGTCCGTATTTGTGTTTATTCCATATGAAAGGAACAACTGGCACTTAGGCAGGCCAGGCACAGCTCCCCTCTCCCCAGTGAAACCAGTCACTCATCAGTAAAGAGCGTGGGAACACAGGTACGGGACACTAGTGTCTTGGCCCTGCAGTGCATCTCCTTAGGAGCTTTCAAACAAAGCTGCTTTCAAACTTTTACTGCAAAATGTAGAGTTGTGTAAAACTCCAAAGGAAGCAGAAAGTATTGGATGTTTATTCAAAATGAACTAATAGTTCATAGCCTGATGATACCTTTTTGGATAGTGCTACTCCGGTACTTTATCACGTTGGCTTACGCACATCCATTGCCATTTTTAACATCTGATACAATCAGGAACACAAGCCTTTCTTTTGGGAAATGGGATTTCTTTGTTAACTTGCCTTCTCCCTTTTGGCTTGGCTGTGAAATCATATAATAAAATCACGCATGCAAAAAAGAGGATCTTTTAAAATGTCATTTGCTGCCCCCAATCAAGAGTCCAGCAGTGTTGCTGATGAAACGGAAGGGGCAAATGGCTGTGAAATTATACTGTGACTATTGTATGCAGCTGGCTAAACATGAATGTTTACCAGGATGAACCATTTTATAGCCCTTTAGTTTCTCCAGTTTGGCCGCAACACAACCAGCAATGGAACAAAAATATTAAATTATAGTTGTATTCACAAGGTAAATATAAAGAATAAAACTGGCAAGGTGAAGTCTCGCACCTGCAAGGAGTATATCCTACCCCTGGTCTAATTCCAGTGATGTGCCTGAAGCAAGGTTCCTGACGGTGGGGACTGCACAACTGCTGTGGTGTTACATGCAGTTACCTTGTACTGCCTAGACACACTGTCAGGGCATTAACCCGAGCTTTTCCACGCAATGTTCCAGATGCACGTCCCTCTTGGAAAGGCCAATAATTCAGCTTATTTATAGCTGAATAAAAAACAATGCCTCCAAATAGATGTCAAAGTTCAGAGGGATTGGCTAGTCCAGCATTTGAAAGCCTAGTTCTCAGCAGGCTATAGGCCTGGAGAGAGGCCATAATAGGATATTTAAATGTTTTTCTTTTTCAGACTTGGCAATAAATTCCTTGACATCCCGTTACAATTTTATGAGCTGGTTGAGATTGTCGTATTATGTTAGCTTCTGACAAGTCTCCGTGGTGGGAGGAGCACAAGCCTGCATCTGTTGTCCACCTATGTCCAGTGCCAGAGATAGCAGGTAAGTTCTTGATTCATCTGCCCATGTGGAAGGGGATAGCTGAAGCAACCTACAAACTGGCGTGGCCTTTAAGTGCCTCAAGGGGCTATCTCAGATCCTTTGAGGAGCCCGGTCTGAATCCTGAGTGCCAGTGTTAGTTCCACACATGGAAACACGGGTGTGGAAGCCAAACGCAAAGGGATGACTATGTGAGCAGGAGCAAGCTGTCCAGGCTCCATGGCTTGTCCCCTGTGTGGACTCCTGTGGCATCGCAGCCCCTGGTGATCAGCCCGCAGACCCACTGCGACATCTCACCTGCACGGGCAGGTTGTGTGTGTCTGGTTAGAAGGGCATTAGCAGCCCACCTCCTGTGCCCCCCTCTGAGGGGTTTCTGTGCTGCTTCCCCTCATGCAAAGTAAACAGGTAAATGGAGTGAAGGGAACTTTCTGCGTGGCAGTTATGTACATAACAAAGCTGCACAAATGACCTGTCATCTGTTTCTTTTCCCAACGAACTGCAAAACCAGCGCACACAAATATGTTTATGTGAACAGGCCAGAAAAACAGCTGGTTCATCAAATCGAAAGGGGCATGCTCGGCTCTGCGAGGCCAAGTGCTCGACTGGATCCTGTGTATTTATAAAGTGAGAAAGTAGAGCATGTTTGAAAATGCAGGTGTATAAATATTTCTGCCAGACCTGCTGGAGCATTTGAAGTCTCCCCGAAGCCGCTGCTCTGCCTCACCACTTCCCAGCACACAGGGGATGCTGCCCTGTGGGCAGCAGCAGGACAGGTCCTGGAGGCAGCACCAGCCATGGCTCTGGGGCCGCAGTGCCCCCAGGGGGTTTGCCCAGGAGCACTGAGGACACCCCCAGGCCTGACCTCGTCCTGGCTGTAGGAGCACGATGGAGGTGGGGCCAGGTGAAGGCTGGGGTAGAAGCATGGTCAAGGGTGGAAGCTGCAGGTTGACTGTGTGGAGGGGCTTCAAGCAGATGTGGAGCTGACCGTTTGTTTCCTTGGCCTGCCATCCGTGGAAGAAGGCTGCAGCTTAACTGCCAACATGGAAAAACCATCTGAGTTCTTAGGTCTGAACTTCAAAGACGGTCAGTGTGTTTGACGTTACAAACCCTCCAACAGCCCCGAGGAGGGAGAGCAGAGCAACAACCTTGGCACGCTGACACGAACTGCAGGCGCAGCGCAGATGTTATATGAGATACTTCCCAGCTACGACTTCCTCTGGAGTGCTGTCGCTGCTGTGCGTGGAGAAGTAAATCCTTTCGTACTAACGCAGACACAGGCACGGATACGCGGCACACACCTGCAGAGCTGTAACCCAAGGGCTGCGGAGCCCAGGCCTCCGCAGCAAAGCTCATCTGCCATCTCTGGCCTTTATGGAGCCATCCTCTGGTTTATCTAACCCGTGCCTGGCCAACACAGGCTAATATGCTTACACAAAATAAGTTTTGCTATGTTTCATCTCCTTTTCTGTATGTAGCTAGAGTGTGTACAACTGAACCAGACAATTAGTTGTAGCTTTGCCTCAGTTCCAGCCTTATTTTCGTTTAAAAAAGCCTGCTACATGGAAAGCTTGACCAAGTAGTGAAGAAATTTTTAGGCTAAGGGGACAGAAGGAAGTATAAGGTCTATGGCAGAACTTGGAATTACAGTAATTTTTAATAGCCTGAAGCTCCAGAGAATTTGAAATCCCTGTAATGTTTAATAGCCTGAAGCTCCAAAGCCGGTAGCATGTTGTCAGACAAGCAGAACTGACTTTGTCTTCAAAGCCCATCTGGCAATTGTCGTGCCCAGCTACATTTTGGAGGCAAGCTCAGAGAGGAAGAAAGGGACCTCACAGGTTGAGTGTAATATTAATGGTAGTCTATGGTTAGCAAAAATTATTGTCAGCTACAAAGCTGATGATAAACTTTCAGGCCAGCACTAGAAGTTTATCATTTACCAAACCCTGGTGTCTTCTGGACTGCAGGAGCCCTGGGAGGTGTCTCTGCCTCTGTCACTGCCTCAATCCTGCTACTAAAAGGCCATTCTGGACCTTTTTTTGGTCTTTCTGAGGGTAAAATCAAGTCTGCATGCAAATGTGTTCTGGCTGAAAGCCTGGGAAGGAGCTTCAGCTTTGGGGAAAAAATGATGCTGAAGACATGATCCTTCATTATGGAAAACTGTGGTGCAGATCCTGACTCTTTCAACAGGAGCTGGGCTGCGCCCATGGCATTTAGGCTGCGTGGTCTGTAAATCTCCATAGGCTGAACATGGATTTAGAAATTTGAGAATATTGTTTCTTAATTGATGGTGAAGGAGCTCCCTGGTGTGAACAATGAGATATTTCACCTGGGATAAAGCAAACCATGAGCTTTACCTTTCTTCTAATAAACACGAGCTGAAGAAATCACCCATGGCTGTTACACTCTTATAATTTCCTATCTTAGAGTTTATTTTCATTGTATTATTAGACTTTTCTAATTTTGGTAAACTCTATAGAGGAGCTCATCCAACTTCCACTGACTCTCAGCAGTGGTATAGTAAACCCCAAACTGGCTCTGTTCCCACGAGTCCTGCTAGTCACGCCTCTCCCTCGCTCATCATCACGCTGATGAAAGCCACTAGATGTCACTGCTCTATTGCACTAATAAAGTTAAAATAATATTTTTCTGGCAATAAATGTCCTGACTCATAAGGAAGTTGGGTTATAAAAGCCGTGGATAGTTTGGATTCCTTCCAGTTAAAAAACAAAACAAAACTTTTTTTTCTTCTTTTTTTTTTTTTTAACTAAAAATATTGGATCCAAGTTCAAAACAGTCATTTAACAAATAACATTGACTTGTATTTTAAAAGGAAAAATACTTTGAAGTTAATACCAAGTAAAGAAACATGGTCTGTGGCTCTGTGAACTGAAATGATGGGAAAAAATTATATCTGAAGGTCTGCAGTGCTAAAGACGAGTCTTGACTAAATGCAGGGTTGGGGACACTCAGGAATACTCATATTCTCTCGCTCAACCAGAAAGCGAGGCAAAAGGCCAGTGAAATAATAGCAATAGCAGGAATGGTATTGTATATTTATATGGTGCCTTTCATCTCCCAGGTTTCCCCGCTGCAGTGTCTAGCTGACTGCACATTCAATAATCACCTCGCTCACCACCGAGCAGGAACCACCCTTGGCAAGGCCATGGCAGCTGTCAAACAGCACATTAGGAAGCGCTGCTCCAATTCAACGGCTCATGAAGGACATTTTTGAGGCAGGTAAAGTGTGTTTTGATGGGCCCGCTCTGAGTTTGTCCGTATTGCTGGGGCTAATTCAAGTTCTCTCCCATGCTCCTCTCTGCTGGAAGGGGGAGGATGTTTTGTCTTTGTTTTGTTTGTTTCAAGACTTTGGGTGTCAAAAATTGGCAGGTGAGCTCAACCCTTTAACCCTTCCTGGGCGGAAATGTATCATAGAATCACAGAATACCAGCTTGGAAGGGACCTCAAGGATTGTCTAGTCCAACCTTTTAAGGTAAACTATATATATATATACACCTATGGTTTAAGTGAGATGGCTCAGAACCTTGTCAAGCTGAGTCTTAAAACTGTCCAGTGTAGGGGAATCCGCCACTTCCCTTGGGAGATTAGTCCAATGTCTAGTTGTTCTCATGGTGAAAAATTTTCTTGTGGAGTCCAATTGAAATCTCCCCAGGAGTAACTTGTACCCATTACCCCTTGTCTTTTCCATGAGACTCCGTGTAAAAAGGGAGTCTCCATCTTCTCGGTAGCCACAAGGTAACAAATGTAACGCGTCCCAAGTAGCCACCTGATTACCCCTTATCATTACCTAACTGAATTTTATGTTTTCCTTCTGATGCCATCTAGGCAACAACCAGCCAGATCTCACTTACGCTGCCACAGGTAAAGAACATGCTGAATTTCTGATGGTGGATGATGTAGAGAATGTCCTAAGTTCTAAGAAGAGAATGCTCAGCTGAGGTAGGGCCCCCCTGCTCTATCTAGGGAAGCTCTTTTCTGGAGATGAAGCAAGCAAGGTTCTTTTCAGATGGGATGGGAGGGGTAATTTTGCTCCATGTGAATTCATCTTTTGTCTAACCAGTAAGTGATCTGGACATCTTCACACAATGCGGTACCCAGCATTTTGGTATGGATGTGAGAGCACATATTAGGAGGCCATCTGGAGGTGCCAGATTTCATCTTTCCAGTTTTACTCTTTATACTTACCTTAGGAATACATTCATAATGTAATGTATTTGCTCTGTTTCTGGTTGTTTTGGAGGCCAAAGTGGAGAAACGAAAGCAATTTTTGGCAGTGCAGGAGCCTGTCTCCACCCATTCTTGATTTTTTTTTTATCGTAGTGGAATTAGCTGGAGTTATTGGCATTTTGCAGAGGAGCATTTTGCACTCTGAGGAACCTCAGCACAGCTGCAGGATGGAGCGAAGCTCCATCCCTGTGCCTGGGTGCATCATGCTGCACAATGTGAGGGGGTCTCATGGGCCTTTTGCTCACAGCAAATGAAGCCTCTCTGTGAGTCCTTGCCCAGCAAGGTGGAGAAGAACCATTCTGTACTACCGAATGTGTGTGATCATTGAGGTAAAGTTGTGGGAACTGAAGTAGTTTTGGTCTGTGACCTCTGTGTAGTGTGGGTGTGCTGTGGTGTAAAATGAGTGTGAACTGTGCTCTGGCCTTTGTCTGCACAGGAGGAGCTGGTTGACTGGCCTGGAGCTACCATTAAAGGTAGGTGAGATGGTTTTTGAAGTGGCTGGAGGTGGGCTGGACAGAATACCTGAGAAAAAGCCCACTACACTTCAGATTTGCAGGGAAGGTGCCTACTGTGTGCCTGCTCTTCTCCAGTGATGCCTCTCATACAGTGGTAGTTGTGATAACTTTGGTGGATAAATCCAAAGTGCTTTGGAAAGCACTTTGGGACTAATGGTGCTGTATCACCATAGGCTGCTATTAAATACCTGGTATGCAGCAAAAAAACTCGTCCAAAGACACTCACAGATGCACACCGTAACTAAAACTGGAGGGAAGGCAAATGGCCCCTCTCCTGATGGGTTCTACTATAGAGGTTGTGTGTTCTAGGTCTAGGTAAACTCTCAGGCGGAGAAGAAATGAGACGGAGAAACAAGGCAAAGGCAAGAATAACTCACTTCCCTGGCTCAAGTTACCGACAAAGGCATGAAAGCCTCAGCCTGTAGTATAAATTATGACCTATCAACTCAACCAGAGTCATAATAAGAAGGAAGGAATCAGATGAGTAAGGCAATAAGGGAAAAGCAAATACTGTGAGTAATGGCAACAAGAGGTTAGTTCCCTAGAAGTTGTCTAACCACATTAGATAGCACAGCTTAGTGACTGAGCCTGGGCCCAGTGTCTAGAGAATAAATCAAATGGGTTTTTTGTTGTTGATAAAACATTTTCTCCACAGCAGATGGACTTAATATTTCCTGGATCCATACTGTTCAAGACTTGGAGTAGGGAAGCTTTTCCAGGATTGCATTATTGATGGCTTTGTTTCCAAGGGATGCAAATGCAGAGAACTCTCCTAGGACTTGCTGCTATAAACTGTTAAGTGAGGACTTTTCTCTCTCTCCTCTTTGTTTCCTCCCTCTGTTTGTGGACTGAAGTCTCTGCTTCTCATCCACTTTGCTTCTCTGGGACCAGCTAATTCCTCCCACTCTTACTTCTACTTGCTTCTCTCCCCTCCTCCTCCTCCACTGTCATTTCCACAGCGCTCAGCTGGCCAGGCTGTGAGGACTAGCCTAGATCTTGCCAGGCTGATGGTGGTAGTGGCAGTGCTGGTGTCAGTGTACCACTGAGCCCCCACCTCACTCAGTCTGCCAGCTCCTGTCCTCTCCAACTAGCTCCCCAGCTACCCTTTGCCCAGAGCAGGGTGAACATGGAGTATTCTCAAAGTGCAGTGCAAGGAAGCAGAATGATTCTGAAGTGTGATGCGCTCTTGGCTGGATGGCAAAGCCGAGGTGTGTGCCATCTCCTGTGACACAGGTTATTATTCTTTTAAAGTGAGGGAACCTTCAAGGGTATTTTTCTGGAATGCTACAGGTGGGGGAAAGAGTGTCTGGAAAGTGCCTGGCAGAACAGGACCTGGGGGAGTTGGTTGGCAGCCAGCTGGAGATTAGCCAGAGGGTGCCCAGGTGGCGAAGAAGGCCACCATCATCCCAGTTTGTGTCAGCACTAGTGTGGTCAGCAGAACTAGGGAAGGGATTGGTCCCCTGGACTGGGCACTGGTGAGGCCACCCCTCTAATCCTGGTTTCAGTTTTGGGCCCCTCACTCCAAGAAGAACATTGAGGTGTCCAGAGAAGGGCAATGGAGCTGGGGAAGGGTCTGGAGCATAAGTCTGGGGACGAGCAGCTGAGGAACCTAGGGTTGCTCAGCCTGGAGAAAAGGAGGCTCAGGGGAGACCTTCTTGCTCTCGACAACTCCCTGACAGGAGGTTGGAGCCAGGTGAGGGTCAGTCTTTTCTCCCGGGGAATAAGCAACAGGACAAGAGGAAGTGGCCTCAGGTTGCACCAGGGGAGGTTTAGGTTGGACCTTAGGAACAATTTCTTCCCTGCAAGGGCTGTCAAGGGCTGGCCCCATCCTGGAGGGGTTTCAAAGCTGTGGAGATGTGGTGCTGGTTAGTGGTGCCACCGCAGTGCTGGAGGAACAATCAGACTCAATGATCTTTAAGGTTGCTTCCAACCAAAGTGATTCTATAATTCTGTGAAAGGCATCTCCCAAAAGAAGCCTCTTTAAACTAGGCTCTGTGTGTAAATACATGCAGCTGACACAAGATCATTGGTATTGTAATGTAAATCACTGGTATCAAGTGGTGTAAATTGGTACATTGCCAGCTTCTTCAATGGAGTTGTGTGATCTGACCAGGGCTCTTGACTGAAAGAAATGCAGTGAATCTGGGCTGACTCACCACCAAAGTACTTTTTCACATGTGAGTTTTCATTCTGCTATATGTTTTTAAACTAATTCATTAAGAGTAACTTAATTTAATTTCTTACTCATCCTGTAAATCCTTCCTCCTTGCCTACCTCCAGACCGCTTCCTCTTACTTCGGCACTTCCTGCATGGTCTGTGTGATACTCACAAGACAATGTTATTCCACAATGACTAAGTTGTCCTGAAGTGTGTTACGGTTTAATAACAACAGGAATTAGGTTTGCCGCTACCAAAACCATTTTATTATGACACATCCAAAGCCATAAAACCCTCTTGTGCAATAACAAGGGGAAAAAAAAAAATTCTCTTTCCAACCACTTGTGCAAAAGAAGCCTCAAGAGATTAGTACTATAATAAGAAGAAAACAAACATGATTCAGTTCAGAAAAATGTAGCTAATATGTCTAAAGGAAACTGCAACTACTTGATCAGAGAGAGATTTGGGAAGCAGCTACTAGTGGACATGACCTGTGAGTTACAGGGAGACAGCAAACCAGGTGTTAAGTAGATAACGATGCTATTTGAAGAGATGGCACTGGCACCTTGGGATTGGGGATTTTGTGTTCAGTTGTGTGTGCCCCAGTTGGATGGAAGATATGAGTGAGTTGGTGGGGATTAAGTAGCCATGAAAGTAATCGGACGAGGGGGCCAAAAAAATCAAGGGAGAATAATCAAGAAGAAAACAAGTATCGAGAGGATGACTAAGTGATGGCTCAAGGAAGGGTGAAGGATTTCAAATATATGAAAGTACTAAGTGCAGAGATGAACCACATAATGAAACACATGAGATGGGATAGGAGAAAAGAAAATTTCAGGTTGATTAGCAAGAGAGGACTGTGGAACCTCTTAAGACTCATAATGGTTACCCCATCCTTGCATTTCATTTAAAATAAATAGGTGAAAGTACTAGGAAATACCAGATGAAACAACTTCACAGAATCACAGAATGTTAGGAGTTGGAAGGGACCTCGAGAGATCATCTAGTTCAACCCCCCTGCCAGAGCAGGACCACCTAGATCAGGTCACACAGGAACGCATGCAGGTGGGTTTTGAATGTCTCCAGAGAAGGAAACTCCACAACTTCCCTGGGCAGCCTGTTCCAGGCTGTGTGACCCTCACCATGAAAAAGTTTACCCGTATGTTTACATGGAACCTCCTATGTTCCAGCTTGCACCCGTTGCCCCTTGTCCTATCATTGGACATCAACTTGAGTAACTTTGGGCAGGAATGGGAAGACAGGCTAAGAACAGAAAGATTAAGTCAGTATTTTGCATCTCTAATCTCAGGGATGATTCAGTCTCATCTCACTCATGCATTATGGGGTTATCTCGTCTGAACTTCAGTGGATCAAAAGGCTGGGCCAAGCTCAGCAAGTCTTATGAGTTGTCTTGCAGAAGTGTTGTGAACGTTTTGTTTTGGGAAGATAATGAGGAGTTGCATCTGAAAAGCTTCCTATGTGCTCCAAAGTTTGAAACAGAGGGTACATCCTCTTCTCATCAGTCCTTCCAACCTTAGGCAACTAAGAGCTACATCCTCTGCGCTGCTGCTGATCCCGAGCTAAGGTGATTGCATTGAGTTAGCCACGGTAAAACCGTAATGTGCAAACTGAGCACTGCTTCAGCACTGCGCCCACTCTGGCTAGATACCAGAGATGACAAGGCAATCTAAAATTCCGTATTATTGATAATAAAAAGTTAATGGAATCTTTTCAGACCTTAGAGTGAAAGGTTCACTTTGGTTCACGTCTTATTTTCTCCAGCCTATTTGCACAGCTTTCTGTATTACACAGGGTATCAGATAAAAAATAAAAGTGCTAATACTTGAGAAGCTTTCTGGCTGGTGGTGACCTCTGTTTCACCTGAGTAGGAGCCACGGAGATACACAATTGAAAGTTTTCAAGAACCTACGGTGCACGGGAACTGAGCCACGTGACCTGCGAGTCTCCTGTTCGGTGGCTTTCATAGGGGCCGCCAGCGAAGCAGACGGGAAGCGAGAGTTCACTGAGAAACAACAACACATCCTCCTCGGTGCGCCCAGCATTCCTGACATATTAGCATTTCAGCCATAGGCAACTGCCAATGGCTCCCTGGCCAAGCCAGGCCAAACAAAAAGTTCCTCTTGAATGTTAAAATTAGAAATAAGATATTCCTCAGTTGGACATCACAATAACAGCGGTTGCTCACACTTGCTTGGAATCATTCTGACAGGTTTCAGACTAACCTTCTGCCCTCCTTTCTGGAGGCTGCAGGTAGATAACCCCATTTCGATTGTCACGACTTTCTTCTGACTTGGTTGCTGTAGCATCGGGCAGTGCAGGGTCTATAGCTACGAAACAGCAATGCTTTGTTTTCTTGGACTTTGTGAGAGGTAGTTTTGGTTTTACTTAAAAGCCTTTTAATAGTGCTTTGATGATGCACTGAACCTCTCAAGTAGTTTTGTATATCTCTTTGGGGACAAGGATGAAAAGAGGGGGGATGAGGAGCCTGGGGGAAACTAATGAGCAGAGCCTGGTGTCCTGTGGAATACTCTAGTGTAACAAACAAACAAATCACTTAGAGAGGAGTTAAGTCCTGAAGTTTAATATTGTTTGTAGGGCAAAAAGGCTCTCTGTTCCACAACTCTCAGCAGCACAATGAAAACTTTCTCTGTGTGACTGAAAATCACTTCTGGCTTCACATACAGGACTGAGAACAGGCAGAGAAGGTGGGCAGGCACATGCCCATGGACTGCCTGATGCCGCCTTCTGTTTTCTTGGTCTACCTTGGCTTGAAAGTTCTTGATTTCACTAACATTGGTTACCACCTGTCTAACGCAACAGGTCTTTGATGTAGAAGGCATGGGATTCAACAGCTTGAAATAAAAAGCCGTCCTTGAAGCTCAGTCTACAGTGACCTTGTGTTGTAAATGGACTTGTCCCAGTGGGAGAACTGTGACATGCCCCAAAAGCAAAATTTGGTCTTCCAGAGTTCAAGTCTTTTAGTGTAGATTAATAAAAAAAGGGTGGTGCATCCCAGCAGAGCTTGATTTCCCTGTAACTGTGGAACAACGAGCACTTAAAGATACATTATCATCTGAACCTGGCTTGGCCAGGGCTTTCTGCAGCTGCAGATCTGAGAGCAACGTTAGAACTGGCTCTACTAGATACGACTGCAGTGGGAGTTTATGGGGTGGGGAGGGGTGATTGTTAACTTGAATTGCATACTTCTGGGTTATTTTTTTCTTTTATTATTTGTAATGAAATGTTCTTTTCTTGCTGAAACTTCGGCCTGCTCCAGTCAGCAGCATGGGCGTGTAGTGGGGACTGCGCTGCCTGCCCACCGTGATTATAGCTCTCTCATGTCACGGCTGGCATGCATCTGTGCATGCACAATCATCAATATTTTTGCCATTGGGTGAGATTTCTACATCAAAGAGGTTTACAAGCAGAACCTCCAATGTGTTTGAGGTTTGCCCATCACTGCCCGATACTTCCCAAGAGCATATTTCCTCATTAAAAAGTAGCCAGACTTGTTCCCGACTGCATTATGGTTAGGTTTGCTTCAAGGCTGCCTCCAGAATCAATGGCAGCGTGCTCTTGGAAAGTACTATACAGTGATGGGGAAACCTCAGACATTTTGGAGGTTCAGTTTGGAAACCTCTTTGGTTTGGAAGTCCACCAAAAGCATGTCGTGAGATGGTTAGAAGGCTGGGTGGGGTTTACATCTGAGGATAGAGTGCAAAAGTGAGAATTGTTTAGCTTGGAAGAAGGAAGGATTGGAGAGTATATGAGTGAGGTGTTTGAGAAAGGTATCATGAAAACTAATCTGCTCCCCAAATTAACACTGCTCCCTAGTATCAGAGCAAGGGGTCAGTTAGCAGAAATGAAACAAGGAAAATAGTTCAGCATGGACCTTTTAACTGGACTATCTAGAAGGATGGCTCTCCAAAGGCTGCAGTCAAGCAACTGGTACAAACAGCATTTTTTAGCAGAAATGGCATTGATTTTGAGACTTTTCAGTGTGCCCCTAAGCAAAGTTTTCTCTCCTCTGTATGTCTTGCTTGTGAAGGTTATAAATAAGTTAGAGCAGAGAATCACTCATAATTGTGTGCTTTTAAAGCAGTTCACTCAACAGGGCTTCAGTCCTGGTGGTGGGCTGCAGGCTTTTCCTCAATGTCTGATCTAGCACAGGTTTTTGTGTAGCTTTGAGAGATACATTTGGGGCAGTCTTTGGACTGTTTAGGCACTTAATGATGACACTGGGATTTTTGAAACTACCTACATGACAAAATCGTGTTAGGAATCCATTATCCAGCTTCTTTTGAAAAGTCTACAGGTAGGTATCTCCATCCCAAGAGCTTATACACAAAAAATTCTTGTTGTCTTCATCTGTGCCTCCCAGTAGCACAACAGGTAAACCAGTGCCACCTCCTCTGAACTGTACCTTGTGGTGGTAGATATGTCAATCTGTAAGATGCCTAGGTAGTAGAAAAGAAATAAAGCTTAGAAAGATTGGATTCTGGACAAACTTAGGAAAGAAATCCTCCCAGTTCTGGAGAGTGGCTCTTCATCCAAACCCTTCAGGCTAGTGGTGGCATGACAGTTTACTCCAAGAGCATTTCTGGATGAAGTACCTCGCTGCTGAGTGCATCACCTGTCAACTTATCTAAGTCTCCCTTCTGTTCTCTTCAGAAAGCTGATGATACACTTGAATCATAGGAAGGGGATATATGATCAACTACATGTAAATTTTTTAAAATGCAAAAGATAGATGACAGTATGTAGTACAAATCCAAAAAGGAGCTGAAAACACAAATCGACCAAGTAGATGGGTTTGAGAGGTTAGTCCATGAAGTAGCAGTGCGAGACAAACTGAATCAGAATAAAAGCCACAAACCAAATGTCATCTATCTCCACTGGGGTGGTGGACACAACAAAGCAGTGTAAACAGGCAGTTTTAGTGATGCCTGTGATCTGGAACTGTTGATTATGGTCCAGATCAGTATGACCCCTTCAGGGGTGGGAGAAGGGGAGGAGAATTTTGTTCAAGTATTGGATTATCCTAAGGGTAAGGGTTTATGAGAGGTCAAATTCTTAATCACCTTTTCCTTCTATCTCCCAGCCTGCAGCTGCTTGTCAGTCTGTGACACTGGTGAGGCAGGGTGAAGGTGGTCACTATGGGCATGGGGAGGGCACTGTCAGGCAGTATCTGCTCTGCTGGCACTGCAAACTCGATTTTGGCTACTCTGCTGAGAAGCCTTTAGTTATTCATGAAGATAATACTGTGATCACCTGGAGATGTTTCTCTTGGAAACTATCAAGGCCCTATTAGACTTCAAGGACCTAGAGTAGGGCTTCAGAACAGCAGCTAACAGAAAAATGCAGGGACACTTGGCTTATCAGAAAAGCAATCAGCAAGGATCATTTTAAAGTCTCCAGAAGCTGTAATAGCCCTGCACATGGGTAATAGGAACTGCAACTGCTCCCTTCCTGGAATGGGTATGAACTGGGGTTTCTCGAGATAGGGTTAATGTAAAACCCCTGTGATTAATGTAACTCACCACTGGATGTCATTGTTTCTCTATAGGAAAGCATCAGGGACACTTTTATTTGGCAGTAAAATTGTTTTTATTGTCTTCCCCCCCCCCAAATAAAAAGGCTCACATATGGGATATTCAGGTGTTTGGCACCTTTTCCACTTGGCTACAGCAAGCTCAGGAACCAGATTACGCTTCTTGTTTTCCTAGGGTGGGGAGGGTTTACAGCCTCGTGATGAATATGGTCTATCCTCAAACTTGCAGCTATCAGGCCAGATCGTCAGCTGGTGTAAATTGTACTGCTCTGTTGAGGCAAAGCAGCCATGCCAATTTAAACAGACTGAGGATCTAGCCTGCTATGCCTGCTGCTTTCAAGTCGCAATCAACCACAGCCAATCCTTCCTGCTTCCTCATGCACCTCCTTCAAGCCCCCATGTCCCACCTTTTCCTTACTCTTCGCTGGCGACAGACCTAATCCCTTGTTCTCCTTTCTTTCTCGCACCACTCTGAAAATTTAATCCAAATTTTGGAATAATTTTTCCATGTTCTTTCTGCTTTTGTCTGCATTGTCTTCAAGATGCCCTTTTCAGACGCAAAACTGGAAAGACAGCCTTAGAGAGATGAGGTCAAGTGGAAAAGGAAATGAGTCATATAAACTTAGCCCAGAGTCTTGTCCACATCAACATCTACCTTGGCTTTTTGGTTGTTCTGTATTTGCCTTTGATCTCATTTCAGTGTTGATTTTCCACACCCACTCCTCCATTAAAAAAAAAATCTCATAATATATGTTTGGGCAGGTACAACTGGTACATGAAAAATTAAAGCTCTTTAGGATTAAACAAGCAGTGTGAGATTTTACCTTGTTAGTCCCTGACGTGGGCACAGAGAAGGTCTGAGGGGAGAGTAACAACCGATTTTCAATTGCATTTCCTTACCTAGGATGAAGAGATAATTAAACCAGTTTGTTATTCATATAGCAAGAAACAAAGAAACCTTTCAGCATCACACTGATAAAAAAGGCCAATTCTTTTTACTTTCTTTATATCTACCATATATCTACCAGCTTCGGTAGAATGTAATGTGAAGGATCTTGAAGACTGCTGTTCTGATCACAGATGTGGGGACTTCAGGAGAAGAAAAGCCTGCTCAGTCAAATGAGCTGTCATTTGTTCTTTAACAAATCTGCCCACCCCCTTTGCGTATACACAGTGACAGATTTAATGTCACTTTACATTGTGAATTAACTTTCTAAGAAAAGGTTACTCCAAGGTTCTGAAAGAGATGAAGAGGAGACCCTTGCTGCTTGAGGAGAGGGCACAGAAAGCGTGCAACAGTTCCATGAGATGGTCTTCATCCAGTTCACGGTAGATTTTTGGTGTAAGTGAAGATAATTTGTAGCTAAATAGAGAGATGATGGAGCTGTTTGTGGGCTGAAAGGATTTAGAAGATCTGCGATGTCATGAAACCATGCAGCTTCAGAGTGTAATGATAGATCTTGCTCTGATGAAATATAGTCAAACTCTTAGTTTCCCTGCCAAAAATAAGAGATTTGACATCTCCCACAGAGAGTCTTTTGGGATGAGATAAACTGAAATCTTATTGAGTTTTAAGGTCGAAGTGTGTTATAATCTCAAATGTGACCGTGATAACAACACCTTCTTAACAATTACATAGATGGTCTGCGTGGGTTTGAGACATTACTCCCTGGTTTCAAAACAAATTCAAAACTATTCCTAACTTGTCCTCCTGTTACCTTACCCAGTCATCAGGGCTGCAGCAGAGAGGGGTGTATTCTGCTCAGATTTCACAATGATAATTTTATATCCCTTTTATAATTTTTATGTTTTATATGGACAAATGGTGTTTCTGGCAATGAGGTGACTATTGAGGAAGGCAATTCCAAGGGCTCATTGGTATGTCTGGTGGAGTAGTAACTTCTGAAGCATTGAGGGCTGAAGTAAAGGGCTAGTCACCTTGTTTAACAAAGGAGCACGGTGAGCAGGTGATGCTCTTGATGTGACATGTTAGAGAGGGAGCCCTCTGTATTGGGCATCTGCAGAAAATTCATGGCCAGAACCTCCATGTCTGACTTGGTGCAGGAGGTTTGGGTTTATTGTTTATTTGTCAACACACCTAAGAAAATACTTGAAGGAGCTTTGCAGATCCGGTGAAATATGCTGTAAAATAGATACAGGAGGGACTGGATAAGATGAATCATGTTTTTGGGAAAAAATAGATTCAACAATATGAAGCTGCCTTCCTGAGGCTGTTTGACAAGGGAGTAATTCAACTGAAGGCAGGACCTGTATTCTAAAGGTTTCTCTTGGTCTCTGATGTGTTGTGATTTTCAATTCTGACGCCAAACTCTGTTATTTTACACCGAGGGAATTAATTTCCTTATTTATATTGCCAGCTGCTCTCTTGTCTCCTCTGCATATATTCTTTGGTTATTACATCAGTATCTTTTGATGTAATGTGTTCAGGTCCTTGCTCATTGGTCTGTTTAGTGACCATAACTGAATAAATAACTGACGAGAGTGCTGAAGAGGGAAGACAGAAGATACTAAAAATACAGCAGGACATAATCTGGTCTTTGTCATGGAAGGCAATTTGCATCTCAGCTCTACCACCGCTTTAGGTTACATACTCAGAGCTATTTGTGTAAGTATTCATACACGTTTGTTTGTTTATTTATTTATACAAATATCACAGTTGGAAACAGCAAGACAGCTTCTGAGGATATGGTTCAGAGCAATTACTTTTATTCCTGGAGTTTCTGGTTTGTCAACAAAGAAAACCACCATCAGCAAACAAAACCACCGTCAACAAAAGTTGCCTTCTCTGTCCCAGATTGCTTTATGGGTCCTGGGTCTTCGAGGAAGTAGTTTTTAAGGACATTAAAATGAAAAGAATGAAACTTTCATTTATTCACACTTGGTCTGAACATTGTCATTGTCTTGAGATCAATTTAAAATGTTATATGTACACCGATTCTCCCCTGTTCCCAACCAGGCTGGCACTGTGGATTACGGGGCAGTGAGCGGGTACCACTCGGCGATCCAGCCTGGAAGATCCTGCGGCATATATCGTACAGCTCCCGCTGTCACAGGCAACAGGCACACTGCTGAGGGCTTGTAGCCGAGTGGAAATGGCTTAGATATTTAACTCCAGTGAAATAAATAAGGCTTAGGCTTCCTTGTGGACCTCAGCTATGGTGGCTGTACGTTCAACGTGACTCACTGGTGTAACCATGCAATGTTAGTAATCCCTCTGCCCAGACAGGAACGGGGCAGCCCTTCTGCGCTAACAACTCAACACCGCAGTTTGTTTCTCTGAAGAGGAGATGTGAGGAAGAATTTGTCTGATTGAGACTACAAGGTGAGTCCCAAAGGTGATGACAAGGATTAACTTCCTGCGGCCCGCTCTCATGCCTGCTGAACCATTTCAGTCACAACTCCACGTGGAGCTGGAACACGGCTGGGTAAGTGTCCATCAGCAATGCCCTGGCAGTGAAGCTAGCGGCAGCATGCGCCTTTGCTCTCTGACTACAAAGATGAGACTTCAAAGGCTTTTGTCCTCGGCTGTGAGTATTTTCAAATGACTAGCCAGGATTGAGAGCTCTCATCAATGACTTTGAAAGCAGGCTGGTGTCCATGAAAACACTCTGTGTTTAGTGTTCCTTTCTATTCCTCTGAAGTGCAAAGGCAGAAGTTCATTACTTAAGTACTTGTGGTCTTTCAATGGGAGCGTGATACCCTCTTGGGTGCCTTGAAAAATGCTCCTTTGCAGTCCTGCTGAAACTCGCTGGGCTAGTTGAAAGCAATTTGTCTCACTTCCCATCCTGAACTCGATGTAGTGCAGCTACCCTGGCACTAGCAACCTGTGGATGCTGAAAAGCTGCTAGCAGAGGGATTTTCTCAGGTTCTCACAATATTCGGTGAGAGTCCTGCCTTTCTCACCAGTGTTATGAAAAACAGTAGGATGTTTTTTGTAAGCTGGACCAACACCTGGTGTTTTGCTAAGTTCTGTTTATGGTACATTGGGAAAATATTTTGAAATGGGTGTTGTAGGACTTCAGCCAATCACCCTAGGAGATGGGTGATCACTGACCAATCGCCCTGTGGGGCTAGGGTATATAAAACGAGGTTATAAATTAATAAAGTGTCTTCTTCTTCTCCTGGCTCTCTCTTTACTGATTTTGTGTTTCTGCTTCTCTTTGCTCCCAGTATAAACAGTGACAGCAACCAGCTCCAGGAGCTGGTTCTTACAGCACGTGCTCAGAGGATGGCTGGTGGCAGGAATATGCTGACACAGGGAACAACATCTCAGGATCTTGGGTTGTTTGGGTAACAAATTAAATTTCTGCTTGTTTCCCCAAATTGTAGCTGTGACCTGGACATTTTGCAGCTGCTACACCATTAACTAGAAGTTCATAGTATTGCCAATAAGAGATATGAAAGACATTATTTCCAAGTGGCAGATCTGACTTACCTAGGGACTCTAAAGTGGATTTCAATCATGTTCGGTCACAGATGTGTCAAACTCAATTGCCCAAATTAAGTCTGTTCTCAACTGCCTCAAACTGTTTTTATGTCAGGAGGTCTATGTAACACTTCTCAGAGCTCTGAACTAGCCAATTTGCCCTCTGGAGCTGCTCTTTTGATTTTTTTTTCCAGTACATAAAAATCTAATTCCTTGAACCAAAGACTCAGCAAAAGACTTGGTGACCAGCTCTACAGCACAGTATGGATCATGGAAGGGGAGGCCAGAACAAACGAACTGCTGCAAGGTATTAACTTTGACAAAACTGAAAGTAGCCCAAAATACACAGTAAAAATGACTGTGCCACTCTCAGGGCTGGAACACCCATTTTGATAATGACTGTAAAGAGCAGTGATGCATTTCTCTTAGGTGAAAAAGGAACAGACACACAATGTTCTTTCTGGCTTCTTGGGAGAAGCATTTAGGAGCTCTCATGTCATATCAAGGGAGAAGCAATTAGCACCAAAGCCAGACTGCAACTCAAAGTCTGAACAGGACTTCACACAAAGAGACCTGCTGCATCCCATGGTTTTAGTCGAGTAACGAATTGTTGCTCAGTGTAAAGAATTGCCACCACTGGACCCTAAAAGAACAGTAAGAGCTTTCATCATGTAGGATCTTCAAGCATGATGCAGGATACAAATCAAGTTCTCTGCACTCTCTCCTTTCAAAATGAAATCAGACACATTTTCTGCTCTTCTAGGCCCAGTCTTCCATTTAGAAAATGTATTTTTTTGTTGAGCCAAGGAGCAACTGCTTCACTGTCAGTAGGCAATATCCTAACACTAAGGAAGGTACCTTGGACAGTTTGTATCACTCTCCGAGCCTGCTCCCAGCTTCAGCGAGAGTTATCCCGTGAGCTCTTGCTGCCAAGGGTGTCTTCTCCCAGCCTCTGACAGCCTGGAACCTGTTTTGCAGAGCTCATTGACAGCATGAAAAGTACGACTGTGATCATGAATGTTAAGACTGGCAGTGAAGTCGTTTTGCATGGATGAGGTCTATTTTTCTTTCCAATGTGATTCTATGCTACGATGCTACCCCGATTTGTCATTTTTGGACCTCCTAGGTTATCCTGATGACAAATAAACTGCAGGTGCTTTGAAAGGCCACCTGCTATGTCAGGTGGGATTGATGTAAGAGTCTGAAGTACTTGCAAGTTTTATCCTTTTGTTAAATCTAATGTTACATATGAGGCCAAATGTGCTGTTGCACTGTGTGTGTTGAGAAGCAACAGACCTGAGTGGCATATATGAGAAATGATGCACAAAGCCTGTGAGTTTATATACTCCTTTCTGGGCCAAATACTTTACAGAGGGGGATTATTGTGAGTTTTAACTTCTGCAGCTGTTTCTCTGTGTTCATAAAAATTCAAAGTTCAGTCTCATGTTTGTCTTGCTTTGAAAGACAGGTGTCTGCCAAGGAAGGCAGGAGTCCCCCTTGGAATGGAAATGCAACCCCCTCCCCTCCAAATGCTTATAATTTTGAAATTAAGGGGCTTTCAGGCAAAGATGAGGAATAGGAATAACAGTTCTTTACTAAATATATATAACAGGACAAACAGACAACAATAACTACGTCAGTGAGAGCAAACAGTGCCAGGAACCCAGTGCCAGCCTCCCGGGGCTCCCGGGGAGCAGGGAGGGCGCGATGCTCTCCCCGCCGCTCCGGAGCAGCTCAGTCCCCACGGGGCAATGGCCACGGAAAGCCTGGGTCACGAACCCCCTGGGCAGCCGGTCCCGGTGTCCCGCCGGATCCTCGGGAGACAGCAGGGGCAGAAGGGAAAGCAGGAAACATAGCAGGGACGACCTCTCTCCAAGCTGATCCCGGTGTCCCGCCGGATCCTCGGGAAGCAGCAGGGAGAGCAGGAGATGCAGTGGGGATGAGTTCTCTGCACCACGAGGGCAGCTTCTCCTCCCCTTGAATGCAGGGAGCAAAACCAGAGCCCCAGGGGCTCCCCCCAACCCCCTTTATTTGGCTGGCTGGACCCCTCCCCCTGTGGCCAGGTCCTTTTGTCTCTCTTAAGTTCAGCAATTTACCTCCCTGACAAACAAGTATGGGAAAATTCTTTAAGAGAAGAAGGAAAACAAAATAACTCCCCAAAACCCCAACAATGTTACACCAGGGTAAACCAGATGTACTTCATGTTTCAGGTACTGCCCACTGAAAATTACTTTTCACAGCAGCAAAAGCATTGTGCAACTGGGATGGATCTGTCTGTTGGTGAGGCTCCTTGTCCTTCTGAGTAACCAGTCCAAAACTTCTCTGACTAGAAAATCTTCTGTGACAGCAACTCCTTCCAGTATTGCCAGTTTTTACAGTTTAATCATAAATCTGCTGGAACTGGGTTTGAGCTACAATGAAACACATCAGTCATAACGCTCTGTTCTTGCTTGCCTTAGGGGAATAGCCTGTTTGGGTCGGATGCCTTTTCTGCTTCCATCTTCTAGGAAATCGATGGGTGCTGGGAAGAACAGGCAGCGCCATCCTTCCCTTGGGCCATTAAAGGAGTAGTGACAGGGAGAAGGGGACATGAGGAAAAGAAACCAGCCTTACCAGCGATAAAATATGATGAAATACCTTTGCCCCTCATTGTACAGCAGGTTGTTCTGCTTTATGTTCCCCTTGGTAGCAACGCCTGGAGGGAGGGCCTGAAGGAAAACAAACGGTCTCATAGCTGTAGAGGGACAGTGGCTTGAAGTGGAGAACAGAAGCACAGGGACAAAACATTGGCAGAAGGTGGGCGGTAATTCTGCAGCTGTGGGTTTGGGGGCAGCTCGCAGCCTTCTCTTGTGAGACAGCGCCTCGTGCCAAACCGGAATCTTTACTTGGTTCCAGCGGGTTTCTGTGAGTCCCGGAACGCTGCTGACAAGGTTGTCAAGCTAGAGGGGGAACTCAGCGGGAAGTTGAAGTGTCAAAGGGCCCAACACAAGGCACTTTGAAGGTGCCTGCTGTGTTTTGGAGGGCAGCAGGTGGGAGCAGCCAGCCGGGCGCTTGCACCCATCGGCTGACACCGGGGCAGCGCCTAAGGGAGCGTTTTGGGCCGGTTTTATCCCTGCGATGCCAAGCGTGCGGTCTCTGCGGGGTTTGTTCCTTTACTGGTGTTTTGCACCAACTTTACCGCAAGAACCCAGAGCCCATCGGGAGCCGCACCCCCTCCCCGCCCTGGTGGGACCCAGCTCTGGCCGGAGGAGAACCATCCCCTCACTCAAGCGCCTGTTTCCAGCCACGTTGCCTTCATTACTAAACCGTAGAAGAGCCGGACGAAGCCCTCTCAGGCAGGCAAGGCGCGGCGTTACACAACGGAACGCGGCCCCGCTCCGGCAGCGGGCACCCGCCTGGGGAGATCCATCGTGCGGGAGCGGGAGGGAAAGGCAGTTGGAGTTGATATTTGAAGGGGATTAATCAGTCGGGGTGTTGTTCAGAATTAATCCTTGCTTCCACATGGCTTATTTTCTGACAAGAGTGTTTCCTCGCGTGTTTCTGGGGTGTGGCTTTTTTAAGGCTCATCCGTGCTTTAGCCTTTCAAGGCTGGCTTGTACCAAGTAGATGAACTTCGAAAGGTTTCTTCTGAGACTTATAAAAATGCTGATGTTATGAGTTCAGGGGCTTTTTGGAGCAGCAGAATAGCTGAGCCTTAAGGTGTTAAGCCCACTAGACTAAGTAGTATTAGTATAGGATTCAGTACATGCACTGCAAACAGGGCCTCAGTCCTCAGAGTCCGTCACATTTCTCCTTCTTGCTACCCTACTGCAGTCCCAGAGTGACAGGAAACGTAACCCAGCTTCCTCTCATACATCCTGAGAGGTGTATCCAGAGGATGCAGGTGAAGAACTCGGCTCAGAGATTCAGTTCAGTGACAGATCACCAGTGCTGAGCATGGCAGCATCTCCTGTGCCACCTCCTGAGACTGAAGCCATTTGAAAGATCCTCTGAGCAGAGCACGAAGGAACCTGGAATTGAGGCTGGTTTAGAAAAACTTTTTTCAATTTTTTGGTTGGATCGGAGCTGTTTGTGAAAGATGGGTTATTTTTAAGAGTTAAATTAAGGTCTTGTTGGCTTTGAGGAACTGCAGCACATCCAACCTCAAACTTGGTATGAATGCACATTGCAATGCGGAATTGTCTTGTGCCTGAAACCTGTCTCTAACCAGCCCCAAGTGCAGCCTCTGCCCCTGCAAGCCTCTCTCCTCAGGGTAAGTGGCAGTCACCCCAGTGGCACAGCTGTGTGGATGATGTGGCTTGTCCCTGATGCTGTAGACTTTGTGGAACCAGAGGGCTCTGCTCGGTCCTACAGTGTTAAGTTTTACTTAATTTATGGGAGGCTTATGGGGACTGTTACTTTGTTTTGAAGGATATCAGTGTTAACTTAAGAATCACTTCCATTTTTACTCATGAGCGAACAACTTTGTCTTTGATCTGCTCCCTTCCTGACCCCTCATCCCCTTTCTTTTTTTTTGGCAGTTTAAACATGTCTCACCAGTTGCTGAAATTACCTCTGAGTGACCTGGTCAAACACTGGCAAGGTAAGATCTCATTTATAAGCAGCAGTGAATGGCTTTGTGTGCATCTGCCATGTGCATGACCATCATCAGCTTACATGTGCTCTAACAATGCTGGGAGCGTTGTGGGGTGGCAGAGTTTGATGCTTGTTTCTGTTATCAACTCCTAAACAGACTGGAGTCCTCCAAAAAGCTCTTGTGCTGATAGTCTGCTCATGTCCTATGCCACAACAGTATTTTTTGTGGGTCCTGATAGGAAGTTTATTATAGAACATGAAGTGCTGTGTGGTATGATGGCTTTTCTGGGTACCTTCTTGTGTTCTATAACTGTGTTGTTGCCTGAACAGGTGACTTGATCATTCCATTTTATATGCTGCAGTACAAGGTGAAGTCCTAAGTCAAGGGTATTCAAGTGCGCAGGAAAAATGCCTTGCTTAGGCAGGAGGAAATGGTCATTAATATTTAGAAAAGATTGTGTGAAGAGTGTTCTTTGGTTATGGTCAGGTGACTGACTCAGTCCAGACCTTGTAATGATGTATGGGTTGAATTTTGTTCTCATGTGGAATTAAGTGGTCAGGTGAGGAGATGTTTCTATATCTGATTTGGGCTTTGATTTGTGTTGTCTTTTTTTCCTCCATATCCTTGGTTCTTCATGAGGTAGCCTGTGGTGTCTTATTTATTGGAATCGGAGATGTTTCCAAAGACCCATGTTGGGAAGGGAGTATCATTTCCAGGTCCCAGGAGTGGCTCTCTGGGTAGTCATCCTTGTGAGGCAGGGTGTTGAAAGATGTGACAGAGTGGTTTCCATGGCTGCTGCCAGGATTTGAAGGTCTCTGATAGAAAGCTGACTAGGGCAGAAGGCAGCTTCCTACAATGTTTATTTAAATTAAAACCAAAACAAAAGTGTCTGGAAGTAGTTGTCTGTGTTGGTTTTTGCAGCAAAATGCTATGAAAAAGAAACAAGGTTGAGTTTGCTTCCCTATTCATTTGCTTGCTGCTCATGTTTTCCTGATACACCCTCCTCCCCAGTGTTAGTTATCTCTTGATTTTGTAGGGAAAAAAAAGTGTTCAGATGCTAATGGGCTTTAATTCTTTTTATTTGATTATACATGGAAATCATTACTAAAGACTGGTGAGTCTTAATTGATCATGTTTTACTCTTCTAGTTCCTGGGCTGTCACTGTAGCTCTTCAGAGTGTCTTCTTGTCTGGGTCTGAATTTCTGAAAGCCAGTTTTATTTCTCTCCCTGTGTTTTTGAAACAGTGGCTTAGGGTAGTGAGGTTGGGAGCTGGTGTCACCCCAGAACAGTGGGATGACTTGTCTTTCCAGTCTAATTAGAGTGAGAAATGGGTGTTTGTGGGAGAGAGACTGCAATGGTGATAGTTCTGGCTGAGGACCAATAAAGTTCTGGGGGAAGTAATTTAACAATTTTATGATAGGGTTACAGCACAATGCTAATAAACAGAACAAACCTGACATACAGTAGTAGGAAAAGGATTGATTTGTAATGCTGTTATGTCTTACAAGTCTAAGGATATATCAAACCAGCATCTTCTGGCAGCAAGAAGCACAAAGCTCTGTAGTTCATGGCGTTAAGTAAGAAGATAATGTTTGCAGACCTAAGTGGTGGGGCAATAAATGGTTTTTGCAGGGCATTAAATGAGGCAGTGAAGTCCTGAATTCTGTTCCTGTGAATGTGGCTCCTGCTGGAGGAGAAGCACCATCTAGATAAATTTCAAAGCTATCAAAATACTTCTCCATTTTCAAATGTGTCTGAAACCTCAGAGTTGCTGATGCCTCTGAGTTTTCTTCATTGAAAAAAATTAAGGTGGCATGTTTACAGGGAAGAAATAGTTGAAGGCAAGTAATTGAGGGAGAGGGATATGAAGTGAGTGGAAGAGAGTTGTGATGTGACAGAACAAATTTTGGGATCATTTTGGGGTTTTTTTGCTGTCTCCCTGGAGCACAAAGCTTGCAGCTTGGGTGTTTGTAAGCACATAAAACTCTTGTTCCTCTTACAAAAACAAATAATTTTATATGCTGTGTATAGTCCTAATAAATGTGGGGATGTATATTTTTGTGTATACCATTTTCTGGCCTAGGTCCTAGACAATCAAGTCTTTCTGATTGCATCTGTTTAAGCATCTAAAACACCAGACGTGACCATTCTCTATGTGCAGTGAAGGTTCTGAGGCTGTTCTACTTACTGGTAGCAGCTTGGTGGTAGTGTATGGAAATTTAGTAGCATTACCCAATTTATGGGTTATAACATCTGCCTGGATAGACCTAATACATATCCTGTTTTGTGGAACCTTCCCTTTGCAGTGCTGTTTCTTCTCAGACACATGTGCTTTCCTGTTTTATTTTGTCCCAAGTGCTGATTCCATGTCCTGGTGTCAGTGTGGCATTGGCCTTGCAGGGATTCTTTACCCTGCTTCCTAATGTTTGCACCTTCTCATAAGTGTTTCTGGCTGTGTTTGGCTTGTTTTCAAGAAGGATGCCCATAATTATCTTCAGGCTTCTGCTGAAGGAATAAGCAGATGTGAGGCCTGCTTTGGTTTTTCTTTTTTCTTGCCTTTGCTGACAAGCTTTGCATATCAAGCAATGCCCTGTCTGGACTTAGGGTGTTTCAGCCACTTTCAACTCCCACCCCTGCATTATGTTCTAACCTTCTTGATTTAGTCCAAGTGGTCTCTGTGGTATCAACAGAACCTGCTACTTTTAATAAAGCAATCTTTTCTGATGTAATGTTTCTCTTCCCCATCTTGCTAACTATTTCTGCTTGTTGCCTTCATCCCTCCTACGAATTTGACACCTTTGTAATTTAATCTCGCGGTTGATGTCTTGCTCTCCTCCAGTCTGGAGAGTGCCGGTGATGTTATGCTTCTCCCTTAGCACATGTGCTTCTAATTCCCTGTATTGTCACATACCAACTGCAAGCGTTGCTGCGGACCGTGTTTGTGGTTCAATCCTGCCTTGCCTGCTGCAAGGAGGGGGAAATAGCAGGGTGTAGCAAAGGGTGTCCCCTCTGCTACCAGTGTGGGATGATTCCCAGTGAACTGAAGGGGATGGATGATAAACATTTATTTGCTGATGACCTTTGCTGGGGAAGACAGTCTTCCAGCTGGACATCTTGAATAATGGGATCGTATGTGCTACCTTGCTTGGGCACAGAAGTGTAATCCTAAACTGAAGGTTGCTTTCTTTTACTGCTGACTTCTGCTGTTTCTTATTGTCACCTTCTACTTTTTGTGCCCGTTGGCTGCTACCGAATGTCTGGCCATGTTGGATGGCTCCTGCCATGAGCTGCCTCATGGAGGAGAGTGAGAGATGGAGCTGCCTCTCCTCTCCTTGCTCTAAGTAGAGTTGCTCCATGTGTGACAGAATTGGTTAAACTGTGTCCTTAAGGATTTCTTTCTAACCACTGGGATCTGTGGTATGTAAGAGTGAACTGGGAGTGATGAGTAATAAAGGCTGCAGTGCAAGTTCATCCCTCTTCATTGTGAAAATAATCTTTCTTCTATCTGGCCATGTGTTTTCATGGCTTTTACAGGACAACTGCTTTCAAATAAATTCGATAGAGACGTAGTAATGAATGACACAGGTTGTTGGGTGGAGCAAACAGACTTTGTGGTTGATTCAGTTTTGTTTCCCTAAGAAAACAAGCCTAAATTCAAATGCCTCCTGGTGTGGGAGGACATATGAAAATATTTACATAAGGAATCTACAGTCCCCTAATTGTGGCATTTTCCATGTCTCAGTACCATTTAAAAGCTCCTTCTGTAACCACCAGCTCTGTGGTTGTGACGTATTGGCTGGTATTTCTGGGCAGCACTGCTGCTCTGGCTGATGTGGAGGTTGGGTTTTGTTCATGCAGCGGAGTTCACTGTCCTTGGCAGTCTCTGGAGTGCCCTCTAGGGCAGGGATTGTCCCCCTGGACTGGGCACTGGGGAGGCCAGACCTCAAATCCTGGGTTCAGTTTTGGGCCCCTAACTCCCAGAAGGACACTGAGGGCCTGGAGCATGGCCAGAGAAGGGCAGTGGAGCTGGGGAAAGGTCTAGAGCACAAGTCTGAGGAGCAGCTGAGGGACCTGGAGAAAAGGAGGCTGAGGGGTGATCTTTGGGCTCTTGATAACTCCTTGACAGGAGGTTGGAGCCAGGTGGGGTCAGGCTCTTCTCCCAAGGACCAAGCAACAGGACAAGAGGAGCTTGTTCTCCCACACTTGTTTCCATAAGGATGGTGTTGCACACAAAGCTTTAAACCTCAGCAGCAGTTTTGAAAAAAACCCAACTAACCTGTAGTGCTCAGCTGCTGAGGGCCACCTTAGCTTTTTTACGCTTGGTTGCTGTTGCCCAGCTTTCTTACATCACCTCCATTGGTGCCACAAGATTGATGTAGGAAATTTTTGTGCATATACACTCAATCAAGAAGCCATTGTGTCACTGTGAGCTCCTGAGGATGTTTGTTGCGATGTAGCATAATTGGCAAGGCCACTGTGGAACAAACCTCTGATTTATAAGTTACAAATATGAAGTCTTTAGGAAAGTTGGAGAAGTACTTTACGGGTCACCTTTATTTTTCCTACCATAGATGCCTTGCCTCACAGCCTCCGTTATGGCTCTATGTATTATTGAAAGGAATAAAGAAGTCACTGTGCATTTAGCTAGGTAGATTATTAGATGTAGGTTGGGGGGGTTGCCTCAAAAGAGGCAAATGGAAGAAGCGCCAAATAAAATATGAATGTTTAATTAAAATGAATGGGGGTGTAAAGTTTGCTGGAAAGAATGCATTTAATGAACTGGCAGGATAGAGAGCTGGGATTTACTTCTGTTGTAGCAGTGCCTTGAAATCCCGTCAGGATGACCCCCCAAATGCTGTGCAGGTGGTAGTTTGCAATGTACAGGATGAAGCAGCTCTTGCCTGGAGGAGCCTACCATCTGACTAAGAAAGAGCAGAAGAGCAGAGGTGGTGGTGTTTACACTTGAAAAGTAGAAGCCGAGGTCTGGAAGAGGTAAATGAATTAGCCAAAGTTAAACAGAAGGCTTGTAGGCAGTGAGAGAACTGGAAACAGCTCTCCTGAGTCTTGGGCAAGGCTTTGGCCAAAAGCTCCTGCTCCCAGTTGATGCATTGATTTTGATTTGGTCTTAGAACAAAACAGAACTTTACATTTATGTAAGATACATTTTCAGTCTGTTTAAGAATTGAATAAACCAGAATTTAATACTGAGAGCACAGAAATTTTCCTTCAGTTCCCTGATTACCATGTTCAATTTGAGTTCCTGGAAATTGCTCTTTGAACTGGTAGCCAGTAGAACTGGGGCAGGAAGCCTACCACCATCTTCTCCAGTTTGAAGCGCCTACTGAGCTTCTACTTTGGGGCTAGTTTTATATTCACAATGAAAACTGTAAACCTCTAAATCAATAACTGTGGTGAGTAGTTTAATGCTAGGTGGGTTTACTTGTATGTAGTAATGTTGCTGCCCCTCCCTGTAAACTAACCCCAAATCAAAAAGTATGTTGTGATCTGGTGCTGTCCTTAATATTTCTTTGTAATCCTGACTGTTTGGACCTTGAATTCTTTGATCTGGGTACATACTACTCTATAACCATACAAATGTTAAAAACAGTCCTTTATTAACTGATAAAGAATTAATCCAATATTGCAAGAGAAGGTTGCAATTTATGGATTCCCTCAAGAATGGGAGATGAACGCAGAATAAATGCTGCAGAAGCCCCTGGAGAAAGCAGATCTGCTGAAAACTCTGTATTACTAATTTGCTGTTGTCCTGAAACCAAGTTCTCACAAAACACCATCATCATTGACCACTTCTAAGAGCTGATGGACACACAGTTTGCACATTACAATGTTAAAACTTGTGTAAACTTGAAATTTTCTGAGTATCAAGACCCTTTGAGAACCTGTGGCTGCTTCCACTTTGTATCATACAACTGAGATTTTTATCATTATTGTTACTTTTAAGTGATGAGTTCTATGGCTAATGGCAATAGCTGTGTTGTAGGCTTGGCCATGCCTGTGAAAGACCCCAGACTTATGAACATACTCTGAAATTTAAACCTATGTAAGAAGATTCAAATTCTTCTGTAGATTATTCCTAGAAAAACAGACCCAGCAAAGTCAGTATGAAATTTTAGTCCTGAATATAAGTGCTGCTGGTAGTTCTGCCTGTAATTAAGCTTGCCTCACATTTCCCATTATAAGACCCTGTTTTCAGTGGCGTATAACTTTGCCAAATTTTAACTGTTTGGGCTGAAACTTTCCATGCTGAATGTCTGCCTCAGATGAATTGTTTGGAAAGCTTCAACAAAAAATGGTTTCACCATTTCTGGGAATGAAATTAAGAGAAAAATATTTTCTGTTGCCCATGCAAACTTAATTCTGGCATTTCCTAAGTTTTGAGTGCTTGGGTCTGTAGCCTTGATGTTTTTGTATATGTATATTTACATTTCCTTCAGAAAAGGAAAGTTTATAAAATAATGCCTACATGGATCTGTTTGGATAGGCAGAGAACTTTTAACTCAACATGGAAATTGTAAATAATTTACTGAGGTTGGAAACAATTGAGTTACACTGATTTATTGCTTATCCTTGTGAAAATTGCTTGAGACCTTATTTCAACCATCTTTCATATGGGACTGACCTGTGGATTACTTTTGAGATTGATCTTTTAACTTTTACTTTGGTTCTTAGATATGAAGCCTGACAAATACTCTCCTCCTCAGCACTTTGCTGAAATAAATTTTACAGGGCATTCTGATTTGAGCTGTTGGTCTGCACCCCAATGTCACTCAAATCTGTCTCAGTCGGAGCCTTCATCTTGAGTTGTTTGAGGTGAGGGTGTCTCCTGCTCTGCCCTGTGTGTCCACACGTACTGTGATCATCCAGAAACCTCTGTAAATGGATCTGTGATGATTTCTAGTAGACCAAATGTGACTTGCTATTCTTGCTCCTTCAGAGAAAGGAGTTAAAGGAATATTTGAAAGCTTGGACTTAATCAAATGGTAAGGAAAGATAAACTGTAATACACACTCAAAATGCTTTGGGAAAAGAATGTCTGTGTGTTATTTTTCTCCCTAGATGCATATAAAATGGAGAGGAGAGGTGAGATCTCAGACACCATTACTGCATCTGCAGTAGTGCAGTTTTGTCCTGCTTCCTGTAGACTCTTAATAAGGAGGGATGAATCCTTTTGCTTTTAGAAAGCAACTTAGCTGTTGTTTCTGCTTATTTCGCCAGCTCAAATGTTTTTGGGTTTTTTTCCTCTTGTGCTACCCTTGCATTGAGCTGTTCCTTGTAGCTGTGTGTTTCAGTCCTAGCCCCAGCTCAGGAAGTGTGCCTCCTGGGAATCAGCCACTACACAAATACATAAAGCAAAGTGGTCACTGCCTAAAGTTCAAAACACAAGACTTGACGAGTGGCAGAGGGGTGGAGAACTGTCTGGACAGGCCTTCAGTTACTCTGAGACTGCAGTCAAGAGTAGAGTAGAAGCAGGCACCTACACTGCAGTGTGTCAGAGGCCATCTCAGATGAGTGGAAGCGTTGCTTTATCTTTGCTTGGCTTTAAATTGTGTCTCCTTGGTCTGAGCTAGCCTAGGGATATGTAGCCAGTTTAGCACGACTGGATCGCATGTTGCTCCCTGAATGGCTGTTGAATAGCAGAAGAGGATGCGAGCCAGCAGAAGGGATAGTTGGGCAACTGGATGTGTAAGTCTTTGTGGTGACATAAGTGTGAGCAAGATGAAGGAGTGTATTAGATGGGACCATAGGACTATATTCTCTTTGCATTAAGTTCACCTAGGACCTGGGAGTCCTGGTGAACAACAAGCTCACCATGAGACAGCAACGGGCCCTCTTAGCCAAGAAGGCTAAGTGTCTCTTGGGATGCATTAAGAACAGTGTGACCAGCAGGCTGAGGGAGGTTGTTCTCCTTTTCTCTGCCCTGGAGAGGCCACATCTGGAGTATTGTCTAGATCTGAGCTCTCCAGTGCAACAGACAAGGAACTACTGGTGAGAGTCCAGTGGAGGCTACAAACATGCTGAGGGGACTGGAGCATCCCTCTGAGGGAGTCTCCCTCTCTGGAGAGACCTTGCTGCAATCCTGGGCAAACTGCTCTAGGTGACCCTGCTTTAACAGGAGGTCTAGATGAGATGATCTCCAGAGGTCTCTGACAGTCCCCAGTGTTCAGGGATTCTGTGTGTTTTTCCATCACAACTTTGTTTTCACTTTCACCTCCATCCCTATTAGTTACTTCTGACTGTAACTGACATCTGATATAGTCCTGCAACCAAAACTGTGCTTTCTGTTCCTGCATCATCTTCCCTTGCTGGCACAACTGAAGCTGAAGCAAAGGAAGCAGTCACGACTCTTCTCTAAATGCAGGTCACTTCCAGGGAGAGAACCAAGTTGGTATGTGGGATCTGAGGAAAAGGATGTTGAAATCTATCCTGAAAGAAGGATGCTATTGAGTATTTATACTGCCTGTTTCAAAAGCTGACCTCTGCTCCAGGAAGTGCCATGTAATGCTAGAATCCTCAAAACTGCTGTCCCATATGCAGGTTACTTAGATGCACAGCTACTGGTGATGGAGACTTTGATAGGATGTCTTAGCATTTCCTGGCTTTTACCATAGATGCTTGTTTATTGTTTTTCTCATTGTTCACTTGTCCAAAATATTTCAGAGAAGTCTCTTCCACCAAAGCAAAGTTTGTAGTTGAGGCTTGGTTGGATTCCTTCATATTTTAAGTTGAGCGTTTTACTGGCTTCCATTCGGGAAATGTCAGAAATCCCAGTCGTGTTTTGTATTGTGGCTGCTGGGAACCACAGCAGACTTCTGGGACCACTTCCATTAGCCTGGACTATGGAAGAAGAGTCTTTTGAAGTTCTTACCATTTAAGGAGGGACTCAAAGGGTGAAGATAGAGACACAAGTGGAAAGCCTTCTTCAGTGCTATGTTAACTGGTCATAGCAAGGGATGGGGATCCTCGCCAGTGCCCTGCTGGAGATGTGGGCTGAAGGCACCTAGCTGGACACAGAGGGTCTTCTAGAAGGGTGGATAGTTGTTAATTTGAACAGACCCCCAGTCTTCTTGTTTCACTAACAAGAGGGGAAAATGAAAACTAGTTTGGAGAACACAATGTGTGTGTGGCTTCATCCTGCTGAGCAGAGATGCTTGGGCTCCCAGGTGCTGGTTTGGGTACATCAGAGAGTGACAGCATCAACCTTGGACCCTGACAGGTCAGAAGATCTCCTTGTGTGGACACAATTATTTTAGTGGTACCTGAAGGTGACCTCTATTTTTTGTTGCTTATTTGACTTTAATTTTATGAATAAGGAAGCTTTTGGTTGAGGTAATTAAGATATTTTTTTTGAGGAGGAGAGTTGTTGGGGAATCAGACAGGTGTGTAAATTTTCTCATTTGTTGTGCTAACATTGTTACTGCCAGGGGTTTTCAGTTGCACTGCCCAGGAAATTCTTGAGTAAAAAATAAAAAACGGTGCCAGCTTGATACATTTTTCTGTATTACTGGCAAGAACTGTGACAACAATGAAATAATTTTGTCTCTGTGCTGCAGGCCCAAAGCAAGACATTCTTCCTTTCACAACTTCTTGTGTACTTTGCTCTAAGTAAAACTAATTCAAAATAAATGTAGTTTGATCAAAAGAACATGCATCTCTGTAAACTACCTTACCTCTCTCCAGAGGCTCCTAATGACTGCCCTCTTCCAACGGTGAAAAAAAAAGACTTTGCTCCAGCCTATCAAGGAAGGAATTACCAAAGGACTATAAACTGCATTCCCACTTCAAAGGCTTTTGAGTGAACTTGGATTAGACTCCAGTCTTTAATGCTCTCCTGTGGAAGGGCTCTATCCAGCAGCTAACGAGCTTGGCCCCGTTAAGTCTCTGAACTCAGTCCCTCAAAGATGGGAGTGGTGGGATATACTGAAGGGGAAGTTGTTTGCATAGCATTTCTCTTGAAATGTTGTCTCCGTCTCGCTCTGTTCCGAAACCACGTGTGCATTTTTTTCCAATTAAATCTCAGTGGATGCAGTATTTGCCTTGCCTTCCTCTCCTCAAGGGGTGTTGACATGCTGCTGAACTGCTCCAGAGATGAGTGTCCTTTCACAGTACCACCAGCCAGCCCACAACCTGCAGGAGATCGTTGGGCTTGCTCTGGTCCAGGTTTATGGAGAAGCAGCATGTCTGTGTCATTTGGAGATGGACTTTGGTGTGTAGATGGGGTTACGTGTCTGGTGTGCATCTTACTGCTGTCAGAACCTGTCATACGGTGGCTGTTCTCAACTCAGTAAAATACTGAAGCAATTCTATATCTTTATATATTGAAGCTCAAACATACAGTGAGAAACCTGTTGTACTTAATGAGTCTTATGAAATAACACTTTCAAGAATATTTCTTGGAATGAGTATGCCAGGGAAGTCGGCATCCTAATAGTTGTATGTACCAGTGCTCTGCATATGTTGTAGTCCTTGCTTTCCTTTCCCAGCTGTACAGTGGGCTTTTTTCCTTATACTTTGTAGGTTCAGAATGAGAAGGATCTTTCATTTGTACTGTCATCTAATTCTGGGATGCTGCCATAATGTAAATATCTGTAGTCTTGATGGGCTTCCAGTTAATGTCCTGATTCTGCAGTTGAATCTTTCTAGGAGTATCTGTGTTGATCACATGACATCTGAGGGAAACTGGCTGCAAGAGTTTTTAGCAGGGGAATTCACAATATTTTATCAAGGCAATAATTTAACACTAAATAAACCATTCCTCTATTAAAAATAGTGTCACATTTTGAATTTTGTACTGTGCTTAAATGTTGCTGTGTAACATCTGAGTAACACCAACATCACACCAAAAATAGTGCAAGACAGAAGGCACTGCAGAAGCTTAAGATGAATCAAAGTTGGGCATCATATGCTGATTTCCCCAGAGGACTCTCTCTTTTTGTGTCTGGAGAGGGAATTCCAAGATTCATCTGTTTTCATTGTGGCATAATTACTCAGTATTTTTGTTGCTCTAGTCTAAATTGTTTTGGATTATACTTCCAGGAGAGGGGATAAAATTTGTTTAAGTATATGAAGAAAAGCACGTTGTGTACTAAAACAAAGAAGAAAAACATGAATCAATAAAATAAGATTATTCTGTTTATTTAACCGAAGATACAACCCAGTTCTCTCTGATGGGAAAACTTTATGTTCACAAAGATTTTGAAGAAACTTGGCCCTGCTGCTTTGATCCAGTGCTGCTGTGGATTTCAGGGTTTCTTCTGGTGTGAAGATAGCAGCAATGGTTTTGGAAAGCTGCAGTGGTGAGGTCTGAGCTGCTTTGGGAGAAGTCCTGCTGACTTTCTGAGGTCAGGATCTTTCTTACCTGATGCCTTCAGTTTGTTTTCTCAGTTTCTCAAGAACTTGCACCAGTTGGTCTGAGAACTGTTTTCTAAGGCAGCCAAACTCTGCTTCCTGAATCCGACCACTTGCAGACATTGCCAGAATTCCTGTTGGATTGACAGTGTTTGCCAGGTGTTGGCTGATGTGATGTAGACCAAACACACGGCAGTATTTATATTCCTTGTCAAGTGGTTCACCATGTTTAATAACAGCTGCTAAAGGCTTTAGGACGTTAATGATGTGTTCACCAAGGACAGAGGAGTTCTGCAGTAGGTACCAGCTGGCTGGCTATGTTTGTGGTGTCCCTGTGTGGGACACAGCTCACATGCAGCCCTGTCTTTATTTCTGGTGCTACTCTAGACTCTCTGAGATTACTGTCATGGGATTATACCAGTGATGGGTTTGGTGCAAAATGTCTTCAATGGTTGTGGTTCTCTCTAGGTAGCACGGGTTTTTTTTACCTTTCAGTGAAGCTGAATAGCTGTTAATTAATCCTTGAATTGGTCTGTCACTTTGTTTTGAGATGATTGCTCTTTTAACTAAAGCATTGAATGTGCCCTTGGCACCTGTAAATTTGTTTTCTACAACCTTGGTTAAATTGCTTCATCTCTTGGTGCCTCGCTTCTTTTCCATATGCATTAGAGACTCTCAAGACCTTCAGAACATAATGACAGAAACTGTATTGTGCCAAGTGTGGTGGAGTCCTGGCTGAAGTTCTGTTCTCGGAAAGCTGTCCTTACTTCAAGCATCCCACTTCCAGCACATGTTTCCTGCTCTGGAGTATTCATCTGTGTGGTGTAGAGAAACATCACTAGATGTGTAAATAATTCCTGTGCCTTAAAGAGCTTGTATAGCAATTTAAGTGTGTCATTGAGTCCAGAAGTAGAAGTTGTCACTACAGTAAGTAGGGAAGGGGTATGAGACTTGAGTCAGCCAGAAGACAGAGAAACTGACTTTTGTGAGCTATTATACAATATTTGGCCAAAAATATAATCCCTGTGTATGTCTGGCAGCTGAATGATACTCACTGTGGTGGGAAACCTTCACCTTACTGTGCTGCCTGGGGCAGGTTCATCAGGCTTTGAGAGATTCTGGTATACAGCAGAAGGTGCATATATGAAATAAGCTTTCAATTAAACATACAGAGAAATAAGTAACTTGGGGAAGGGCGACATTGTTCTGATGTCTAACATTCTAGCTCTGGGCTGCTTTAAGAAATGGAGATGTCCCATCAAGGTGACTGTGAATTGCACACATTGACAATGCAAACTTGCTCTGAAGTGTTCTGGGAGCATCTAGGGAATATATGCCACGGTCCTGAATCAGTCTTTTTTTACATGAGTGCAAAATAACATTTCATTCTTTCATGATCCATTTGTTGTATATATTTTCAATACAACTTCATTCTTAAATACTGAAAAAAGAGCGACACAAGTGAACAGGAGTTTTCAGGATCACTAGTTTTGTGGGGGCTTTTTTTCTTGATTGAAAGCCTCTAGAAAGTTACTTTGTTGCAAATGCTGAGGCCTGATTTTTTAATCTCTTTCATGGCCATGTATTTTTAGGCCACTAATGAAATCATTGCAAGTACAATTTATTAGATGCCAAAAGGAGAGATTGTACCTAGAAGTTGGGTGCTTCAGTCATGCAGGCAATGCAGAGTTGCCCTGCCATCAGGCAGTAGCTGGACAGAAGCCCACCTACCTCCTTGCTCAGATACAGCTCTTCATAGGACACTAGAAGTGACAGAAAGTACCTGCTCTGATGCATCAATTTACTCCCAGGAACTGCTTTATTTGGTTTATAAACTCTTTCTTAACCCCATAAATCTAGAGCTCAACTTCCAGGGTCAACTGACAAGATGACACCATGGCATCCTGTATTCCCCATGAGCTGCACTGCCTTATGCAGCGCATAAGGGGCCTTCTGAAAGGAACAATCCCCACTGGTACCTGTGAAAGAATGAAAGCAACCTTTAGGTGTTGCTGGGATCCATTATGTAATAAGCAAAACTTGCAACTTTGCTGACAGCAGTCTTTTATTTGTCTCTTGAAATTCATGAGACAGGTAAGAGCTGGTGGAACTGGGCTATTCCTTCTCCTTGCACAAGAGTTCTGTAGAATTCAGCAGCTCTGAAACAGCAACAGCTCGTCCCAGCCCAGCGGAGCTTCTGCCTTGCAGGAGGATGCTCCAGAAGATGCTGCTCTGCTCTCTGGGCATGTCACTGGCAATGCTGCCTGCTGCTTCTGTTTTGCCATGGTGTGTTTCCTCTGGTGAAAGGAGAACAGGTGGGTTAGTTCGCTTCTTGCATAGTAGAATCACAGAATGGGTTGGGTTGGAAGGGACCTTTAAAGCATACCTAGTCCAACTGCCCGCCAGTGAGTGGGGGCATCTGCAACTGGACCAGCTTGTCCAGGGTCCTGGCCAACCTCACCTGGAATGGTTCCAGGGATGGGGCATTGGCCACCTCTCTGGGCAACCTGGGCCAGGGTCTTACCACCCTCAGCATCAAAAATTTCCTCCTTCTATCCAGTCTAAATTGCCTCTCTTTCAGTTTAAACCATCACCCCTTGTCCTGTCCCAGCAGACCCTGCTCAAAAGTCTGTCCCTCTTCCATTGTGTCAGAGGGGTACAAAAATGGTCCCCTCAGACCATCATATTGCAGTGGCAGTTGAAATTTAGCTTCTAAAAAAGCAGAACTAGTACCTGGGATGTCAAAAGACATGGTCATCTTGACAGATTTCTGGGACTGCTAACTTGATGAATGGCCTGGATTTTTTTTAGTTAGTGTTTTAAAAAGAATTCTAGAAATATATTCTATTGGCATACGCTATTGACATCAGGAGCTTTTGTCTGTGGTAAAGAAGGAAGCTGGGAAGTACTTTTTATTTCCACTTAATGCCATGTCCTTAACCTAAGTCAGACCTCTAACAAGAGGTGATGCAAAAGGTCCTTATTTTCATGTTTACTTACAGGTGTTGAAGCTGCTGCTCCTGTTATTTCATCTAAATCCAAGTGGCAGCTTACTCAGAGCAATGGGGTGTTTTCAACTCAACAATTCACTTAGTCCCTCTCAAATGAAGGAGCAGGTCCTGTGCTGTAGACATCTCCAGTTTGCGGAGCGCAGTGGCTGTTGCTGGTGATGAGGCTGGGTGGAGAAGGCCAGGCTGCCAGAGCAAATGGGTGTTTCCTATCTGTAACATTTTGGCTTTTCCTTCTGATGGAAATCCCTGCCTTGCAATGCAATCCAATCCAGTGCATAACTGTCTGTGTAGTTGGAAAGCTTTTCCTCATGTTTACGTAGTCTTTATGATTCTCAGTAGCTTTACCTTGTCATTTTGAGAAAAAACTGCACTGTAAAAGGAATCCTCCTTCAGGAGTCAGCAATTTGTTCTAATGTAACTGACTTTAACATATATCAGATGAATATTTCTGCCTTTACTGATGTGATTCTGCTGCATTTCCCCTTTCTGCATCCTGCTTGAATAGCCACAGTAAAATCAAAGTAGATAACTTGTTTTATGCAGTAAGTACTTGAAAAGACAGTGTCTCTCAGTCTTTTTTTTGTTCTAAACAATGTTAGTTTTTCTGGTTTTTCTTCAGATGTTTCTGAAATGTCTGTTCATTTCTTCTCTTACACAGTCTTACAGATGTGTATTTCTGAGGTGGAATATTCGAAACAGACATAGCATCTGAGCTGAGACCTGTCTGATGCTGAACACAAGACATGTTTCATGCTGCCTTTTTGGTTATATGTACTTTTTCTTCCTTGCACTATGGTGTTGCTGCCTGATGTTCAGATTCTTTGATTATAATTCACTATAATTCACTATTTGTCTGCATGTTTGGTATGGGACACAAGGTATTCCCAGTTTCTGATTTATTCAAACAAATACTCTTGACTCAGGTTAAATCTTACATTTTTCCATACTGAACTAACTACCTTACCCCCCTCCCCTCTCTTTTTTTTGTTTCCCCTGCCCAAACTGCCTCTACACTTTCTCTGCTTTGTCCCGTGATCCTCTCCACACCTCTTGCAGCTCTGCCTGGCTTAGCATTAGCTGTGTGTGTAAGAAGCATACTACCTATTCCACCCTTTGAGATATTCAAGAAAATGAAATAAACCATAGCTGGGACATATCCAGAGTCTGGCTCAAGGCAGAAATGGTGATACCAGTTGGATTTTTTTCTTTGCATGTACTTGGAGATGAAGAAATGTACTGAAAGTCAGTGTGAATGTGTTACTACCTTAAGATACTCCTGCTCCTGTCCTTGTCACCTTGTCTACTGCTTTTGATAATTTAGGGCATGAACTGCATCAGGTGCTTTAGCTCAGTCTACATGACCTGTCTGCCTGCTGTTGAAGGAAATTTGCTGCCTTGACGGGGTTTGCCCTCCAGAAACCCACGCTGGCAATCATTCATCTGTCTCTTGCTTAAGATGTTTATGTAATGATTTATTCCAACATTTTTCCAAGAACTGAAGTGAAAAGGCAATTGCAGCAGTCTCTGAAATTTTCAGTACCCTGTGATGTGATGCATCTGGGGCAGTTCAGCTGTAACAGTGGATCCATTTATCTACTCTCTAACTCTTCTTTCCCAGTGCTGATATGAAATTGTACCCCTCTCTCAGCTGGGTTGTCCAATGCTGCTATTAATACTTCCTCTAATTTGTCACTGGAGTTTTGTGGTTATACATCTGATTAGCTAAAAAAAAATTGTTCTGGACAACAAAGTCTCCAGCAAAATTCTGGGGCTAATAGGAGGTATTTAATGTTTAACAGGAGCTTACAAAACTTACTGGAATTTTATTAGTTAGTGCAGCTTTTGGCATCTTGTCCCTGCGTATAGTTTTTGCTTAAACAAAAGTACTACTAGAAAATGAAATGGTTTTGTTAATTAAATTGTTTTGTAGAATTAAATATAAAATAGCCTCTTTTTCAAGGCTCCAGCAGTTCCTGAAACCAGTCAGTGCCATGTTTCTCTGCAGTGGTTGAAAAATGTCAGGCAGGTGTTTCAAAAGTCCTTATGCTGCAGGGAAATATACTCTGATGTAATCTGCCTAATTTGACTCTTTGAATTACTTTCAAGAACACTTGCTGTTTGTAATGGAAATAGCTCACCAACCACTTCAGAGAGGACTTTGTAATGTGAGCTGGTAAAACTCTGCAGGTGTAGTGGGTTTTCTATTTTATTTAACATCTCAGGTTTGTTTACTTTAATGCGTTACTGAAAAAGTGACATAAAAGTGGTTTAACAAGTCATTTTTCATTTGAAAAATGTTTTCTTATTAACAACATTAACATCCAGTGCATTGCAATAGAACTACCGACTCCAGGAAACCATATTTTGCCCAGGAGAGTGTTTCCTGTGCCTGAAATTCCCCAGAGACTTTTGTTTGGGATTGTACATACCTGAGGCACTTTGACATAAACATCAATTAAAAAATGGGAAATGGTGTTTTCCTTGCTAATTCTTGGCTACTGAATGGAGGTTACTGAAAGCCTCTGTTTTACTGAAGCTCTGCTTTTGATTTCTTTAATTTACTGTTCACCACCACCACCCCTTAATTTATGAATTAAACTGGGTTTGCCTCAGGAGAAAGATCCTCAGATGTCAGAGTTCATCATCTGAGCTGTGGAGTCTAGCAGTTGTACTTGCCCAGCAGTGGTAGTTTTTGATCAGATTGTCATTTAGAGAAGTAGAAAACCATCTCTGTTGCCAACTGAAAGATGATGTTCAAGGCAAAATGCTGTCGTGGTAGCAACACGTAAACCCATTTAAACTGGAAAAAAACCCAATGAAAACTTATATGACCAGCCAGTGTAGTCACTGGTTTCCAGGTACTGCTTCATCATGTCACTGAAAATTTATTCCCAGTTTGGTTAGTGTTGGTTGACTTTATTGGTGTGTACACTGTTAAGACTGTATTCTACTAGAGATAAGAAAAAATTACCCAAATAGCATGTGCTGTTTCGAGGGGATGCTCTTTTATGTGGTATTTAGTTGTGGGACATGGCAGGGATAGCAGATAATGGTAGATTTTTATTTTTTTTAAATGGGCCCTTGTATTTCATTGCTCATGGTGCTTCAGGTCACTCCAAGTTCAAATATACACACGCTAATGCCAGCTTTCAGATGCTGGTGCGGCTCAGAGCGCTTCTCCTCACTATTGTCAGCCTCAGTAGTCAGGTTTGAACATCCCTAAGGTGCAGAACTTAAAGCACAGTTCTGGTTTTTCAGTCAAGGCTACCATTGGCCTTTGCCAAGTCTGGAGCTTTAAATCAAAGCCATTTTTGAATTATCCAAGCACCAAAAAAAAAAAGATCTGAAAAATAAAGTTGACAACTGTGAGGGTTTTTTTCCACATTCATCAACCTCAGAAACAGCTGAATGGATTTTATAAGACTTTCCAAAAATATCCCCCTCGAGGCTAAGGGCAGAGTTAGTTAAACAGCAGAAAAACTTAGCAAATCTACTACAACTCACTTTCTGTTTTGACAGCTCTTGTCTCTTCCTCGTTTACTAGTTGAGGTAATTTATACAGGCGTGTTTTGTTTGTAGGAGTATTTCAGGGGTGGCTGCTCCTGGTGTAAGTATCTGTGTTTACAGAAAGGTTAGTTGCAATTCATTATTTTCCAGTGGTGTTAGTCAGAGGTCAAACCAGTGACTGGAGCAGTTATGACTTGTGGATGTTTTCTAGCTGAAGTTAAAAATTGAGGGGTGGCTCACAGACTGAAATAAGTCTGACTGAAATACAAAGTGAATAATAGCAGTCGAAGAAAAGTCTTTGTTAAAAAAAAGTTTATTTTGTGAAGGAAGAATATAATAATTTGCAAACATGATGTGCAGGGAGGGAAGAATAGCTAGTATTTCCTAATGAGTAGTTCCACCAGCTCTGAGTGGGCCCAAATCAAAGTCGTTTCTGTCCCAGTAGTAAACTTAACGGAGATTTTACAAAGGAGTCACACTTTGCTTTGTATTTTGGTGACATGGAGTGGTGTGTAACAACTGTCATTTGACTGCCATGCCTGTGAATTGTGGGTGCCTGGGATTACCATGGTAGTTCTAATTAAGCAGAATAAAGAGTTAACAGCAAGTGGTGCCTTCATTGCATTCCCTCAGAATGAGCTGTAATGGTTTGATGATCTATAACCTGATCACTGAAGTGGGAAGCCATAATGAATTCGCTGGTGGTTGTTCCTGCAAGTGTGTTTTATTACAATGGGTACATCTGGGGAGCACCTCATGCTCTGCAGTATCCAGGGAAAAGAACCTGCATTCCAAATCGTGGCTCTGATTTTTTTTTTTTTTTTTTTTGACTTGTAAATCTGTTTTTATGATGTGTATGTGTGTGCCTGCCCCAGGAGAACACATGCTATTTCCAAATGGGCATTTGGATACCATATGCTTAGAAAATGCTGGCAATTGCTCGGTACAAGTGAAGTTCCTTCTCTTGGTGAATGCTGTAGACCTTCTTAGCGAAAGGTTTGTCTCTATGACATACTTTGAGAAATGATGAGTGATAGATGAAAGGCTAGAGTTGCTGTCTGATCAGATCTGAAGTTTAAGCTGTTCAGTAGGTCTTGAAGCTGCGGCTCATAACCATCTGAAGTACTGTCTGTCCCTGTGTGCAACTGAAACAACCCTAATAGCAATGAGAACAGTCCTGTGTGGTTCAGGTGATGTGAATTTGAGTTGAATGCTTGTAGGGCAGTCTTAGTATTTAATTTATAAATTTAATCTTAATAGCTTCATTTGTAAACCAGAACTAAAGCCGATCTTGAGTTTAGATTCGACTTGATTAGGGACTGTGGTATCTGAAAGCAAAAGCTGAAGCACAGTTCCTGGGAATGTACAAAGCTGAGGAGCATGAACTGCTGGGCAGTAATCTTTGTCTTGGCAAGTTCCGTAGTAGATAATTTCATAGCTCCTGTCAGCCACCCCTGGAAAGATTGAACTGCTCTAAGGGCATAAAGATGATATTCCAAATTCATAGCAGGGAAAAGCAGATTGGGGATGTCAAATTGGCATTATGAGGACTTGCAGTCTAAGACTGGTGCTTTTTTTTTTCTTCCCTGTGGCTGAGTTAATGTGTAGGGCTGAGGACTGAGCAGGTGTGTGGTGGGATGGGGAGATGCCTGCCCTTATGGTTAGAGTAGGGAGTTAATACTCATATGCTGGACTTTGGGGGTGCAAAGATCTACAAAACCCTCTAGCCTCAGTCTTCCCTCTCTTCTCTGTGTTCATGTTCATCCCCTACTTCCTACAGGCAGCTCCAAACCCCCAGTCTTTTCAAGACACAGCGGTATAGCAAAAGGCCACCTCTAGTGACCCCCCAGTGGAGTGGGGACAGATGCTGCCTGGGGGTGCACTAGCTTGAAGGCTCCAGTCTGGAACAGGTCCTTTGGGCTGGGGATGATGAGGCAGTGAGGTGTTAGCAGCTCATCAGAGTGAGTGTGAGGAGGGTGTTGACCCAGGGACTGTGCTGTTCCCACTTCTCTGTGAGAAGCACTGGCCAATTCACATGTTTTTTAGTAAGAAAGAACCCTAGGGTTGTCATCTTCTAGATATGGTTAGTCTGGCTTATTGCAACTTCCTTGCCTTAGTGCTGCCAACTCTCACCTGCAAATCTTCCACTCTTTATTTCCACTCCATGTCACTGCTGATAAAGCAAGAAATTTGGTCAGAATCCTTACTTCCATTAAGACAAAAGGTATCTCGTCCTTTCATCTGCTGGGGAAAATGTGACATGAGTAGCAGCAGTGCCTGGAAAGCAAAAAGCAAGGGAAAAAAATTCGAAATGTACTCTGAACACTTGGTAGAGTAGCTAGTGCACGGGCTGAGTAACTAATTGTGGTTACCAGACCTGTTTTGGACTGCCTGGAAGCTCAAGTGGTTTTTGTGTAACAATTCTGATGTCTTGGGAGGTGTTTCCACAACAGTGGAAAATAATGTTGTGTAAAGAAGCAGTAGACCATCTGGCCAGATGCAATGTATTTTGTCAGCCAAGAGGCAAGGAAAAATCCCTCCTCCAGCCCCCATCAGCTGATGTGAGGGAAAATGCAGTTCCAGGGCTTGCTTGGTCCTCCCTCTGGGTGAAACTCCTCTTCAAGTCCACCTTGGTGACTACTTCAACTTGAGGAGGAAGGAGTTCTTGAGATATTTGCAGTCCATATCTGTAGTGTGATGCAGAGTGTTGAGGAGTTTTCTGGGTATTGACATAGACATTGAGAACTTGCACTCAGAGGGCAAGGAGAACAAAAAGAATTTATCCTTACGAAGAGAAAGAACAACCAAAACTTCAAGATTTTTTTTTTCTAGATGATGTCCAAAAGCCCAATGACTTTGTGTGCTACATATGTTTCTGGGGAATGGCTGGTGAGAGCAAATTGGGCAGAAAACCATCCTTGCCAAATTAGTCTGCAACTTTAATTCTTATTTTAGTACTAGGTCCAGTTCTGGGCTCCCCACTTCAAGAGAAACAAAGTGCTGGAAAGAGTCCTGTGGAGGTTCTCAAGATGCTGAGGGTCCTGGAGCATCTCTGTGCTGAGGAAAGGCTGAGAGCCCTGGGGCTGTTCAGATGGAACAGAGGAGCATAAGAAGGGGATCTGATCAATGCTAATTGATAGCTAAAGGGCTCCTGGGGGGCAAGAGGATGTGGCCAGACTCTTGTCAGTGGTGCCTAGCGACAGGACAGGGGGCACTGGGCACAAACTGGAACCCAGGAGGTTCCATCTGAGCAGAAGTTTCTTTGTTGTGAGGGTGTTGGAGCCTGTCCTAGGCTGCCCAGAGAGGCTGTGGAGTCTCCTTCTCTGGAGAGATTCCAAACCCGCCTGGACACTGCGATGCTGGGCCCCTGCTCTGGGTGACCCTGCTGGGGCAGGGGGGTGGCACCAGGTGATCCCCAGAGGGCTCTTCCAATCCCCACCATGCTGTGATTTCAAGAGATGAAATCATTGTATGCCTTGAGATCCCATACACCAGAGTATATACTGGTCACCTGCCCAGTGCAGAGCGTTCTGCATGTCTTATGGAAGAAGCAGTTCCCCAGTGTGCTGAAAGCCTTGCATACGATGGCTGCCTGGGCTTGATCTCCTGTTGATGCCCAGGCTGCAGCTGGGTGCTGGGCTATGCCAGGTAGGGACTGGATGGCTTCTGTCCATGGGCCTGGCATTGGAGCTCTAGCTGGATCCATAACCCTGTTTTTGAAGCTTTTTTCCCTGTCACAGTCCATTTTCCATGAAGGGATACTCAGTGCGGGCAGGGGGATTGTGGAGTTGTTTTATGAAACTGGATAAAACATCTTCGGGTTCAGCAAACAAAGGGCAAGTGCAGAAAGTGCAGTTACTGTTTTTCTGAAGCTTGTGACTCTAAAGGCAATTTTTTGTTGTTTTGAAATCTAGTGATCTTCTTCGGGTTGCTATTGCTGGGTCAGTTGCTCTTTCTTTTAGTTCCCCATCTGCAAAATGGGGATAAATATTTTCCTACCACATAGAAAAATCATGTTACAAATGTATGAAGTCCAGATACCGAGGTAGTGGAGACCATATAAATATCTAAGATAAACACACTTACACCAGGATTGGAAAATGCATTTTATTTCTAACAATACTTTCTGTCCCTTTGAACAGAAGGGACAGAAGGCTTTCAGTGTTGAGAAAGCCATCAAGGCAGATTAATAACACTGTAGATGTTTTGTTTTGGTATGTGGGCAAGATAATATTAATATCTGTCTTCCTTTGGCTGGCTTGGTGTGGATTTTGCACAGAGCACTACATTAAAAAGAGATTACCGTGCTATGACCCACCGAGTTTCCCTTTCCACCCAAAAAACCATGGGAGAGAGCCAGTATGCTTTAGTTCAAATAGAAATGGATGTGCTTCGCCAGTGCTCTGGTATGCTTTGTAGTCTTCAAAGCAGAATTAGAATTCATTGCAAAATGCCTGCTCTGCTCCAGCGTTGGGGCTGCGATAGCCCCGATGGAGGAGAGCCTGGGGGCTGCTGCTGCCTCCTGCTGAGCCCGCCTGGGCTTCTGTGTGGCCTTCCCAGCCCTTTCGGAAGGGAGTTCTGTTCCTGCGCCGCCTTCCTAGGAAAGAACACTCTGGTCCAAAGCCAGGGGCAGGCTGTGGCAGCCTTCCCGTGGGTTTCTGGGGGCTCTAGATCAGGTCCTTTCTGTAAAGAGGTCAGGGTGGCTTTTTTAAAGTTTCTATGGCAACCTAAAAAACACAGCAACATAAACTTTGTTATATTAGCCTTAAAATCCAGGGAGAGATGTCAGAACTGGAAGGTATGCACTGGAATTCTCAGCCACCGGGGTAGGGAGGGATTTGCTTTGGGTTGAACTTCATCCTGGTTTCCGATATATACACGTGCAGGGGTCTCTGGGCAAACCTTTCCTCTGGCCTCTGCAGCAGATGAGGCTTTGCAGGGGAGAGGCAGAGGGAAATAAAAACTTCCCAAGCTGAGAAAAACTCTGGTGCCTCCCCTTTTCTCACCTCTAAATGCGCAGTTTGCTTTGGTATTTTTACTGTTTGTACTGTACTGAATTTTTCTCCTGATTATTATTTAGCAAAGTATTTTGTCTTTTTTTCTTAAACTGGTTCTTATGTACCAGTATTCTGGGTAGAAACTGCTCTGTGATTTTAATCTTTTATGGGACGGGAAGTTTGTTTCCCATTGGGTCTGGCCATGAGACAACTGGGAAGGTGCTTTCAGTCCCTATAGGCACAGTTTTGAACTTCCCTGGGCAAACATAGCAGAAAATCTCTGATGCATGATGAAGAGGGAAAGAGTTGCTAAGCTCCTCCCCAGGAAGTATTTAGCCAGCTTCTAATGTTTACTTTAAAATGAAAAAGTCTAAATTATAGTAAATCTAACTGAATGGTAGAGATATTAAGTGAAACCATTCTTCTCGTATTATTCTTTTCCTCAATCTTGGAGAGAATAGTTATTTTTTCTTACAGTTTTCTGCAGTGAAAACCTCCTTCTTTCTGCTTTTTCCTTTATTGAGCTCCATGTGTGGCTTTGTAGTCTGTGGATGCAATAAATTCTGCTCCCACTCAGGCCATGTACGTATCCAGTTGTCCGTGTTTTATGGATCAGTTTAGAGTTCAGTATTTTCAGGGCTTGCCAGGCTAAAGAGGCTGTTAAATCAGGTATCTGAAGTTGGAAAAAATGTGGATTTTGAGCCTTTCCTCCAAGGACAGGTCTGCATTGTCAGGGCTTTGTCTCATGTGGAGAGCGGAGCCCAGGACATGGAGCAGAGAGAGCTGAGGCTGTGTCCTCATTCACAGCACAAATTGAGTTATGAGGATGATTAAGGGACTTGAGCATCTTCCCTGTGAAGAGAGACTGAGAGAACTGGGTCTGTTTAGTCTTGAGAGAAGACTGAGAGGGGATCTTATTAATGTCTATAAATAAGAAGGGTGGATGTCAATTGGAAGGAGACAATCTGTTTTACTTAGTGCCCAGTAATAGGACGAGGTATAACGGGTATAAACTTGAGCATAGAAGGTTCCGCCTCAACATGAGGAGAACTTCTCTGTGAGGGTGACAGAGCCTGGCCCAGGCTGCCCAGAGAGGTTGTGGAGTCTCCTACTCTGGAGACTTTCAAGACCTGCCTGGATCTGTTCCTGTGTGGCCTGTCCTGGCTGATCCTGCTCTGGTAGGGGGGTTGGACTCAATGATCTCTAAAGGTACCTTCCAACCTTTAACACTCTATGATTCTATGAGTTGGATATCTCAGAAATAGAGGTTCTTAGGGAGAAACCCCCTTTATTTTCTAGAAACAAGGACTTGAGACTTGTGCTGCAGGGTTTGGCAGGACTGCTGGTGGTTTTGTTTTAAGACCGGTGGTCTGGGATTTGGAGTAAATACTTAATGTGCTTCAAGGTACTTATGGAAGGCAATCCCAGGAGGAAGTCCTGTCAGATTTGTCATTGGGGTGTGCCTACCTCTGAGGGGTAACGCAGGAGTTTTTAAAATGTGTGTTGTCACAGCAGAGTGGGTTATGTAGTCGAGGGTGTCTGGTGTAATAGATACTCAGCACGTGGACTCGGGTGTGCTGAGCTCCGAGGAGCCATGGGCCATCAACAGGAACTGGCTGAAGCCCAAGGCTGGGATCTGAGTGCTGCGAGTTATGGGGTGTGCAGTGTTCAGATCCAGACGTGACGTTAGACTTGAGCCTCTATCTAGAAAAATTAACTGTTAAGAGTACATCCGTGAAGTCCTTCGGGATTCTTCCAGCTGTAAGTGCTAACCATGAATGGTCCCTAACATTGCAGTCAGGTTTGAATTCCTTCTTCTAAAGCCATACAGTACCAAGCACTGAGGGGTGGCTCTTTGCAGTATGAGAAACATTGCTGGAATTCTGAGGTGATAGAAGATAACCAGTATCTTTCAATCAACACCCTGGAGAGCACATACTTTGCTATGTGTGAATCTCATAACCTTGATCAGGTTTCTGTGGTTTAGGACCAGCGTGATTAGGAAATGACTCGGCGTAGTCTGACGTTGCGTTGACATTTTGTCACTCACACCTTTTGTCATCGCTGCTTCTCTATATCACGTTTCAGAAGAGGATGCTAACAAAAGCAAATCCAGATTTCTTTGCACGTGGATGATGTTCAGTTGGCCAGTTTTCACAGGAAATGTGTTTATCCTTGATACTGTTCCATTTGTTTAGAGGTCTGTGGGGAACATCTGATCTACTTAAAATACCAGGATACAGCAGAAAAAAACATGGGTGGGTTAAAACCTGTCCTGAAAATGGTTCCCTGTATCTCATGTTTTGTGTCCATTTGATGCAGTTTTTTTTTCTTGCATGACATTGTGCCATGTTCTGTGTTTATGGAGTACAGTCACACAGCTTGCACCTTACTGGGAAGCTGGATTAGACTTCAGACATACAGTAATGAGTTCCAGTTTAAAAAGAATCCACTTCATAGCTCGTAAGAGGCAGCATATATAAATAACCCCAAAAGATTTGATGAATTTCATGTTTAGGAAGAGCACAGCAGATCTCTGCTGTGCTTCTCTGGTTCCATTGATGTTAACTGATTTGTCTTGGCAAGTAAGTGAGGAGAATATGAGAAGGTAGCAAATTGCAAGATTATGTGAAAAGCCTGTGATTTGGCTTTGCCAGATCACTTCTCCTTGTTTTATTTTCTATTATATTACAATAATTAGTCAATAGTCTGATTGCTGTATTCAGGGATTAGTGTCACAGACAATTCATCACAAGTCAAACACATGTTCTCTGGGATGTACCATATTTCTTTGCTTATGATGACGCTTATATTGTGCACACAAGTCAGAGGAAAAACTCCTCCTCATTAATATTTGGTTGAGCATGCTTGTACCAGATGTAGTTTACTGTGTTGGCTTTTTTTTCCATCTGGGATAAATCAATAGAGATACCAGTTTAGCTTTCAAAGACAATGGACAGATTGTACGAGGGTGTTTTTTACCTGTTAAGGTTGTGAGGTTGTGTATATGCCTAGTGTTAATTCATCTAGTATAATTGGGGTCTTTTTAGGCCAGTAGCTTTTCTGTCAGTTGTAATACTTTTGCAGTGGATATGGAAGAATTAACATTTAACACTTCACAGAGCAAGGGAAAGGCACAAACCCTAGAACTTTGCATGGAAATTGCAATTCTGGTGTGAAAGGTACAGCCCTAGAGATCTGCAAAAAAACCAAAAACCAGAAAGAAACCCTTTTGTCAGCACTCAGCACACTCTTGGAGCTTACGGCTCTTACTGCGATGGATTTGCCACTATGTTCTTACAAACTGGGAGCCTTGAGGTGACTTGGATACCTGTCCCTTTACTCTAAGCCCAGGGTACTTAATTTGGGCTCCGAATTCTTCAGGATGCCTCATAGCCTGACGTTCAGCTGTTTCCTAGGCTTTATTAATTTCGAGGCAGTTTGTATGGGCAGTATTTCCTTGCTTTTGATGTAAGTGCCATCTGAAGTCAAGCTACGCAGCAAGTTCACCATTGCAGGAGTCTGGCCCAGTTTTCTGGGAACTGTACTGGATTAGTCTTATGGAAGACAGCAGAAACAGCACAGCTTCACCAATGTGCTTAATGATGATGCTTTTTGAATTAATATGCTCTTAATTTGAGAATGTCTCCTGGATCGTGGTCTCCTGGCATATGGATGCACAGAGAGGCACGAATTGTTGGACAAGTTTCTCTTTACTAAGATCAAATTGTATTAAATGCATGGTGTCCTTTGGGATAAGAGCAAGGAGGCCCAGCAGTAATCAACAGAATATCCACATAAATATTTGTCTCTGATACAGATCTGTCAGTTAAAACAAAAGTGCTAAGCTGTATCAGGTGCAGGAGAGCTCTCATTGTCACTGGTGGGAATACATGCTGGAAATGTGGATTTGTGCTTTAGCTTATGGTATTAAACAAAACAACTCTTTACTAAAGTTCTGTAAATAGTTTTCTGTAGAGCAGCCTCACATTAACCATCTTTGTCAATGTCCTGGTTTGAATTAAAACCTTTACAGTCAAGAACATCATCTTAGTGGTAATTCTGTGTAATACAGAGAGGCATCTAGTGGAGTAACAACATACTGCAGGTCCGTGCTTTGTTAAATGATGGGCTGTTGGTGCTTTTGGGGAAATGGGTTTATTTCTAGTGGAATATTAAGTGAAAAAAAATAATAGGTTAATAGATACTTGACACTTGAATATTTCTTTGAGAAGATTCCCCAGTCTTAGCTGGATTCTCCTGTTTTGTGTTGCAGAAAGTGAAAAACCCTACCAGGGTTGGGTGGCCTTTCTTGGCTAGTAATAAGCTTTAACATATGCCACATACTTGAGTGAATCCGAGTTCTTTGGAATGTGTGGCCCCACTGCCAAATCCACATAAATTCTACGAGCTCACTGTGTGAGCAGTTTCTCTGATAGCTTCTGTAGGAATCTAGCTTGAGTGGTAGGTGTGGAGTGGGCTTCCTGGGGAGGTACAGCTGTGCTGTACTGGTAATTGGATTGTCATAGCCTTTAAGGAACTTGAAGTTGGGAATTGGAGAAAGTACCAGCATTGTTCTGAGCCTTCATTTTTAATTTCATCTGTGACTGGGAGTTTTAGTTCAAATCAATTGGAGACCCCTGTTTCACACAGTGACAGGCTTAGCGAGGTTGGTAGCCAGGCAGGTCCAGAGGACTGGAGAAATTCACAGTATGACTGGAGCAAAGCAGAAGCCAGCGAGGAAAACGTGACCTTTGATCATTCTGCTTCTGGAGCTGCTGCTGGGGTGAAGCTGCCTTGGCCATAGCTGTACCTCAAAAGAGGTCAGCTCTGGTGTGGGGAGGATTTGCAGTTGAGGCGTGTGCAGGAACGTGCAGCAGTTGTCACTCAGGGCTCTCACAGCAGTGGGCTAGGTCACAAAATGGTGTAAAAGCAGGAGGTTTTATTCCTTTTTAAGGTAAATCTCTGGTTTGAGGGAGATGAATAACTGGAGTTGTCAGTCCTGCTCAGTTCACTCCTAACAACACTACTCTGACTTCAGGAGCGTAGCTTCTGAGAGTAAATTTAACTGTATGATTTCTTGCAGTTTTTCTTGAAATTAGTTGTGGTTTTGGGTATAAGTAGTGAGAAGAAAGTGTGATGGAGAAGTGATGCCAAGGAGAAGGCCAGGGAGACCCTAATAAGCCAGAAACTTAAACACATGGCCTAGTTTTAGTACTTGAGTAGTCCTGTTTTACTTAAGCACAGATGATCCCAGTGACCTTGGCTGAATCATTGCTGTGCCTAAAGCAGGAGACATCTGGAAACATCTTGCAAGATGGGGCTAGATAGAAGTCCTGTCCCACCAAAAAACCACACAAACCCTTCCCACAGCAAAAAAACCCCAGAGCTGTATGTACAGCACCAAGGATGTAGGGAGCAAGACTTCTTTTTTCTGATCTGGAAGCAAAATATAGAAGAGTTGCTTCCTTTGTCAGGAGATGAACGCTTCAAGCACAGATCAGTAGCAGTTTATTGTAATAAGGTTGGGAAGCAGTTATGGATCATTCTCCTTTAGCTTACCGCATGGTTTCTGCTTTCTGTCTGTTCTTGTTATTCCTCCTAAATGAGCAATGACCTGAAGTCATTGGCTGGGTGGCCTCGCACAATTCACTGCTCCCTAATGCTCGAAGTCTTGCCTTCCTCTGTGCTCATAGGTGTGTTGAACTAATAAATTCTGCAGTCATGATGAAAATAATAATAGTTGGGTTTACACCTGTTCAGTTTCAAATCGCTGCTTTGTTGTAGGTGGTCATTCTTTCTGCTCTGTAATGTGGTAGTACCAAATGGAGTCAAACCCTGATGGCACAGAGTCTGTAGGCTCCTCTCCAGAGGCTCTACCAGCCTTCACTGGGATTTCCACCATAACTTTTCATATTCTTAACCTCTTCTCCCTGGAGAAATTGATTTTAATTACATCTACTTTTATAATGTGATCTCGAAAAGGGATGTAGGTGAAATTAAAATGCCAAAAGAGAGAAGTAAATTAATTTTGCTGTACTTTAGGGGCCAAGAGGAGGGTTTTATCAGTGGCATATGGGAAGAGAGTGAGAGAGACCTGGCTTAGCCAAAGGAAATTGAGATAACAGTGAGTGCCAAGAGAGCAGGGTGACCCACTCCACTTACACCATAGTGGATGAACTGGGAAGGTTAAACACCAACATGCTGTCCATCAAAGCTGTGTCAGTTGTAGTGAAGTTAGGGAATTTCCCTTTGATGACCTTTCTAGGAACACAGACCTTTCCCTTTGCCTTGCCATACCTTTCTGGTTCAGTGTACAAGTGAACAGTAACAACTACAAGTAAAGTACAGTTTGTAGCAGTGATGATTCTCAGTATGTTTTCTCTTCACTTGTTGAAAATAAACCCCCCCTTTTTTTTTTTTTTTTTTACCTTCTCAGGCTACTTCTGTGGGTTGTGTTTTATATGCTTACATTTAATTTACTTTGATACTTGTCCTTGTAAATTCAGTCTTCTGCAAATCCAGATGACCAAAGTGAAGCAAACTGTTTTTAGACTTGTATTTTGTGAGTGCCTTGGTAGAAATGGTCTTTGCAGAACACCAAATACCACTTCCCTTTCATGTTTTTACTGTAACACTGTTAAACTGAAAATGATGTAGCAGCAGCATCATTACCTTGCTCTCGAGCCCTGTGAATTCACCCGCTTTGTCTCTCCTCCATCAGCTTGTAATGCTTAGCACTGAGCACCCATAAGTGACCTCTCCTGAACACCTCAGGGTTTACTCATGATCTGGACGTGGCTGTAGCAAAACATAAGTTTTGAATGCTGTGGAAACAGATCTCTCTAGTTTGCCTGTGATATCCTGGAGGATGGTTTTCCCTATTTTTCATAGCATTTGGACTTGTGGTTTCACTGCTAAAACCAGGAGAGGAGTTGTCTGAGGACAGGGGAGGCTGTGTTTTCTTGATTCTCAGACAGGGACTGTGTGTCTTTGCGTCCTGAAGATTTGGGAGCTGGGTGGTTCCTGCCTTCCCCTGGGGGGCTGGGGATGTGCTGCAGAGCAAGCTCTGGGCAGATGCCCTGGCTGAGCCTCAGCTCTGCCTGGGCACCATGGCAGGGCCGTGCCCAGGAGCTGGTGGGACTTGCAGCTGATCTGCCTGTGAGGGAAGTGCTGGTGATTGTCTCTGTTCATGACAGAAACCCTCTCATTGACACGGCTGGTTCTTCTGTGTAGTGAGCTGTGAAGAAAGATGGTGTGAGATTAAGGAGGCAGTTCTGGGGGGCTGCCACCTGACATGCTCTGAGATGAACCCGGACATCAAACCACCTCTCTTTAAGAAGGTCAAATGCTCCTTCTAGTTATTGTTCTGGTAAGCTCACGTCACTGGGTGTATAGTTCATTTTGTTTGGAATTTCAGGGTCAGATTTAAGTGTTGTTGCCCACTTCAGAGGAAAAGCTTTAGAAAAAGGAGGGAGGAGCTGAATTGATATTTGGAAAAATGAAAAATGTTTAAAACATTACTGAAAAAAAAAGCCCTGTGCAAAGAGTCATTCCAATCTGTTTCTGGACAGTCTCGGATGCTTTTCTTCCGGAAAGTCTGAGTATGAATGAATCATGACCCGGTCTTGGGAACCTTGCAGCCTCACTTATTCTGTGCGTGGCATTGGGCAGTACCTGCACATGGGGAGGCTGGAAAACATTGCAGTTTCTAAACCTCACCTTGTAACGCTGCAGTGCACGGTTGGAGCTGTATTGGTGGCTCGTAGCTCCCGGGACTGGGAATAAACCAGCAGTATCACAGAATTCAGAACAAGCCTGGATGGTGGTACTGAAGCTGTCTTGGAAAAGTAATATACAGACTGGGTTTTATAAGAGCTCATGGCCAGAAAAGACGACTTATAAGAGAAAAGGAAAAAAAGAAGACTAGTGGACTCTGATTTTTTTTTTTTTTTTTAAATAATCAGAGCAAAGCAGCAGCAATATGAAACTGGAGTCAGTTTTGTCATTTCCATCCTCTGTTTATCTTTCTGTGGACAAAACATCCGAATCTGCCAAAGGATCTCCTTTTAGCATTGAATGGCAAATTCTTAGGGTAAAGCTCCTTTAATACAACCAAAAACCTGTTAGAAGTTGAGTTTTCCCAGAAAGCTTGAGTAAATCCCTTTGATAAAGACCATTTGGCCATAAGCAGGGAAGAAATGTGTTTCATGGTGGGCATGATTGGGATTCCAGTCTTCTGCCCTTCATCTCTTCAAATTTATGTTTTTTTCTGAAAATAAACCCCAAACAACCAAAACAACAAAACTAAACTTTCATGTGTCTATTGTACCAGTCTGTTTGCTTTGAATTTGAGTGGATGCAAATGAATTCAGGAGTAGTCTTATTTATTTTATCTATTTAAGTGGATTTGAGATGTTTGGCTATCATATGACTAAATATAGGGAATTTCTCTGAATTCTATTGGAGCAGAGACTTAGAGCTTTTTGTTTTACTAGTCTGACAGGCCTGGCAATTTACTGGTAGGCATTGTTAATAAATAAGTTTTAGAAGAATGTGAAAGCCTCAAGAAAAACACTAGTTCATTTGAAAGCCTTAAGAAAAACACTTGTTCATTTCAGTCTCTCCTCTTCTCTGGTCTAATTCTAAACAAAGCCTTGTAAAAGGTCTTAGTGCTTTAATGTATAAACAGAAATGTTGCTAATGCTCATAAAAACCTGCTCCCAATTCAAAATTCAGCCATGGGACTGCCTGCTGAATTAAATTCTGCAGATTAATTGTATGCTATTGGTGAAGAGTCTCACTGTAACATTTCTGCTACAAACAGCAGCTTTTGACCTGAGCACAAACTCTTTCCTGTTGGTTTCTATGTTATCTTGAGTTTGCTGGCTACCTACCAGTATCTGCCCAGCCGATGCATGGTATATGCTGCTGGGACGTTCATTCCTCTGAAGAAATAGGTATTCCATATGTAAAAGGGTGCTAAGGCATTAAATATTTCCTTCCAAGCGTAATGAAGGCAGATGAGGGGGGGCATGATGAATTTTAATCATACCATGGAGCTTAAATTTGGCAAAGCGTTTCTGCTCAGCAAAGCCCTTTGGCGTATATTTAAGGCTCGCCGTTTACCATGCGACACAAATATCTGTTTGTTGTTTTGGGGAATAGTGTCCCGAGACCCCCAGTTTATTTTGTCCAGAGAAAAGGGTGTGCTGGTATATCTTGTGTGCCCTTCAGCAAGGACTTATTAAAAACTGGTCCTGGATATTGAGTGAGGGAGCAGCCAAGCGAGAGGCCAGCCCAGTCGGTGGTGGGAGTCCTGAGCCAGTGGGTTCCTGTGCCTCTGTCTAGACCGAAGAGTTTGGAAATTTTAAGATTAGCTTTGGATAAGCCTCTGAACTTCTGGATGCTTCCCCTGGCCAGATCAGACCTCTAAAGAGTTTGAGGTTTGTCCATTGCTAATTTTCATATGCATTACATTAAAAACTCTAAAGTGGAAATATTTCTTATTTTAAAAATAGAACAATAAAACAATAAATCAGAAGGGAAAGCATGCTGAAAAAAAATGTAGAAAACAGATGAAAATCAAAAGGGAAAAGTGAACTTCGTAAAAATACCATACATGCCAGATCCTTCAAATATGATTTCCTGCGTATTACACTTTAAAAAGCATGATATTACAACATGCTCTCACATGCAGGGGCCAAAAAAATGAAAGAATAAAGCCTTGCTTGATCTCAAGAGTTTGAATGGATGTCATTTGACCCGTCCGTGATCCGATCCCAGACTTCGGCCACGTCAGATGATTTTCCACTCGCTGAGCGTCTGCACCACTCCCTTGTCTCTTCCCCACCCTGGTTTTGAGCAGATAGTGCTGAGCCGCTTCCCGTTCGGGCTGCCGGGTACCGCTGCGCAGCATCCTGGCACCCGCCTGCCTGTGGCTTGGGCACAGCACTTCAAAAGCCAGTTCTGGCACAGGGCAGAAATATTTTGAAGTGAGTTTGGGCCCTTCCCAAGCGACCTGCTCCAAGCAAGTAGAAAGAAAGCTTACATTATCTCATGTAAAAGACCCAGATCCTTTAAGGAGCCTGCCAGAGGTTTATGAAATACCGTGTTACTGCTGAGAAACCTTGACAAATGCAGTGACTGCTGATGAAAATGAAGAGCATAAACACGATGCAGAGGTAATAGCTCAGAGCTGTGTGTCCGCTCTGAATTGCTCAGAATCTGGAATATACTTGATGTGTATTTTTCAATGGGTAAAATATATTTGATTCGTTATTAGTCAAAGCCAATAGAGTTTGTGGTGGAAGCTGCAGGAAACAAAAGGGAGGAAAGCTTTAAAAATAACATCTACTTAATATGAAGAAGTTACAGCCATTACTAATACACTTTCTGGAATTAAAGTTTTGTACCATTTCTCTCTTAGTGAGAGGTGGTACAGTTAGAAGGCCATTGGGAGCTTTGAAAAAAAAAATAGAAGGTTAAAAGTGGCTCCATGTTATATTTTGGTACAGAAGCAGCGCTTGCCAGAGCCTTTGAACACATGATCTTGAAATGGAGTAATAACTACATCATTTTCTTAACGATGACTATCCAGATATATAATTTGCACTTAAAATCTGGTTGGTTTTCTGGAGGTTTCTCCTCAACAGTTCTTTTCACAGAGTAAATTTCTTGGTGACTTTGCAGTTCAGTAGTGTCAGAAAATACCCTTTGCTGGGAATCGTTAGTGCAAAGGTTCAGAAAAAAGCAGAGCTGTTTTTCTCCTCTTCAGGAACATGGTTGGTGGTCTTCCTGAAACATGCACTTGGTGCCTGTGCTGCAGGGCCTGGTATTGTTTCTGCCTGTGGGAATTGTGAGATGGGGACAGGACACCCTGCACCTCACCGCCTTATAAGCAGGTAGCAGGAGAGTGTGACCGGGCAGGGCTGTAGGGCTGTTGGCTCAAGACCTTGTTTTTTTTTCTCCATGCACTTGTTTGTCTGCTGTAAATTAGCCTGGGCAAATCACTTGGGCAAAATTGCCATGTAGGTAAAATTGTGTAAGCAGTGATGTGCTTTCCTCCGTCTTCCCATTTTGAGTACAAGATTGGGAGAGCAGGTGGCTGAATGGGGGATGTGTGAGAGTCTCAGTAGTGGATTAACAAGGTTCTCTAATGAAGTGCAGTAAGCAGACAGCCAGCAGCAGCTGAAGCAATTCTGAGCAACAGAGTTTTAGGAAGGTGAAAGCTCCTGTGCCAGACCATCACACCAGGTCTGCCCACTAGTTCATCTTCCTTTTACACTGTTGTGTTTATAAAGCCAGAGCAGGTCACGGTTTTTCATATGCCAAGGGAAAGCACAGAAAGAGAAAAGCAGCAGCTTGTTGTGTATTGCTTTCGGGGTCCCCATTCTAGCAGGAGAGATGACAATAGAAATAGCAATTTTAGATGTTTAATCAGTAATTGGAGATGAGTATCGGGGAGGCTCTGCCTAAGCTAACACTAAGCTCAACACACAGGAGCTTCACTGCTGCATATCCCGGGACATGCTCCTGTCCTGGGTCCCCAAATTGTACCGTAGTCGACTTCTCCCTTTGGCATTGGACTCCAGTTCTTAATTGCTTCTGTTTCAGCTGGTCTAAAAATGACCTGTGCCCACAGAGGCTTTTCTGAATTTCTCAGCTTCAGCAGGTGGAGGCCTCCGAGTGTGTGTGCACACTGGTATCTGCTGTTTGTTACTGGATGGGGTGACAGCTCTCTCCCCAGGGTTCCCTTTCCTTACACAAGTGACCAAAATCACCCAGAGCACAGCAGCAACAAAACCATCACTTCCCAAGCATGCTTTCAAAACCCAGCACTGTTTTTGTAAACTAGCTTTCTCAATATTCATGAAAAATTGTTACTCTCCCTGTGCTAATAAGGGCAAACCACGGTGGGCAGTTTGGGTTTGAAGCCTTAGGTAGTTTCCTGCCCAACATTTACCTTTTGCTGACCTTGCTTGTCAACACTCGTAATTTGTCTGCTAAGAATCCTTTCCCAGTCTCTGCTGTATTAAATCCACCTTCCGAGGTGTAGGGCACTTAAAATAGCCCAGCTTTGGCTTTCCTCCTTGAAGTTTCTTTTTCCCTTTGTTATTTATGCAAATCTGTCATATTCGACTGCTCCGCTCATTGACTAAAGTACCTGTAATAAATGTCAGACCCTCTGAGTATCAGGAAACTACTGAGCAGAGCCAGCTGCATCACTGCCCACCCCAGCAGGAACTGCTGGGTTTGGGGTGTGCTGGTGGGACCAGTAACATCTTGGGAGATGTGCTATGACTGTTATTCCTGAGCCGATGGCACAATGTCACCCTTTCCCAGTGCTGCTGTTCTCAGTGGCAGTTCTGAAGTCCTTGCTTTCACCTTGAAACATACGTGTTCTGCTGTTATGATAACTCATATTTTCTCAGTCACCGGGAATTCAGAATTTCCTAGAAAATGCCAAAAAAATTATCTTCCATCCCCTGGATCTCAGGCAGGGGTTGCTTAAGAAGCCCAGGTTTTCTGCTCTGGCCAAGCTGTGTCTGAACCAAGAGTAGGGAGGTGAAACAAAAAATAGCTCAAAATAACATTATGATTGCTTGATTTTTTTGTATTCGCCCACCTTCTGAAGCAAGTTAGGATTGCTCTAGTTCTGTGCTAGCCCTGCTTGAATTGGAGGCTTCTTGGTATGCAAATATGTGTCCCTTAGTAATTTGAGAGTGTCTTCCCATGCTGTGGACGGAGAAGCAGAGATGGTGTCTGCAGTGTGTCTGAGGGTGCATAGACAGCACAGCCTCCACACTGCTGCACTTCTGATCCCTCAGGAAAACAGCAGTCCATGGTCAATGTCATGAGATCCTATGGCTCCTCATGGACTGGTTTCCTCAGCTTGGTGCATTCATGTGATTTAGCTCCACTTAACAGTGTCAGTGGTCGTGAGAGACTCATGCTGGACCCATGCACAGGGATAACATCAGGTATTGTGCTTGGGACACCCCAGAGATGACTTTCCATGAAGGAAGGAGATATTTCTGCTTTTCCCAGCCTGTTTACTTCAGACAGCAGCCTGCTGCAGGGAAGTGGTGGAGACAAATTCTCTGAACTGTTCCCACAAAGAGACGTGGCTGTTCCTGCCGATGACCCCAGCAGGTAAGAGACATGTAGTTTTCTTTTCTGCCCTACACACTCAGCTTTGATCACAGGTCATCTTTTACTTGCTGAATATCTGAGAATAGGTCTGCCCCTGCTTTTAGATCCAACCAAGTGTCCATCTACATCCTTTGTTGTCCTGCATTGCTTTCTAGTAAAAACAAACCAAAACCAACCCAACAAACTGTCCCTACTCTGCATGACCAGTGCTCTTACAGTAGCTCAGTCAGACTTTTAAAGTGTCTTTTTGAATTATTTTTTTTCCCGTTCTTAGGGGAGTAAAATGGGTGTTCAGAGTGTGCAGCAATGGTTGGGATGTATATCAGGAATGTCTTTCCTGTGTTAACAGCAGTGAAAAGCCTTGTAAGGTCCATACAAAGACCATAGTTCCTAAGACTGGGAGAGCCCTGGCAGGGCAGTTATCCCACTGTCTGGCAGATGCTCAGCTGCAGCTTTACAGCTCTTCATCCCCATCTTGGGCAGAGCAGAAGGGGCTGGGATTGTCTGCGTGGACCAGTTGGTCTGTTTGCTCTGTACCCGGAACGCTGCTTGCAGTGTTTGGGACAAGAGTTGAAACTTAGATATCTAGAGTCTGTCCGTGCATCAAGCGGTATGAGTCTGCTTATCAAAGTGATTTTGGTATCATCATGGGCTTGTTAATGACAGTGTTAAATTCTGTAGGTTCTGAGTGTGAATACAGTTGAACTCGTGTCTATATCTTGAGTGTCGTAGTGTGACTTTGAAGGGAAGAAAAGGGGGAAAATAAGGAATTTTAAGAATAAGAAATCCCAACCAACTAAAAAGACAACCCAATCCTGTTGTTTGTAATGGGTCTCAGAATTTGTAACAATGGGAAACATTAAAAAGTCTAGCTGTATGATTCAGCTCTTTGAATTGATGGTTACAGAAGTTTGCTGTGAGAGTCAGGCAAGCTGTACTCCAGAGTGACAGAGCCCTCCAGCCAGTATATACAGTGAGAAAACCCAGACTGCTGTGTGCTCAAGCCATGTTTCATATTTTGTCTTTTCCGCGTGCTTCGGCACACCCTAGCTTGAGGTGGGACTGGAAGAGAAATTTCTGGAATACATGAGGATGACCATTCTTGTGGTATTGCCAACCCAGCCAAAACCAGGAAGCACTGGAAAACTTGCCAAAAAAAAAAAAAAAAAAAAAAAAATCCGACTGCTAGGGAGAGTCAGCCAGCCTGGTTCCTAAGCCAAGGGGATTTGGAAAAACATCTGAATGTTTCAGAGGTTATCCAAACCAGACCAGTAGACTTCCACTCTCTGTTCAGTGTAGGAGTACAGCCCTCTGAGCTGTGCTGTCATTGAGGAGTTTCCTGTATCTGGTGTCTTATTAGCAGCTCTGACCTACCAACTGTTAATACTTTGTTCCCCATAACCAGAGGAGCCTGCTGGCCAGCCAACCTTAAACTGCAAGTTAAAATGTCTTATTCTTGAAAAGAGCTAATGAGGAAAAAAACCCCAAAACAAAACATCCCTACAATCAAAAAGGCATTCTCTGCACGCTTTTTCTCTAAAATTACCTGAAAGGAGGTTGTAGTAGTGAGGTGGGTGTTGGTCTCTTATCCCAAGCAACTAGCAATAGGATGAGAGGAAACAGGCTTAAATTTTGCCAGGGGAGGTTTAGATTGGACATTAGGAAAAGTTTCTATACTTGAAAGAGTAGTGAGACATTGGAACAGGCTGCCCAGGGAGGGGGTGGGGTCACCATCCCTGAAGGCATTCAAAAAATGTGTAGACGTGGCACTTCAGGACATGCTTTAGGGGTCATGATAATGTTAGGTAGATGGTTGGACTTCATGATCTTGGAGGTCTTTTCCAACCCTAATGATTCTGTTGTTCTTGAAGTTGTTCTAGGAGTGTCTCTCCCCATCATCCATTCCAAATTTCATTTAGAGGTAGCAGCTTCTGTCCTTTCTTCAACCTTAACTCCATCTACCACCAACTGCTGGAAGAGTGCTTCAGTCCTGCTTCTCTCATGGCAATACCATTGCCTCTTTGGCCTCACTCTGCTTTCCAGGATACTCTTTTCTTTCGGATTTTCTGTCTTCCCATGTTGGGAGACGCCTTTGTGGTTTTGACAGGCTTGTCTTGAGACATGGTGCCCTGGTTGATAGCATGTCCTGAGCTCTGTTACTGCTGTCTGTGTTCAGATGGAACACTTCAGTGTGCTCCTTGGCAATGGTTGCATGATGAAGTTCATTAACAAAGACTCGTTGTATCTGAAGAGGAGGTGTGTAATTGCAAGCCACTGATGTTTGTGATGATCTTTTGCGACAGTCTTAGCCAAATGGTGTGTGTCAGTTTTGCAGACCCAGGGTGGTCATAAAGACAGGAATGGTAATGGTTTCTTTCTGTCAAATAAGTTTATGACCAAAGTTGATATTAATAACCAGGGATGATGGCATTAACCTGCGCAAAACTATCCACCCTGGGCTGCTCCTGACAAAGTGAGTCCTGGCTGTGTGCTGGCAGAGGTCTGTGTGTTGCCTTCAGGACAAATCCCATGTTCCCAGGCCAAAGAAGAGGTGTGCTTATAAATTACCAAACTGTGATGTTTCTGTATCTTCTTATACCTAGCAAAGTTAGAAGCTAAACAAGACATGAGGTATAGCTGGGATGAAGAGCAGAAAGGGATGTAAAACCAAAGCAGCCAATAATTATTGTGAACTCGCTTTTCCTGATGACTCTGCGATGCAAATGACACGACTAACCTGATCCAGGAACTCCTGATAGATGCTGGTTTTTTCTTTGTACTGAAAGTACCTGCTGGCACATGACCTGTCATATTTAAAGTTTCAGGGCTTGAGATATAAGGGAAAAAGAAGTTAAAAAAAAAATTGTATTCATAATATAATTTGTAAGCTGAATAAGTAATACTCAGACAGTAAATAATACCCCTCGAGTTAACACACTCTGATTACTCAGCAAAAAGTGTAATTCAATTGCAGTGAAACCCAACAGAATTTTGAGTTAGATGTGACAAGAAAACATCCATCAGGACAATTTGTCACTCTGAATGTTTTTGGCATAAAATCTCCTTCTACAGAGGAACTATTTTTCAAGACAAAATGAAGTTGGCAAGTGAATTCAGCAAGCCTCCTGATTTATGTACTAGCTCTTTGTTAGGACCAAATCTGAAGAATATTTTCTAGTTGCTTATTTAATCTTTGAGACTGGTGTTGTAGGATATGTGGAGCTTTCTCAACAGAGACCTGAAGCTCATTCCATGCTACGGAAGATGCTGAGCTGCTCCCCTTGCCTCTGCCAAACTGCATCCCGTCTGTATGGGCAGCAGGTGAAGGATGTGTGTGGGGAGTTGTGTGAGCATGGGGCCAACAGGTAATGAGTGGAGCAAATGGGTGGTAGAGCTGCAGCCATTAAGCAGGTATCTCCATAGCTGGGACTTCTCATTTTGCTTTTCCACTTCTGCTACTTGACAAAAGGACCAGTGATTTAGCTTGTCCTGTCTCGCTTGTCCCTTTTACTCAGAGCTTATTTGCTGAAAAATTGAAAGCCTGAAAAAATGAAATACTCGGTTTTGGTTTGCATAAAATATTGACCATATTAGGTAAATATCTTTTTTCAGGTTTGTCTAGGAAATTAAAGGAAAATTAATACTTTTCTGCATCTCTATCTACTTTATCTTGGCTGCAGAAGGTTCTCTTCAGTGCATGCAGACACCTAGGCACTTCCTGTCCATGATAGTAGCACATTTGGAGAACAGAAGGTTCAGTAGTTTTACAGCTAGAAAGAATGAGATGGAGTAGGAATTACCCCTGCTTTTCTCCTCTCTAGGCAGCTGTGGTCTCTGCCGACAGCTCTGAGTTTCCTAGCTATGCAGGTTTTCCTAGTAAGGGACTTTCTTATCTTTTTTTTGACATTTTTATTGTGACTCTACCAGGAATAGTAAGTGTTCAGCTCTTATGCTTGAAGACTTGACTTTCTTAAAAAGGATCTGTTAGGGAGCATTTTACACCTTTTGCTAGAGCCACTGAGGGATAAAAACCCCCAAACCTCTGAGAAGTCTTCTGTAAAAAAGAACCATTCACACTGTTTTGGGTGTATTTCTGTTTCCAGCTTGAACATGCTGGGGAAAAAGAGCATTTGTTTGCATGATCTTTTCAGGAGAATGAGCTGCACATGTGAAACTTTTTCAAAAGAAATAATAGTGTAAAAATAATAAAAGAACTTATTTACCTCTTGTTTTCACTAAAAAAAATTAAAATAAATATGAATGCACCTGCATTTTTTAATGAGTCTGGTGGGAGATAGATATAAAGCTGCTGGAAAAAGGGGAAATGGAGAAGATAATTCTGATGAAGTGCCTTAATTCTGGGGCTCTGCTATGTCAAAAAAAGAAGTGTGTTTGTAATGGTTAATGCGCACTCGGATCACAGTGCTTGACACCAGCTGCATCATTGCAAGGGCAGAGTAATATTCCTGAAGTCCAAGGAATCCTAGCAAGCAGAAAACTGGTTGAGGTCAGATTCATGCCTGTAGAGTTGTCATCTTCAAGTGTTAGACCAGTGAGTGGTTATTGGGCTTGGTGTCCTGCTGCACTCCTGTCACCTGGAGTTACTGAAAACCTATTAACAGTGAATAGAATTAGCAAATAATGTACTTTTGTCTATGTTTTCTAATAATCAAAAGCAGTAATATGGGTATATTGGGCTGCTACACCTGAACACTCTGCCTGCAGTGAGTACAGCAGACGTGAAAGCTGGAGTACTCAGAGGAGTACTTGGGTTTGCTGCGTTGGCAAGGGGACAGTAGCAGAACATAGACAATATTAATAGTTAAGGCCCCTATTTTCTAAAGCACACAGTCTTTCCTCTATTAATAGAAGCTGTCGTATTTCGGCAGCACTGAACTGCTGAGATATTCTTGTTGGTTTTTTGGAGGATTTGGAACCACCTTTACTGTTTCGGGAATCTCAGTAGAGGTTTGATTGACTTCAGTCGGAGAAGTGGAGCTAGTCTGCAGATTTTACTTGAAGTTTTGTCTGTGTGATAGGAAGGTGAAGTACTACTACAGCTTTATTTCCATTTCATTCTCTGTTGTGGTCTGCGCATACTTCAGGGACCTTGGGTTTGGATTAGAGCACATACTAGGTAGAGCACGTACGGATTCGCCAGAAGAAGACTTTGTTATCCAGATAAAACTGTGCATTTTGGAAGCATAACACATCTGCGTGGCAGTGTGGCAAGTTCAAAGCCAGTCGGAGAAGTTTATGGGAAGCAGCTGCGGGTTGTCTTTGGTGACTAGGAGCAGAATGTACTTGTGGATTTGGCACAACAGGTTTACACAGTGCGATTAGGTAAAGAAAGTTAATGTCTGCCTTTAATAACAAGAGCAAGTAGCAGAGGTGGCAGAGTATTTCTTAATGACATTATTTTCCCAGCTGCTTTACACATCTGTAACATGGGATGTCGTTCCAGTTCTTTAACACTTCATCCTTGCTCTTCCACACCTTTGGGATATGGGATAGAGTTACCTGTCTGGAATGGAGCAGCCTGGGAAACATTTGTATTTGGTGTTAGTCACCAGCACTGGCCATGTTAAAACATTAGCTAGAGTGTGCTGTGTTAGCTGTAAATATATATATATATTTTTTTTTCAATGTGCTAATTACTTCACTGTAAATTTGGCACCTACGTAGAGACCCCTGTGTGCTCAGCTCAGCTCACATCTAGGAACAAAATGTTTGCAGCAGCTGCAAAAATGTTTTTACTTATTTAGAGCATTGTAATGTTTTACAGCCATGACCACATGACAAAGTGTATAAACCATTAATTTGTAATGTTAGATGCTTCCCCTTACAATGTCTGAGACTGATGGCACGGGAAGGCTGTGTGAGGGGGCTGTACTGTGTGTGTTTGCAGACACATGTGTTGGGTGTGTATATGTGTGTGTGCGCATATATATATAAAAAATATATATGTGTGTGTATGTGTGTATAGGGTCTGTTTCAGCTCCTGTTAAATTCAATGGGATTTCCATTTCAGCGGGCTTTGATTCAGGCTTCTCTTTCTCTCTCTCCCTTGTGAACATCAGCAGGGCTGTGATTTTGCTCTTAGCTAATTAGGAAGTGCACAGGTAAGTCTAAGGGTGCTCCTTTAGTTCATCAGCTGTTCAGCTCATCACAACTTCACATGTTCTGTTGCACTAGTGTTTTGTGTGTACATTTTGATGTGTTTGTGTGTGCAGTAATGGGTCACTTCCCCTCGGCTTCATTGCAAAAACACAGGAGTGTTCTTCAAAATCAGTGGTTTATCAGAACTGTTGAAAAGAGCTCTAAAATTACCGCAGTCTTGAAAAGTCTGAATATTTAATCTGCATCTAAAAAATGTTACTCTTATGCTGTGGCAAAAGAAAAGAGTTTCAGGTGGATAGCACAAGTCTTAAACAAGCAAAGACAAAGCGCAACTTTAGAGCAGGTTTATAGATTCAGAGAGAATGGGGGAACACATGTAGTGAAAAATGAACTTTGTACACCTGGAGTTTTGTGTTAACTAAGCTAACATTTACAGTATTTTTTCAAGTTTTTTTTTAGGAGATGTTTAAGTGATACAATAAAAAAAACCACAAACAAAAAACACCAAACAACCAAAAGCAAACAACAACCCACAACCAACTTAAAAACACCAGAAAGCCCCAACCACAAAAAAAAACCAAAACCAAAAGCAACCCACAAAACCCAACTAAACAAAAAAAACCCAACCACAAGAAAGCAGGACAGTTTGCCTCAGGGGCAGGGCTACCAGGCAAAGCTGGTACAAGGTTACCTGTGCTGTACGTGCGTGAGAAGTGGGAAAGTCTGGCCAGGTGATAACCACAGAGGATCAAGGTTACACAGTCTGATTCCTGAGGCCTCTTGAATTGTAACGTAACCTTTGGATGAAGATCTTGGACCAGAAGCCACGTGTTCGGGTAGTATTTCAAGGGTGCTCTCAGCACTGAAATTCTTGGTGTTTAATGGCTCTGTGGCACAGGTGCAAATAATCTGTCTTGCCAGCCCCTAACCTTCCCCATGAGCACAGCTGTATGGAAAAGGCTCTTTACCTGAGCTTCACAAATCTGTCTCCTTCTCCAAAGGAGAAAGAACAAAACGAAGGTAAGCACTCTCTGTTCTTGGAAGGCATTTCCCGTTTCTTTCACCTGCATTTGGTTAGAACTGGCTGAAAAATTGTAAAGCTGTTTCTCAGTAACTCGGATGATTCAAATCAAGGCAGAACCTTTTTCTAAAAACAGAGCCAGGAAGATGTAAACCAAAAGATTTGGCCTGATACAGGAATCATATGTGAAATTCTGTATGCTGTGTGCGGGTGGTTAGCTAGATAGAGGATTCTAAGTTTTCCTTCTTGGCTTTAAAATCTGTTAATGCTTCCTATAGCTTGAATATATTTACAAAGCTTGATGAATCCGAGCAAGAAAAAGCAGGTGCAAAATTGAGCTCTGTGAAGCTAATGTGTGTTTGTGTTGGTGCAGCCCATCAGAAGAGGGGTTAACGTGCACCAGAGGGTTCTCTGCAGTGGGTGCAGCTCCATCCCGGGATGCAGAGGGGTCGGGGCTGCCTGGACCACAGCGTGCAGCACAGTTCAGAGCGCGGCTGGCTGCCAAGCTGTTTAACAGTCGGCTGTTTTTGTTGAAAAGACAGCTTGAAAAGTTAAAACCACCTGATTTTTTTCTTATTTTATTTTATTTATTTAAATCAGCTGGAGAACATTATAGTCACGCAGAACTGAAGGCAGACAACTTGTTAAAATTAGCATCGGCCATAATTAAAAACATGCTGGGGGGAAAAAGGCCATGAGAAGAAAGTCTCTTGGAAAACTCCGGACATTGCTCGATGTCTAAATGGAAATGGAGCTTGTTAGTTGATTGAAGTAGTTGCTGGGTTACTACTTGCTTCACCCACTGCAGCGGACACCAGAGCTGTTGTCCTGTACATGGTGGAGCTCTGAGGACTGGGTCTCTCAAGCCTAGGAGGAAATCAAGGACCTTGGCAGAGGTGAGCGGAGAAACCAGCTGCTGCATCACCAGGCTCCCCTGCACCATGCTGGGGGACAGCTGTTCATCCTCTCCAAAAGCTGGTACTGGCCTTTCACTTTCTGCCTGACAACTTGACTTCTCACACCAGTTAGTGATGGGCATAGCTTAGGAATTTGCTTGGCAGTTTGAATCCTCCTCTAGGACTCTCCTGGAGGTTGTGTGCCACCTTTGAGTGTGGGTTTACTCTGTGCTGGTATGTGGGTACAGAGCTGGTCCGCATTTCAGACTGGAAGAATACACCCAGGGAAGATGTTTTTTGGGTGGGGCACTCAGAATTGAGCTCAGCCTTTGTTGTGAGTGCAGGTGGTCACTGGTGATGCTGACAGGCCTGAGGACAGCTTTGGGAAGAGGGGAGGAGAATACTGGATGTTCTAGGCCTGTACCAGCTTATATCGTGATAGGATAGGTGTAGTACGATCAACCCAGCCTGCTTCCCTTTGCTAGGTTGCTGTCTGCAACACTAGAGCTATCATTTGTCAGTAAATGTCCTGAATTTCTGCTCTGCCTGCTGGTCTTGCCCCTTCCTATAAGGGAAGTTGGTAAAACTGGGTTTAAGGGTGAGGTGTGGTCTGAGTCTTCAGCAGTGCGTGTGCTTGCAAGGGCTGTAGGGGCTGAACGGAGTAAAGCTGGGGAATACAGGCTGTGTCTACTACAGGTGGCAATGCAGGTGCTTGATGGTAAGGCAGGGAGCACATTTGGTATATGTCTGCTTCCTGCTCCAGGTTCCTGAGGGTGATGCAGCTGTAGGTACAGGGAAGACAATCAAATTAGCACTATCATCTGGTGCATTTGGATACTGTTGCTAAAATAATGAGGCTACCAGAATTTACACCTGCATGAAGAATTTCTCTGCTGGGTAACGTTTCTTTCCTTGTTCTGGAAAATATGCTTAGTCTTTGTAAAAATAATCTTCAGAAGCTCCTGTAGTAACTTCTGAAAGTAACAATCGTTATGGCTTGAACGTGACCTCCCACTGTTCTGCCTGCTGGCTTCAGATGAACAAGCAGCCCGACTGAATCCCCCTATGTAGTGAACTACTAAGCTTGATTTTTCTAATTTGACAGTTCTCCTAAATGGGACAGGACAAAATTTTTTCATGGTTACTGCATATGGTTAGGAAGTGTCCCATTCTATGCACTGGAATTAGTTTTTCTCTTGGCTTCTACTGTATAACATGGCATAAGTGTGAAAAATGCTCGTTTAGTCTCAAGAAGCCCCATTTCACACCATCACGCAGCATCTTGCTGTCTGTACGTGTTACGAAGATAACGAATCCCACTTTGTAGCCTTATGTAAGACCTGCTGGCTTCAGTTCCCCCTTGTAACTCAACGACTGCCCTGTTAAAATCGTAACGCGATTTATGTTGGCTTTTACTGCTGTTTGTAACACGATGAGAGGCCCTTTTCATGGGATGCCTTTCGGCTTTTTTAACAAATGGAAATGTTGCAGCCCACCTTTTTATATTCTAATGTAACGAACTCTTTCCACAGCTTGCTCTGGTGCTTATTGGCTTCTAGGAGAGATCCTATTCCTCTTTTAGAGTCCCTCTTTCCATCATGATGTGATCTGTGCTGGCTTTTGCAGCATCTCCTCGCGCAACAGTGCTAAATCCTATCGTGTCATAAAGATGAGTGGCTTTTAATGGACATGGCACCTCAGTAACTCTGTTGCATGCTGGAAGGTTCCTCTCTGCTTCTCCAGGGTGTTGCAGGAGGCTGGTGGTTCTATAGCCTGGCTGCTTTCAACGTAAGCCCTGCTGCCAGGCTGCCGCAGACGTTTGAAACGCTGTTGTAGAGAAGTGATATGACTCCCATGTCCTCCTTGGTTATCACACACCTAGCGGGCTGAGGTCCTTTGCTCTCTGTGTATTTGAAGCACGTGTCGGGTTTCTCCTCTGCAAACTTTCAATAAGGCACTTACTTGTTTCCTTAGCAATCTATAACTTTAGGTCTGAGATTGTTTTTCTTTCATTTGCAAATCTATTTTGGGCTTTTATGTTGTCTAGGGGAAGGTTTTCCACAGTGGAAAACCAGTAAATTCATTTTCCAGGTTGTATTACTGGCAGTTAGTGTTTTTGTCTGAAGGCTGAAGAGCTGGTGACCCAGCATTCTTCTCTTCTGGTGCTCAGCACTGCTGAGATCAGTGCCTGCTCTCCTGCAGGTCACTAGGGGACTCAATACAGTGTTCACTTGCTTCTCTTGAAGCCTTTAAGTGTTCTTCAGAAGAAAAGGATGTACAAGTATTTATTGCTCCAAGCTGGATCATTAAATAGCATTGGTTTCAAAGTATGCAGGTAAATCCTCTCATTTAGGGTCCAATGCCCGTTCCCCTTAAAGTGTCTCTCAGTAGGGTTTACATGTCTTAAATATTGTCAGTATTGGAAAGCAGGTGCTAAAAATGGAATTTCTTTTCCCAGACTTCAAATGTCTGCATCTTGTCAAGACGATGTAGATGGGAGAAATGACAGTGTTAGACTAATCATCACATTTAGTATAGGAAACTTCTTGTAGCTGAGGCAAGGGAAAATGCTCCCTGAAAATGTGGTTAGTTTTTTTTTACATCTCCACCATATATTCTGTTCTGAAGTTTTCGTGAATTTGTAATGACTCAGCATTTTTCCTTTTCTTGCCTGTTTTCCCTGCACCTCCTTTCTTCACCTGATGTGCATCTAAGATGATGCTGGTGGTTGCTAAATACTGTTTGCCAGTGTTCAGTAGGATCTTCCTTCTCCAGGTCCCTGAAAAGAGCTGGCGAAGTGCTGTTCAGCAGCCTAAACCCATGAACATGTGCAGTGCTGAGAGAGGTGCACTGGGACCTCACTGCAGGATTAGTGACTGTGACACACGCCTGATCGTTTCTGAATCCTCATAATGAGCTGTGCGTTTCCTCTCTGACTCTGTGGTGCTGTAAAAGAGTAATCCTTGGCCGAGGTTTCAGGCTGACAGGGGACGTGGTCCTTCTAAGTGAGCTATCATTGTGACTCTTTATAAATCATCCGTTTTGTTCCTTGCATTACAGATTATAGATCCGAGAGCAATAATTTTATAACTGAGCATCTTTTAGCACTGTCATGGGATTTAATTCCTTGTAAAAAGGCATGTGGTGAACTTTTGCTTTGTACAGGACAACCTGTTCTAATTGCTTCTCAAGCTTTGGTAAAAGAAAAATGGGTTTGTTAAAAGCCATGAATCTCTCCAGTGTAAGAGACCCCAGAGTCTCTCTGGGCAGCCTGTTCCAGGGCTCTGGCACGTTCTACAGCTGCTCCCAGCAGGCTTTCCAGTGTTTCACCATCTCACAATAAAAACAAGGTATTTCTTATTTCCTGGGTATCTACTGCCTCTCATCTGTAACTGGGCACCACTGAGGAGAGCCTGGCTCTCTCTTCTTTACTGCTCCCCTCAGGTATTTACACACATTGATAGGACCTCCTGAGCCTCCCCTGCTCCAGGCTGGACCATCCCAGATCACTCAGTGTCTCCATGTATGACCCATTATCATCTTGGTGGCCTTGTACTGGGCTTCTGAAATCAATTCTGAAATACTGATCTGAAATCATAAACACGTTGGTTATTTTAGAGACTGTTATTGGAGCTAAAATAGTAAAAATAGATTAAAGTTTCATAATAGAATATCTTTCTGGGAGGCGAATATTGCCTTCTCGTGTGTCCTAGCAAGTGGTACTGTTATAACAGTCCTGAGTGATGTGTCCTGTCCCCCAGTAACACCTGCAGTCGTGAACTGTGCGCAAGATAGCTGGATCCCATGTCCTCGGGGGAGAAGCAGGTCCAAAATCTCCTTTTATTACAGATAGATCCATAATATGCTGGTCTTAAAAAGTGGACACTGCAGGATTTGATGGGGTTTATTCCTAAACTCCAATCCTTACCAGTTACTTCATTTTACAAGTTGGAGAACTCTGCACTTGGTTGGTAAGTCTTAGGCAATTTATTTACTAGACTCTTCTGGCTGCTTAGATACTGAGCTGTTTTGTGTGCTCAGGCCTGTTATGAAATGGTTTTGGCGGTGAGCGGATCCCTCAGGTACAATAAGCAGGACCAGTAAATACCAGCCTGTCTGCCAGTGGTGTGCAAGGGAAGGCCAGTATCAGAGCCTCATGCGAGGCTGTTGCCCCCTATCCTTGCAGCTCTTTCCACACTACCAGCTGTCTCTCTCGGGGACCACTGTGCCAAGAAGAAAGTGTTGTGCATAAGCAGTGATCTCTCCTGCTGCCAGCAGAGCCCATGAGCTCCTGCACCTTGCAGAAGTGAAGCACAACTGAAGCAAGAGCACAATAAACCACACCATGATCCTTTACATTTGTAGCACCCCATTTCTGATGCTCATCTTACAGTGTAGGTTTTATCTCCTACTCCTGCCCAGAGGAAAGAAAAATAGACATGTTTGCAGTTCTGTTATGTTCTTTCCTGATCTTCTCCCTGTTGAAGGAATCAGGCTTTATCATTCCTCACTTGGTGTGCCAGAAAAGCCCCCTGCTTGTGTGCAGTCTGGTAACTCCCTGGCAAAAACATCTGCCATCCTCTGCTGTGATGTGTTGTGCTCACGGGGCTGTTCCGTGGTCTTAATGCCTTCTGGGCTGGCCCCTGGGAGATGCTCTACTCTCCAGACCCCCGTCAGCTTGTATCTGTTGCACAGGGTGAGGCAGGAAGGGGCACTCCAGGGGCTGTGCTCCGGGAGAGGACTGGTGCTCAGCAAATCTTCCCTAAACCTTGTAGGAAAGTTAATGATGGAAAATTAGAATTAACTACTAGATCCTGTGTAACTACATGGCACACAACTGGAACACAGGAAGTTCCACTGAATGGAAGGGGAAACTTCTTTGCTGTGAGGGTGGCAGAGCCTGTGCCAGGCTGCCCAGAGAGGCTGTGTAGTCTCCTCTGGAGAGATTCCAAACCCGCCTGGACACTGTGATGCTGGGCCCCCTGCTCTGGGTGCCCCTGCTGGGGCAGGGGGGTGGCACCAGGTGATCCCCAGAGGTTCCTTCCAGTCCCCACCATGCTGGGATTCTGATGCCATCTGTGAATTTCATCATCAAAGTGGAGATTTTCAGGGCATTTAGAGATAATGTTGCAATGATGATTTTTTTTGAGTCATGATTTGCCTGGAGCTGATAGATTTATTATAAGAATATAGAATGGTGGCTTGATGAGGCTGTCATCTCTGCACAGTTTGCATTGCATTTATGTATAACTTCTTAGTATGTTACATTTTTTACTCTCAATGTCAGGGCTTGCTAGGACTGTGGTCCTGGAAGCAACTGGTAGAGATATGGAGGATGATGTTTGGATTTCTCACATGGGAAGGGCATGCAGCTTGCTCAAGGTAGAGACAAACTGCTGTTTCAAATGTCAGCTATGGGAGGAGCTTTGATATCAAACCAGGTGAATTAAACTTCAAAAACTTCCAATCGAATAAAATGAGGAACACATTAAGTGAAGTAGACTGGGACTGTTTATTAGAAAATGGCCTCTGAAGGAAAATGGGCTAAACTTTAAAGAGGTGCTGGAGTTGGCCTGGGGGGAGTGAGTATATCTTTACATAAAACTAGACATAAAACTTTAAAACCAATGTGGATGAGTGATAAGTTGTTAAAGTTAATTGTGAGTGAAAATAGAGCTTTAAAGAGTACTGGGAGTAGTAGAGTTTTTGGAGTTGTTGGATCAGAGGGAGTTCTAAGGACAAAGCTGCTGTAGAAATGGTGAATTTGAAGGGCAAATGGAGAGCAAGTACTTAAGACCATTAAGCTAAAGAGTACTTGGGTGAATAAAGACATAAAGTGAACCAGAGGGACTGCTCTTGGGATATGTACTTGTTGTTCAGACAAAAACACCCCAAATGCCTCTCAAGGATTTAGTTCTGTTTAATGTTATACCATGAAATGGTTCAGTTCTTACAAGGGATTGTAAAGTGCCTGTATTTGAATACCTCTGATAATTACTAGTAATTATTGATATTCAAGGTGCTAGAGCTGAGTCCAGAGAAGGGCAATGGAGCTGGGGAAGAGTCTAGAGCACAAGTCTGGTGAGGAGGAGCTGAGGGACCTGGGGTTGCTCAGCCTGGAGAAAAGGAGGCTCAGGGGAGACCTTCTTGCTCCTGACAACTCCCTGACAGGAGGTTGGAGCCAGGTGGGGTTGGTTTCTTCTCCCAAGGAACAAGGGGCAGGACAAGAAGAAATGGTCTCAAGTTGCACCAGGGAAGGTTTAGGTTGGACCTGAGCAAAATTTCTTTGCTTTAGAGGTTGTCAAGGGCTGGCCCAGGCTGCCCAGGGCAGTGGTGGAGTCCCCATCCTGGAGGGGTTTCAAAGCTGTGCAGATGTGGTGCTGAGGGACATGGCTCAGTACTGCCCTGGCAGTGCTGGAGAAACAGTTGGACTTGATGTGAAAGGTCTTGTGCAAGAAAAATGATTCTATGATATCATAATATTTATAAACACTACAAAATGTATATGATATATATGGTGTGCTGTAACTATATAGTAATGTATATTAAGATACAGGTTAATGTAGTGCATATTGTATGGTATCTGTACAACATGATATTTATCTAGCTTACAGGTTTATGCGTGAAATCCTGTAGGAGATTGCTACAGATTCATCACATTATGTAGTCATATACATCATGGAATGTGCTCTGATGATAATACTGTTGGTACATAATCATGAGTTGGCCACTGACATCTGCAGGCTGGATAGAAACACCCATTGGGACAGTTTGGGTCATGCAGTCTTCATAGTTTTGAACTTTGCTATGAGCTTCACTTTTATTCTGGATGGGAATAAAGGATCAAGCTATTTCTACAGTTTATGAGAATTTAGGATTTACTATTGAAACACCTGAGATTACATTTAGGTAACTAAGGCTGTTAAGACTTGGGATATTAAAACTTTACTTGAGTAAAGAGAGTCGTATCTCTGTGCAGCCTCAGTCCCTCTTCCTTCATATTCTGGTCTCCTGCCTGTGGCACCTGCCTCATTCAGCAGAATTGCTGTATTCAGTGGCATTAGTGACAACTAAGACCAGGCTGGATGAGGCTCTGAGCAACCTGGTCTAGCGGGAGGTGTTCCTGCCCGTGGCAGGGGCATTGGAACTAGGTGGTCTTTAATGTTCCTTCCAACCCATTCTGTGATTCTATGCATGAGAGATCTCCATTGGACTGACATGATACTTGAAGCACTTACTGCAGTGTCTCTTTAATAAAAAATAATTTGGAGGACACCTGTTGCATGCAGTGTTACATAAATTTGGTAGGAGATGAATTCCCTTGCGTTCTAGCCGGTCCTCAGAGTAGAGTGGCTAGGGACAGCTGGACTTACCTCTTCATAGGTGTGCCAGTTTGGTGTTTGTGGCTATAGGTCCCACACCAGATGCACGAACAGCCCACCTGCTGTAGGTCTGGCTGCTTGAAAAGCTGGCTGGGTGCACAAATAGCACAATTTGCCATAAATACAGGTCCGGCCGCATTCACCAGAAGCCGTCGGATGCGTGAAGTGTGGTTTGTTTACACTTGGTACATACACAGGTTCCATAAGATTGCCAGTGAGAAATGCACTGAACTGCAGAATTGCTGCGTGTAGCTCTGGACCACCTAACTGCCATCACAGCTGGAATCACCTGGGGAAACCACTTGGCATTGCCCAGGCCACACATCTTACCAAAAGGTGACCCTTCTGGGGTGTGAGCACAACAAACCCGTCTGTCTGTCCCTGCAACTTGGTGTTGAATACTCACCCCACATATTAGGCCAGAAATATGGGGATAATATTTATACCTGGCTCACCAATAATGAGCAAAGTGGGGTGGGACTGGGGTCAAGACATTGTTCCTGGTGGTCAGCACTTAGCAGTGGCACAAAACATTTATGACCTCTTTGGTAGCTTCTACAAGGAGCAGATAGCTGCTGTGATGTGTGAGAGAATGGGATGAGCAGCCTTCACTGCATTCCCCCACTCTTCTTCAGTGCTATGAGAACACAGAACACTGGATCTTCACCCAGCCCCTGTCGGTCCCAGTCACCAGATGCTTATCAGCACTGTTCAGCTTTGCAGTTTCTTCTGTTTTCTGCTTCCAACAAACATGTGAAAAGAGCCAGGGGAGAAAATAGATGTGAGTCCAACAACACCATGCCAGGAAAGGAGCAGCGCTTCCTGGTGGGGTTCATGAAATGCATCTGAAGTTTGCGTTGTTTGCTGGTTTTTGCTATTGATGTGTGCTGCTGATTTTGACCGTTGGGAGAATGCAAACAGCGTTAAAAACCCGGTATTAGATGGTAAGGAATTGGCAGTTATCTCCCACTGGAAAGAATTTGTTTTGAATGTTTATTTGTAGCATAGTCATTGATGTTATTGGTCTGCTGTGTTCTGTCAAGTCAGAGAGCTTTGTGCGTTTATTTTACAGGGGCTTTCTCTTTGTTCAGTGCTTCTCCATCTTACACCAGAAATATATCCCTTGATAAAATGACTCCAGTTCATTAGTGAAAGTTTGCTTTTCCTCAGAACTGCTTCATTTAAGACTCTTGATGGACTCTTATGTCGTACCTTGAGCATTAGGGTATTTTTGATGTTAGGAGACAGTAGAGCAAGTGACCAGAGTACCCATGGAGGTACATGGCTCTCTTCCTGTACCCACTGATACAGGCACCAGAATTGCACTGAAATATTAATAGCTATAGAGTAGCTTGTTTTCATAGTTGTTTGCAAAACAATTAACACTGATCATCCCTTATGCCTTGGAGGGGTCTAATACCAGTTTCCTTGCTACCCCAAATCCAACTGCTTTTATCTCTTTTTCTGTAATGCAGTTGACACCGTGTTTTGTCCTGATTTCCTGTCTTCTGCCTTGGTCTTCATCTGCTTGCAGTTGTACTGTCTGTGCCATTTTTAACAAGATGATGATAAGCACCTGTATGTTTTTGAAGATCTGAGCCTAATTGCTTTCTCTCTTTTTCTCCAGACATACTTTCTTCTGCTTACATAATGCTTTACTCGCATGCCTTCTTTTGAGTAACGCATATGTTTGCTGTGCTTTGCCAGCTGAGTTTCTTGGTAGCCAGTTGTTCTGCCAGTTGTTTGTTTTTTAAGAAATGTGTAGCTTTGTAATGTATAGAAGGAATGCAGAGCTTTTAAAAGTAAAGCATTGGATTTAAAATGGATTAGGGTGGTTATTTGTAGGGCAAGTGCAGAGTAAATAATTGATTCAATCATTACCTCTTTGCTTTATGAAATGTCTCTTCCATGAAAGAAATCAGTGCACAAAGGCTGGCACTGTGACCCAAGCTGCAGCAGTTCCATGTAAAAACGTGGTGCTGATAATCATAGAATCACAGAGTGGTCTGGGTTGAAGGAACCTTAAAGCTCATCTAGTTCCAACCCTTTGCCATGGGTAGGGACACCTTTCACTAGACCGGGTTGCTCCAAGCCCCATCCAACCTGGCTGGTATTTTAGAATTACTCCAGAATCCCAAATCCATTTTGATATGATTCAATGACAGTAAATATTGTACAAACAGACAGCGAGAGGCGCATATCAGTGTGGAATTGTAAAGTGATAGAGGTTTTATGCTCTAAAAAGCCATAGTTCTAAAATTCCCATCCTTTCATGGGACAGAAAGCACAAACCAGAGGTGCCAGCATTTATTCATCTTCACTCACCAGCTTTGTTCATCAGCTGGAGCTTTGGCTAAGCTTGTTTCCTCAGCTCCACTGTAACTGCTCAGAAGTGCCTGGTTGGTATCCTCAGATGGAAAAGATCTTGAGTGACAGAAAAAAAAAAAAAAACAAAGCCCCTTAAAAATAAGGAACTGTGGCCGTTTTTCATTTACTTAGATCCTGGAAGGTGGTGTGGTTATGCTGGTATTTGGCATTTTCTCCCGTTTCCTAGTTACGACAGTGCTGACATGTGACATTCTTCATTTTACTCAGAAGCGTGTTCTTGGGCTTTAACAGCATCATTTAAATACTGTCATTATGGCTTTTAGTCTAGGAGGGAGCTGACGAATGTTTCTAAGGACTCAAACCTGCTTTAAATCATAGGAGTAGTAATGCACAGGCAAATACCATCACAACTACATAAATAAGGATGAACATGGATCCTGGCTTTTTTCTTTTTCTTTTTTTCACATTTTGCAATATGGTAAATCTGAAATAAGTTCACCATCAGTTACTCTGATTTACACCAGTTTAGCTGAGCAGAATCTAACCTGTTTAAGAGATTCCTGGGTACTTGCAGAGGCTAATTCCATTTTCTATGGAAACGAAGCCATGGTCTTCTAAATGTTAATGCACCGGTCCCACAAAGATAGTGAAACACTTTGCACTCTTGGTTTGCGTGTTGCTGTGCAGTGCTTACATCATGGCTTTATAATTCACTGGAAGGAAATCCCAGGGCACGTGGTATTTGGGAGCAGGCTCCTTTCTGTTAAAAGGATCTGTGCTGGACCTTGTGCATTTAGTATAAAGATAGCTGGGTAAAAGGCTTGTGACTGGGGACAGCATTGGTGGGAGGTATTACTCAGACCTGTGTGAACCCTCAGTAAAGTTCAGTATGGTTTTTAAGCTGTGGGTTTGGCCAGGGCTTATTTTTTCTGTGTCAGTCCGTTCCTTTGTTTGGACCAGTGTTGATTTAAATGTTAGTTTTGTGTGTGTATCCATTGACTCTTTTTATTATTATTTTTATTTTTATCCTTTGGTTAGAAATGACTGAGGGAGATGATTTAAATAAGGGCTGATGTGTCCTGGCTGGGCTTCCTGGGGCTGAGAAACACATTCTTCACCACTGAACTATGGGGTTTGTCTGCTTGCTCCTTGCAGCCGACCAGCACGTTGAACATCTTGCAACATGTAAAGTGTTTGCTTCTCTCCTTAGGGACACCCAGTCTGGTTTATGACAAAGGCTTTATACCAGCTCTAGCTGTCAGAGTTCACAGGCTCTGCTTCTCCAGAGTATTTCAGGAATTTGTCAAGGATAAGTGTCTGGTGTCTCCTAAGACTAAGCAAATGAATGAATTTAATCATGAGAGCAACCAGGGTTATTCATCTTAGGCTCTGTGTGCTTTTGGTGGTGCAAGTTTTTCAGCCTTTTTATGAAAGGTTGAGAAGCCCTGTGACAGGGGGCATGGGGGAGAAGGAAGGAAGGAAAATTTTGGGGAAAAAGCTGTGCCATATTAGAAAACAATACTTTAATAAGCAAATTCCTCCTGTGTAGAGAGTGCTTCTGTGTTTGGAGTTGTGGCCTTAGAATAAGGATTCCCCATTTGTAGCCTTCTTTCCACCACTGCTTGCATGTCTTGCTTTGGGAGAGCTTCCTAACCTCTGAGACAGAATTTGATGCTCTTCCCTACAAGCTGCTTTACTCCATAAACCATTTGCGTTGTAATTTATTCTTTGAGGACACGTTCTTCCAGGAGTGTTTCAGGTGCTGTGAGGGCTCCATAAGTGTTGGAAAATTGCTAGAAATTTTCCCTGCTTAAATTAGAAATCTTCCCACATCAAAAACTCTCATGGATCTGGTTTTTAGGATATTGACATAGAGAGCCAAGGGCTGATGACATTACCTATGCAAAGCAGAAAGGACATGTGTGTTAGGGTGTAGGAGCCTGTCGGGTGTATGTGCTGGGAAAAGCTTGCAGGCGGTTCTGAGCAGAGCGGGTCAGCTTTACATACACGGTGGGCAGAGGAGCCCACAGCAAGCAGCAGGTTCTTGGGCTGTGCTGGGGCTGCGGGGAGCTGGGGCCTGATCCACCCAAACACAAGGAACCAAGCACTGCTTTCTGAGGGGAAAAAAAACCCGGTGAGCACAAAATGGAAGTGAAAGAAGAGCCAAGAACTCATCCTCTGTTTTAAAAGCTGTTAACAAAAATAAAAAGAGATACTGAAATGGAAAAGGCAGTTATCTTTCTCTCTCCAAAGCACGTGTTGCCCCTTCAACCTTTTTTCAGCGGTTTTAGCAGCATAAAATGTGAGTAAACTGGTCTCTTGACACACGCAGCTCCGTGCTGGAGCACAGCTGGTCGCTCCGGTGCGAGTCGGCTCCACGCGGCTGAGCGAGCGAAGCTACTGGAAAGGCTGGAGCTGTTCGTTAACAACTAGCTTGTGCTCAGCAAATGTAATAGCTGTCTTCGGGGTAATTAATGACTCATTGAGCACATAAAGGGAATTAAATAGATATTATATTCTTGGCTATTAGCAGGCACTTGATTCCCTGCCACATGAAAAGCTATTAAAAACGCTGGATGTATAGCAAGCAGATACAGTTTCCATGGTGTGGATTCTCTCTTGGCTGCCGTGCAGGGAGGAGCGGAATCGCTAACGCAGAGACCTCTGAGTGTGAAATCCTGTCGAGCAGTTTACTGCAGCCCTTGGTGCTGAGGGTCGATTTGTTGCATCTTTTATACTTGAGTGTATTTGCAGTTCACTTTTGGACATGGAACTGGGCCTTGCAGAGTGTGTGACAGAAGTGTTGCCATGTTTAAAAATCCCAATGGAAGTTGAGGAATAACCGTGTGTGTCCTGGTTTGAGTGAGAACAGAACTAATTCTGTTCTGTGATTTTACTCTTCAGCTCAGTTCTCTCCCTGCGCTGTCTGAAGTCGGCAGCTGTTTGCACAGACAGTGGCTGCTCCCAGCAGGGCTAACGCCTGATGTTCAGAGTCGGTACCGAGGGTTGGGGTGCAGACCAAGGCCACTGCTGGGTCTTGTGCCCCGTGCTGGGGGTGCAGAGAGTGAAAGGTGGCACCTGCAGGGAGGAGGGGACAGGACAGGGGACCCCAAACTGACCACTGAGGGATCCCAGCCCATATACATCGTGTTCAGTGTAAAGCTGAGGGATCAGGAGGGTTCCTGGTGGGGCTCTGCTTGGCTCAGCTCAGGTCCTCTTCCAGTTTCTTCCTTGGAGCATCTGAGGAGGACTGTGTCCGTTCCACCTTCAATCCTGATCTGTGTGTTCCTGAATCCAGTACCAGAATCCTGAACACAGCTCCCGACTGCTGCTCATCCCAGTCTGGGACTTTCCTGGTGCCTGCTCCACAGCATCAGTGGTGATGGTGATGTAACTGCCATCGGTGGGGGTTGGATTCAATACTGGTTTTGTGTATATTCCATTTTATTATTATTTTTGTTTTCATTAAAGCTGTTCTAGTTCCCTTTTCTAATTGCTAAGTGTCTCTCTCTTACTCCCTTTCCCTTCCCCTTTGGTGAGGGAGGTAAACATAGAGGGTCTGTTAGAAGTCTCGGGGGCTGCCCTGACCCTAAACCGTGACAACATTGTAGATGTCTCCTGCAGTATCTGCAAACCAACTGTTTCAGCACTGAGCTTGTGTATGAAACTATTAAAGTGATTTTCCAGTGGAAATAGTCATGGATATGCCAAGAGTGCCACTGACACGGAGTAGTGCAAAAGAGTGACCCAGTGTTAGAAGAAATAAGGAAGAAATCTTTGTTTCTTTCCCTTAGTTCTGGAGGTTCCTATGGATAAACATGAATAAAGATAATATAGAAATAAGAAAAGGTAATAGATTTAATCAGAGTAACAGATGGAAGAAATAACTTGAAGCATGCAAGTTTTTATCTAGATCAAACCACTTCAAAACTCAGTTGAGCAGAGTTGCTCCAATTTCTGTTTCCCTGAGCAGTTCAGGGTATCGAGAGGACCCTCTGGAGCAGAGGGAGGGTATTGGAAGGGAAGAGGAAATGAAGTTGTTACAACCTCTATAAAAGAGTCAGGAAGGAGTAAATTATTGTTTAAATTGGTTGTGTGTCATCTCATTTCTGTGTCACTGAGATATATTTGTCTTCCAGCTCTCTGCTCTGTAGTATTTCCTGAGACATCTGGGCACAGCAGACACAGTGATGCCCTAACGTGGCAAAGTGCAGGAGCCTGGCTCTGAGGAGTACAAAGTGAATTTTCTCAGACCCCTGGAAGAGACCTTCTCTCAGATCAGCTTGGGTTTGATACACTGCAGTGTTCTTCTAAGGAAAACCTGAATAATCCATCTGATTTTTATTTTTAAGTGAATTTTAACCTCTTTTTTTTGTAAGAGCAAAGACATTCTTGATTGCTTTCATTAGCAATGTCATTAGCATGACAGATCATTTCAGTGAGTGATGCTTGATAGGCAGGTAGCTTTTTGTGCTTATATTTACAAGGCACGTGAATGCAAAGAGAAGCACTTTGCTAATAGTAAAAATGATTTAGAGATATTGAATATGGTTTGAGTTCTTTTTCTTTGTGCTTCAAGTAAGAGCAACTTGTGATTTTTTTTTTTAATTTCTTTTTTTCCCTCCAATGCCAGACACTGTTTAATTGTAAAAATGAACACATTAACCGTAGCTTTGACTGTATTCTGGTGAATGATGCCACTTTGGCAAGGGTTTTCAGTGGCATCTGAACTAGACTTAGAACCAGACAGGATTTCCCTTGATACTCTTAATACATCAGTATTTCTCTTCCATGTCTTTAAATCAACCCCTCCTCTGCTGTACATTCTCTCTGGTTGCTGGAGACAAGGGGGGGCTATGTCAAACCCTGATAGGAAAGTTCAGGCCTGGTGATTTTCAGTAATTGGGGATCTTCTTGCTTTTAAGTCAAGGAAGAAGGGATATTGTTCTGTCATTCTGTGGTATTTGTCTTCCTCTTGCTTTGCATAAAGCTGAGGGATGAGGACTGAGATGCCTGCTGGTTGGGGTGGCATCCCAGAGCTTCCCACACAGATGAAGTTTCTTGTTGTGTAACAGGAAATTCTAAAATATGGTAAAAATTCACTTTCTAAAGTTTTGGCATATACATGAAAATCATCGTGCTTCCAATTCAGGCAGTATGGTCTCACATATGGTTTTTGTCTCGTTGAAAGAATTTGTGCTCATTTGGCTCTGTAGTTACTCCACCCACAGTTTGCATATTGTCTTTGTCTTTATGGTGAGGTTTGCGTCTGAAGTAGAAAGACAAAACAGGTTTAAGTTCCTGAAGCAGACAGCTTTAGAGGCTCAGGTCAGCTGGAGCTTCCTTTTGGGGTTAGGGTGCTTTGGGTCTCAGGGAGTGAGGTGGGTGGGTATGTTAGAGAAGGCTTTTTTCCTGGGTCTGTTGTTCACCTGCTGCCAGGAAAGTCATCATTTCTCTGCCTCTCTTTACTGCCCTGACAGGTCTATATCACAGCATTTCACTAAAGGCTGTGTTTTATTGTACAGCTAGAAAAGAGAGGGGCTCTTTGCCCAGAGCACAGAAGTGCCAGGGAAAGGATGGATTCGAGGGTGTGTGTCAAGTGGTTTTTGTTTGGTGGCTGGGTTTTTATTTGTTTTAACAGCAGCACCTTTTCTTTGTTGTAATTTTCTCTGCTGTGTTTCAGTTGATGTGTAATGTAGATCATAATACTGAATGATTTCCCCAAATTCATCGAGTCCAGTCCCTTGCTGTTCAAGGCAAGCACACAACAGCATTCTCTTCCCAAATTCATCGTGCTTTGCCTTAAAAGTAAGTCAGGTTTTATTCATGCCTGCTGTTTCTCTTACAATACCTTTAGCACAACAGCTTTGTAAATACAGACCAATAAATAGCGATTAAACTTGATTTCAACATAGTTTGTGTTTGTTTTAGGCAGTTACCTCTATCTGCAGACAGTTTTGCCACGCCTGATGAGGCAGTGGGACAGTGATGACGGTATTGATGATGGTTGGTGCTCCACAGTGTGACACTAAGCTTCAGTTGGCTTTCACCATGAAATAAATGCTAATTCATTGCTGCAGGTTTTTTCCCCACATGTCATTGACCCCTGGTTGTCCTTGTTCAAGCTCTGGCTGTTGTCACAGGAAGATTTGATTTGTTGCTAGTCTGCAAAACTGGGCTATGCACAGGAGATGTTTCTGAAAGGTGAGGTGGTGTCCCTGTCAGAGGGGCAGTGCTGTGGCTTCAGGGCCTTCTTCTGAATCTTCCTCCTGGGGTAGAAGAGCAACAGAAGGCAGGTGCTTAGTCCCAGGATCTGCACGTGTGCTGTGGCCGTGATGATGATGTTCCCCTGCCCCTTCCCAGGGCCTGACTGCTACATATATATCTCTGTATCTATCTCTGCTGGTTTCTCTACCACCTTTGTTCTTAACTGAATCCTGCTCCTTTCCTCTGTCCCTCCCTTTCCAGCTTTGCCATCCCAGTCTCCTCCCTAGTCATGACATCCCCTGGGGTCCTTTCCCTGCCCAGCTGCTCTCAGCCTGGGCTGCCACCTTCCTCTGGAATCTCCTCCTCTGCAAAACGCCTCCGGTGCCACCTTTACGTTTATCCCAAGCCGTGGTGTTTCTTCCTTGTTGTTCTCAGCTGCTTCGTTTCATGCTCTTCTCTCCCGGTCTGGCCCTGGTTGCGGGCAGGCGATAGATGGTGGGGCAGGCAGCAGCGCCCCTGGCCGGGGCCAGCGTCTGCCCCCAGTGCAGCGTCCCCCGCAGCCCGGCCCTGCTGCAGCGTGCTGAGGATTTGTGAGGTGTCAGGGGTGCAGCTGCACCGGGTGAGCTCAGCCTTGGCCGGTGGCCAGGGCACAAAGCGCAGCAATTGAAGCAGGTGTCGGGGAAGGGTTTGAAGTGCCACGGACCTGGCGCACATGTTGCCTTGCTGCACAAAGGTTCTGCGCGGCTAAAATGAATTTGGGGTGTGCGCTCGGGTTCGGAGCCGTGGGAGGTTTTGCCAGTGGCATAGTGCATCTTGTCCTGCTCTGTAAGAGAGGGGAGAAGAAGAAACTTCTCTGACCAGTGAATGGGCTGTTCCTCTGCTTTTTCACTGTGAATTATTTCAGCAAATATTATTCAGCCAAGTCAGCAGAAAATACTGGCATTCATTCATGGAAATGTCCTCTTCTCTTGCTGCATTTGAAGTTGATTTGATGGGGTTAATGTTCTTGCTGCTAATGACAGTACTCTGTTGATTGCCTCTCTAGACAGTACTCTGGTTGGACATTGCTGCCATGGTGTGACTGTACTGACCTTCCCTCTACTGGGACATGTTTCCCTCTCCTCGCATGTTACCTCAGCAGGGTTGGCCCATACAAACTATAGTCTGTGCCCCTTTGTACGAGGTGCTGTGCAAGTGCAGCAGAAGGGCACCAAGGAGTTTGCGAAGGAAGCATCCTGCTCTATTGAGGATGTTCTTTCAAAGAAACCTTTGTTTTGGCTAACAAGAGAGAAGCAGTTTTTTTCTTCTTAAAGACATTACAGCATAGCAACGGTGTAAAAAAAAAGTTTGTGCTTGTTTTAAGAGCATCTTTTTTCAGTAGGTGCAATGAGGTTATTTCAGAAGCATTAGAAGAACAATCGTCTCTGCCTTTTCCTCTGCTGGCATAAATTCATCTGTTTCCTTAGAGCCTGTGTCAAATCATGATTTTAATTTGCAAATGAAATAATTTCCTGGGGACTGGTGTGTTGAAGTCCTCTATCATCTGAAAAGCCCCCTTACCCCATCCTGGGAGTGGTAAGATTATTTGTGTCTGAAAGAGATACTTAGACCTTCTGAGTGCTCTGTCACTGGGCTTCCAAGTGAAGCTGAATTTATCCATACCATACATCAGACCTTTTATTTTTTAGAAGCATGGTTGATTAAAACCCCAAATAATTAAAAATTATAATACAGAGACTTCCATTTAACCTGGTTTTGCTCAGTGCAGAGTATACATGTGTTCCAGAATTGGTATTTTGCCATTATAAATAGCACACAAAAGTGTAAGTAGCGAAGGAAAACGACTTTCACTTTTAATACTTTGCCATTCTTGTCCTGGGGAGAAAGGAGCTCTTCGTTTTGTTGAGGACCGTGGAACTGAGCTCAGGGGCAGGGTGATGTATTCAATGAATTCTTGCTGCAGCTGATGCAGTGCATTTCCCTTACAGCCCCTGTATGAAATGCAGTCTACTTCTGCAGAGGACTTGGAGTGTCTCCATGTATGATAACTTATCTCCCTGTAGTTACATCTGTAATTAGGTTGTTTTGTCAGCCTCATTGTTGTACGATTGCCCGTGTCTGTACCTATCCAGTACCTCAAAGATACACTTTTGTCAGCCCAGAGGGAGAAGGGTTTTAATCCTCTGGATCAGCAGCTGCCTTCCCAGGGGGTGATGGTTACCTAATGCCAGCTTGGTATCTTGCTTCTGCTGCCAGCTGATGAGCAGTGCTCCCTGAAAGATGGTTTGTATTGCAACCCTAGTTAACTGAAAATGTCTGCTCTACAGAAATACATTTTTTTTAACCCCAGTTTGAGAGGTTATGAAGCTACTTGTTCAGCCCATGTGTGAGCCTTGTCAAGTAACTGAAGCCATCCTAGAATGATTAGACAAGAATTGATTATACAGTTAATTGAGGCTCCCTCATCCCCGGTGCAGACCCTCATCTTGGCTGAGGGCCATGGGAGTCTTTATATGCCGAAAGAATCTGTCCTGTTGGCACAGAGGGAGCTCTTCAGTGTGCAGAAAGGATGCTGACCTCATGGCATGACCATATCTTCTTTGTTTGCTGAAAGAGATCACTGCTTCTCTGTTCTCCCTGGTTTGAAATGGAGAGAGCCTTCTGGTGAGGAGGATATTGCCCAAATTTTTATTTTTTTTTTTTTTTTTTTTGGACAACCTGTCTTGAATTGGTGGGTGGCAAATTAAAAAGGAACTAAAGGCAAGGATGGATTTCAGAAAATAACTTTCTAGTCCAGCAAGATAACCATGGTCCCGAAGGAATCCCTTCTGGGCAGCAGGAGGGACTTGGAAATTCTCTGATGCTTTGCTAGAAAAAATTCAAAAAGCGATTTTAGCTTTTTTCTTGTTACAGTTGTATTTTCCTGTTTCTCAGTGTAAGTGTTCTCTCACTCAGCTAAGAAGCTGCTTTTCATGGAAAATCTCTCCTCCAGTTCCAACTAACGGAAGCGGGAGCTTGCATGGGAGGTCCTGGGCCACCCTTGCCATTGCTACTTTCCATCTGCATGGGTGTCACCTCACCTTTCTGTGGGTCAGATTCTCACACTGTGCTGTGTGACGTGCAGCTCCCTGCCCTGCCTTGTGAGATGTGTCCACAGCTCCCTCCAGCAAGGCAGTGGTTGTGCTGCACAGATAGACCTCGGGGACCTCGGGTGACTGGGTTTCTCTTGTTTCATCTTCAGCATGGGTGCCTTGCAACTGCTGCATCCTTGCCATGGCCACACGACTCTGTGAGATGAAGAAGAGCCTAGCAGTAATGAATCTGTCTGAGACATATCTGGATCCAACCCAGGCCCAGTTGGCTGAGTGGTTTTCTGGCAAAGTCTCCTTTCCCATCCATATCCATTCTTACAAAGTGAGCTTTCCCCATTCAAATGTTTTGATCTCACTGAAATGTTTCGGTTCAATATTTCTTTTGCAATGCCATTTTCTGAAAATCAGTATGTTCCCGTGGAAAACTTGGATCATGTCTAAAATACATTCTCAACTGGAAAATGCAGTTAGAGAAATATATCAAGCAGCTCCTCTGCAGAGAGGTCCACCATTCATTGACCAAGACCTGCAAAGCCACATCCTTTCGCAGATAAATGAACTTCTTTTTCTGCAACTTGACACTTGATGGGAGCTTCCAGGAGGATGTGGATGCTCCTATACTGTGCAGCAGGCTTTTAACCCCCAGCCAGGCATCTGCACGGATGCAAGGCTGACCTGAGTGTTCTCTAGCTCTCCTTGCCCTTGGAGAGGGAGTGCCGTGGACACAGGACTCGGTCTCCCCTATCAACTGAAGCAGCCCCAAAGGTTTGGAGGTTCCTCTGTCCCTCTGCCCATGAGTAAAAGCAGAGCGATCTGTCCGAATGCAGAAATGCCTTACAACACATGTGTGCAGATTATCTGTGAGGTATTTTCTATACGAAAGCGGCACCTCTGTGCGGTCAGCCATACAAACTGGGAACCCTGGGTTACCAGTGAAGGGCTTTTCATGTGGAAAAGTCATAGTCTCTTCTAGAAGAGATGCATGTCAAGGTGGAAGCAGCGTGGAGAAAAGAAGGGGGAAAGGTATTCGCAACTGACATTACAGTAAAAAAGGTATAGAGCTGAGAAAAGAAGAAAGAAGCAAGTCCAGGATAGAAGGCTGTGGAGGAGAAGGGGGGAGGAGGAGGATCATTGTAGATTTGTTGTACTTAGCATTAGGAATTGCCACAGAACATGCAGGTTGTAGTGATTTTCTAATACTGTGTAATATGTCAGAAAGGCTATTCTGGATTTAGACCAATATATACAGTTTCTTGTCTAAGCAGAACCATATGCTCAAACGAGAGATCATTTTATTTTACTAGGATGGACAGTAAGTAGAAACACATTCCAGATTTCATGAGGTTTCTTCTTCCCCTTGGCAGCCACAGTGCTGCTTGTGCTTAGTCTATGGTTTTTCAACTGTTTGATAACTGTCCGTTTCTTTATAGGACTCCAAATCCTACTATATCAGGGTGTCCATGAACTGTGACTAATGACTGCATCAGAAAGCTAGTTCACCAGGTCCCCCTGGCTGTAGCTGGTAATTGGTAGTAATAAAACAAATCGGACTGATAGGCACAATATGGCAACATGCTGTACAGTAGAAGATGTAGCTTTTGTGTCCTGCCTCGAGTTAAAACTTAATGTTCTGTGTTCAGAGACTGACATCATCCAAATCCTTTCTGACAGAAGAAAAAAAAAAACAACAACCCAAGCCCCTTTGTGGAATATGCAAGCTGGTGTTTAATATATGAGCTCTACACACAGCAGGTTGAGCAATCCAATGTACATACATATCTGTACAATTTGACACTGGTAAATAGTCCAACACCCTTCTTCTCTTGCAGCCATCAGTTGTTGTTGTGCATTGCCCTGTCTCCGTAGTTTAGTGTCCACCACTACTTGTGCCTTGGCGCTGGGATCAGCTCTAGGCATAACAAGACATTTTTGGCCTGATTCAGCCATGAAATGAAACCTCTGGCCCTTCACCTGGAGTCTCCCCAAGCAGTCTGAGGACTTGGTGCTTGTTGGGCTTACTCAGTGTCCTGGTGCAGGAAACGCTGTGCCCAAAACCACGCCAGAGTCCTGCTGTCTCTCCTTCCTGCATCTCCGCTCTGGACCCTCTAGCCGGTAGCTGCTAGCCCGTGAGGTGTGATACTCACAAACTTCTTGTTCAGGGGCTCTGCTGGTGATGCTTTATGAAGGGATGGTCTACTAGGGTTGACTAAAAACAAAGCAGTTCCCAGGTAGCAGAAAAAATTGTGTTTTACTGCAGGTTCTCAAAAGCAAAAGCATCATTTGTTACATGTGTTGTAAAGCCCTGAATTACCTGTACGTACTTAGTCTCTCACAAGCAAGGATGACAATATCAAAATGGCTTTAAAGGGACTTTTCTTACTTTTTTTTTTTTAAAAAAAAAGGCAAGTTAAATCATGGGCCTCTCACCTCAGGAGGACAAGCAAAACCATCTGCAAGAATACTCACTGGAAGATTGTGCTGAGTAAGGCCCAGAGGTTGGCTGCTGGGTACCAACTGCTTTAGCTGCCCCCAGGAGCCTTCTCGTTTGTGAATTTATTTGAACTGCATTCTGGGGAGAAGTCTGTCTTCTGCTGACCTGCATTAGGATGATCTTCTCTCACCTGAGTAGTGGTGCAAGTGAGATGCAGAAGCCTGATACTTGCTGGAGGGAGATGGTGGCTGTGCCGTGGCATTTCTTTCTCCTTCCTTCCTGACCACCACATCTGTCCTGGAAGGTTATTTTAGTGCCCAGAAGAATGTTTTTCCTTTTCAGGAAAATTCAGCACAGCAGAATCCAGTTTTATCTGCGCCCTGCTTGCCCCAACCAAGCCTTGAGACTTGTCTGATCCCAGATGTACTGCAAAACTGCCTTTGGTTTGATGTTTTTTTCTAAATAATTTGTGTTCAGAATTAAAATACAGTGATCGAGGCTTTGCAGGCTCACCTCTGCTTGACTGATGGTGCAAAGCAGAGGGTAATTTCTCCTCTGGGTCATGGGCCTTAGCTGGAGCACAGAGCAGGTGAGAAGCCCTTGGATGCTCTTGGTGGAAGGAGCGGGTGCTAATCCCCTGTTTGGGAATGGTTGCAAGCCCTGGTGAGGAGTCCCCTGGGCCAGTATGTCTTACCTAAGGAGACTGGTGGCAAAACTGCCAAGGAAAGGTCCTTCTCACAGAGCTTTGTCGATAGAAGTCCTGGGAAGCTCTCATTTCATACTAGAGGTATGTCTGTAGGAGCTTCATTAGAAATCCCTCCTGCCCACTTGAAAAAAGAAGCAAAGTGGTTTTGAAAAATGTGATGCCTATTCTGTGGCGTGGATGAGTAACTGTGGCAAACAGCTGTAGTAGCAGCTCATGACTTTACTGCTTTTCATTTACTAAGTTTATACTCAGTTGTGTAACTCGGGCTGTAATTCTTAGCTTGGTTCATGTAGTTCCCCCATGCATGGGAGCAAACGCTATTACTGATCTGCAGCCCATTCCAAGAAAGATCTGAATCTGTGGGAAAAAACCATCCGCATGACACATGCTCTGTGGGGACAAAGAATTTGGTGTATTCAAACACGTATTTTGTCTTTTGTTGTGGCGAGGACCTGCCTTTCATTGTGCTATTGAAACATCATCAAAGCCCGGGAGGGACATTCCAGTGGAAACCTTTGTAATGCTGCAGTGGAGAAACTGGAATTCAGAGCAGGGCTGTGGACTTGGCATCTTTGGTAATAACAATACAAGATGTGCTGGAAGCCGGGCTTGAGGCAGATGGGTACCGGGGCTCTTCCTCTGACACAAAAGACTAGGGCAGCTCTCCTGATTTATTCAGCCCTAAACAGAGACAAACTGTACTCAGAGTTGTAGGATGCTTCAGGAAGCAACTGTTTGATATCTCAGCAGAACTCTCTAATTGGTGGGAATACTCTGTGTAAAAAGGTTTCAAGGAAGATAAATGCTTGCGTGTGTGATCTTTAAGTATGGAGCTAAACACAGGTGTTCTCTACAACTATTGGTTTGACCTCAGATGATTTTATGAGCACGTAGGGCTGAGTACAGGTCTGTGAAAGCAGCTGCCAGCTGGTGTGAGCATCCCAAGTTTACTGTGTGGGCTGCTGTCCATAGTGTGTATCAGATGAGAGCAGAAGCTATAAAACTGTGCAGCATGGGGAATGAAAAAAGGAAAGATTGTCTTGCAGTACAAAGATCGGTGAACAATTAAATGGCAGATTAAAACAACCTAAAACATAATTTTGCACACAAGTGCAGCTGTAGTAGTTCACTGCCACCAGGATTGTGGATGCCATGTATTTATGTGGACTTGTAGGTGATGTACATGTGTGAGACCAGTGCAGTTGGGTATGCTGAACGTGCAGTCCCAAAGCCACCCATTTCTGGAAGCAGCAAGGGTAGGTCAGCAGAGTGCTGCTGGGTATAGCCCAGCCTGTCTGGTTCCTGTACCACCCGTGTAGGTGCTGCCACAGCTGATCCCTGGCTGAGGGAGCTGAGATGCTGACGGAGATGATCCTTGTTCAAGCTTGGTGTTCTCATGTTCATCTCCTGAAAATGGGCTTGTTTTTCTAGTTTATTCTTCCCAATTTCTAAGGGCCAACAGCCTAGCGATGTAAAAAACTTCTTGTAAGCGGAGCTTTTTGTTAAACTACAAGTGTAGGGCATAAAATGTTATTAAATGGTATCTCTGCCTGTTGCCCTCAAACTTTGCTGTTACTAGTAAGCTTGTTTTAACATCAAATGTAACCCTATAAACATTGCAAACCTGTATCATCTCTATTTCCCTTTCTCTAAGAGCTGATTTTTGACCATTTACAATGTGTTAATGGGGCCATAGATGTGCAGGGACCCTCCAGAACATGATGGAAAGGCAGCTGTCTCAAGAAGACACCGAATAGTTTCAAACTTACCTCAGAATACATCAGAAACCTGTCAGGCTTTTCACAGCTAGCAGTGTTTTGGCCGTGCATTGAAGAGCCAATGGTCTAAACTTGCTAGGTAGGCATCTCTAGCCTGTTTTCCAACTGCAGGGTAGTTTTTTTGGGTTCAGGTGTCACAGCAAACACCTTTTGGTCCTGTTCAGATTTTCAGTTCTGTCTCCAGCTTTTATGTGCCGATTCCCCTAGTTTTCACAGAGGAAGGTTGTGTAACCCCTGGAGTTTAGCTTGGCTATAATATTACTGTCTATCCAGCTTCAGAAACAGCTCTGGGAATGTCTAAAAAATATTCATGTCTTATTCTGTGAAATTTCTGGCCTGATCCAGCTTGGCTTCCTTCAGAAGATCTGCTGGGACAGGATGTACTGACTGGTATCAGTCAAGGTCCACATGATTTTATTCTGTTTTTTTGGGGCAAACAAATGTAGTACGTGAGGATTAGACAAGGCACTCTGCAGAAATAAAAAGCAAATGCTGAATTGTGGATTGGATTATAAGGTTTATGGTTGAAGAGATGTGCTAGCAGCTGTGAGAGAGGAGGAGATGCTGCCAATGCATACAGCACCCAGGGAGGGAATCCCAGCTCCATCCTGCTCTGTTCTTCCTGTCAGCCCATGGTTGTAGTTAATTCCAATCTGTAGGTCATGGGTCCATTCAGTAGGGAAGAAGGCTGTGTTGTTACAGCCCATGTATGAAAGCCATTGCAGACTGGTGTGGGTTTTACTGTCATTCCCATTTCCAGCCAGCAGCAGTGACTGCAGGGTTGCAATCAGTGGTGTTCTGCAGAGTTGCTTCAGATGGTGTCTTTACTCAGCAGGGTGAACACAGCAAGTTTTAAGACAGGAGAGTTTCAAAAGCAGGGTGAGATGTGTTTCCCCTCAGGCAAAATACCTACTTGTGTAATACCCTGAAAGAGATCATGGACATGAATCTTGTGGACAGGGTCCAGAGGAGTCCACAAAGATGATCAGAGGTCTGGAGCACCTCTCCTGTGAGGCCAGGCTGAGGGAGCCTGCAGTTCAGCTTGCAGAAGAGAAGGCTCCAGGGAGACCATAGTGTGGCCTTCTGATACCTGAGGGGGCCTACAGAAAAGCTGGGGAGGGACTTTTTTATAAGGGCACGTGGTGACAGGACAAGGGACAATGGTTTTAAACTAGAGCAGGGTAGATTCAGATCAGACATGTTGGGAAGAAATTCTTTACTATGAGGGTGGTGAGACACTGGAACAGGTTGCCTAGAGAAGTTGTGGACACCTCATCCCTGGAAGTATTTAAGACCAGTCTGGATGAGGCTCTGAGCAACCTGGTCTAGTGGAAGGTGTCCCTGACCATGGCAGGCGTGTTGGAACTAGGTGGTCTTAAAGGTTCCTTCCAACCCAAACCATTCTGTGCTTCTATGGTCACCCTGTAGTACTTGAAACAGGGGCTGTAGCCCAGCGTCTGCAGGGAGGAGGGGCCAGATCTGATGGAATCAGCCCTATGAATTAACCCTTTGAGAATCACAGTCTACTTGGCATTAATTCAGATGAAGTTTTTCCCCCTAATTTTTACAGTAATACCAGCAGAATGTTGCAGCCTTTGAACAAACGTTACAGCTTGAAAAATACTCTAGCCCGCTACTGAGATTAAAGCAAGCCCTAGATAGCTATATGGCTGTCAGAGAAATCGAAGTGTGGCACAGTGTGCTGCAAGGGAAGATGGGCTGGGGCCGTTGGACTGCCTCGTAGTTTCTGGCAGTGGTTGCACAGGACCCTTCAGGAGGGAAGATGGGTAACGATCAGATGTCTGAGCTTGATGAAGATGTACTGTCTGGTGAGCTCCTCGCCGACATGGATTGGGACTCTTCACAGGGATCCGCAGGCTCATCTTTTCCCATCGGTGATCAATACAGGAAAACACTGAGGTGCAAATGAGAAATATAAACTGAGAGCGTTGCTGCTTGGGAAAAGGCAGTCCCTGCACTGCGTGAGTCATGTAATCCACAGTGCTTTTCAAGCTTGGCTGGAGAGAAGCAGAGGTGCATGGAGGATGGTTTCAATTTCCAAGCAGCGCTTTTTGACCACTCATGCTTTTGAAAAGTAAAAATAATATCTTGGCTCAGAAATGACTGCGAAGCAGAAGTATTCTGCTTTTTGGCCCGTTGCCTGCTTGCCCTCTTGAAGCGGAGCTTATGCATTGTGATGGAAACATAACAGCTTCTCCTGCCAAGGAACAGGTCATTCCTACTGGAGCCTGTGAGCAAGGCGTTATTGCTGCAAGTAGAAAGGTTGAACCAAATGGAATCAAACGATTTCTGGATCAATTTGCAATTTGGGATTAAACCTAAATTTCTTTTTATAGGAAAAAGCTTTGGACTTGCTTTGGGGTTCCTATCCTGGTGAAAGCATCCTGAAAATGCTAATTCAAAAGGAGACTAGGCCTGATTATGAGGCCAAATGCACTTCTTCAGAGGTTCTTCGCTAGTGTTTTAACCATGAACCTTTATTCTCTGAGTCTGTTCTCCCACAAGACTTCCCTTCAGATGGTATAAAACATGTAAGAAATTTGCTTATAATACGTTATCATAGAAATAAGATTGCACTGAATTTCACAAACCAGATTTAATCTCAGAATATTGTAACAATAGTTTAGAAAACTGTCACTTTTACTGTAATTCATTCAGGGTCTTTGTCAAATTCTAGATGAGGCAACTTACGTCCTTGTTCATTGTATCTTCATTTTCATTCATTTCATGCTGGAGAGCCACAGGATTCTGGCTCTCTTAGGACACAGAGGCATGTTACACACCAGCTGTTTAAACTTTGTGTAAGATGACAACTGGTTAATAAATTTTGCACAGTTCAAGGTGTACCATGGCAGTTTGCAGCACTTTTGGAGCTTTCCTTTGAGAAAGATGGACAAACCTGGTGAAAGTCATCAAGTGGTGGAGCATCTCCTGTATTGGGGAGGCAGTTGCTCCAGCAGTCTGGTGGATTATAACAATGAGTCTAATGATTATGTTTTGACTTTGCACATTTATTTGGATCAAATTGGCTGCTGCTGAAAGTCAGTTGGGTTTGTTAGGGCTATAACTGCATATTGTCTGACGTTGTGTACTGTGATTTGCAGGTCCGAGAGGGTCCATTGGCCTTCGGGACCCATGGATGCTTTTCATTCTTTGGTATCAGTATGTGAGAAATACTAGAAAAGAGGACTGAAGGTTTTCCTGCTGTGAGACTGACTCAATATCAGAACTCCGTGACATGTAATAGAAAATGAAATAAATCAGTTGATACTGGATAAGCTGTACCAGAGTAACAGTTTCAGTGCATTTATGCACTGAAGCAAAAGAGGTTTTCAGACTTTGTAACTAGTAGTTCTGATGATAGTATGCTTGCAGCAAGGAAAAGAGCCTCCAATCAGTACTTTTAGCCCTAATACAGAAGGCAAGCTTCTCTCAGCCTGTATCTAAAAATACAAAAAACCCCAGGACTGAACTCACAGAGTGAGCGAGATAAAATGTGTAAATACTTGGAGGAGCAAAAAAAAAAAGTGGAAAAAAGGTGATATATCAGCTAGTAAAGCAGTACATCAGTTAGTAAAAATGTAAAATTTAGCAGAAGAGGTAGGAAGGAGGCAAGAAAGGGATAGGATAGTAAAGGGATAGGACTAGAGGGAATAGATTAAAACTAGAGATAGGTCAATTCAGGTTAGACATTAGGAAGAATTTGATGTTGAATTATCAGTGTGAGCCTTTGAGGGCTTCTGAGCCTCCCTGACTCACAGAGGTGCCCAAGATTTACTTGGTTGGTTTTATGTACTTACGTGCACAATAGTCTGCTTACACCTGAAATACATGAACACAAGTGCACGTATTTTAGATATAAGCAGATTATTGTGTGCATAAACCTTTTTTTACTGAGTACTCGGGGTTTGACTGTAGGAGGGGGAACCTTCCTATGAAGACCTGGGTTCAGCCCTCAGCTTTACCCCCAGTACATCCCTGGATGATCCTTGCTGACTTGTTTCAGTAGCACTGAAGCAGTTAAGCTGGAAGGTATCTTGAGTTGCCTCTGCTGAAATCCAAGGAGTTACTCTGCAGTTGATAGTGAGATTTAAACCTGTGAAAGCCAATTGACCGTTTAGTTGTAATTGAGGGATATTTAGGGGGAACCACAGAAGAATGGCCTGTGGAATTGGTAACTCTGCAGAGGTACTTTGAAGCATTATGGGGAGAGGAAAGTAATGGAAAATGTGAGCTTGGCAAATACACAGAGGGCAAGTCCTGCCTGTGTATCCTCAAGAAATGAGAAGCCTTGAAGGTATTTTTATGAGCAAGGACTATAGGTTTCAGTCCAGGTATAAAGCAGTTTAAGGAATGCCATGAACTTTAGTGAAGGTCAAAGAGTTGGGGCATTTGTTTAAAAAAAAAAAAACAAAAACAAACAAAAAACCCCAACTTCTATAAAACTTGCTTTGTTTCAAGACAGAGCTATGGAAATAGAACAGGATTCACAAGTAATTCATCTGGAGCTGCAGACTGGTGTGTAGGTCTCCGCAGCAAGAATATTAATATCTGTTAAATTCTCCAAATTAGCTTAAACATTCCAGAGAAAGGATGTAATTCTCTGTTGTATAAGGAAGGAATTCACCCTTCCCCCAGTCTTTCTGCTTCCCAGGGACTTGAGAGAAACACTAATACCGAGTCAACCTTTCTTCCCCCTCCCTGCCTTTAGTAATCGGGTCCAGATTGGTAGTGACTGAAACACGGTCCTGTCAGAGGAGTTTTGTGTGATGGATCGGAAAGGGCTGGTTGCCATCGGGTTGGTGGGTGCTGGATGTCCAACCCAAGCTGGCAGCTCGCTCAGTTTTAACAGAGACTGGAATTTAAGTTCACATTGTGGTTCTCAGGTTTGTGGAAAACTTTCTTCTGAGACAAAACTTGTGAGCTGCTTGTACTTTTAAGTAGAGATGCTTCACTATGCTGAGTAATATGTTTTAATCTCTCATAACTCCTTCTCTCACTTGTACTAACCAGGGTCCTTCCAGGCTTAATTAGGTTTGGGGAAGATTTTAGCTTGTTTTGACCAAGTTGCTGTTGGAAGACAAAGCAGGAAAACACAGACTGTGTCTGTAGCAAAGCAGAGTGAGGAATGGTGAGGAGAAGCACTAGCAGGAGGTTGTTCAGAAATCACAAAATGAGTAGAATAAAGAGATTTCAAACCTGTCCACTGTACCTGGCTTCATGTTCAGCCCCTTAGATGGTCAGCGGTGCCATCTTGTGTTAAGTGGGTGGTATTTTTGGGAAAAGATGGATACAGATGCTTAAACCCTCTGGGGATGTGATGTTGGAAGAGCCCTTTGAGAACTCCTGATATGAAGTGAGAAAAGCAGCGGAGTCCATAGGTCTCTGAGACAGGAAGGCAGAGGGATACTGGTTGCCACAACAAAACAACAAAGAAAAAAGATCTTTGCAGTTGAGACACTATTTGTGGACAAGAAAGTTTAGCAGTAGATTTTTTTTCATTTAAATTGTGAATTTTTCCATCCTGTTACTAATAGCAACAGAGCATGTGGTGGATGCATATGGGCTCATCTGAAAACAATCATATTGTGATGATTTTGCTGATGCATCTTCTCCCAGTGCTTGACAGAGAAGCAGGAAAAAAACCTGATGAAAGCAGATGTATCCTCTGCACTTTGTCTCTTACTAAGGAAGTTTCTGCAGTGTGTGTGGTGCTGCTTCCAGGGCTGACCTCGACTGGGAGGTTACGGCTGGTTGCACCATTGCATGGTACTCAACCATCATCCTGTCAGAGCCTTGCCACAGCAGCTGGGGTGGTGGCGAGGATCCCAGTCCTTCTGGGGCCTTTATCTCGGAGTCCTGGCACCTTCGTTTTTCCAAGGTGCTGGTATCACTGCAACTCGCAGGTTTCCTTGTTGAAGAATCTGTATGTCCTCAGCACTGGGATTTTGTGTCCCTAGTCCTTCTGAAAGTCACACTGCTAATTTGCATCCATACAGTTCTCAGACCTGTCCATGGCAAGGGAAACCCTTTATTTTCTTAGAGTTATGAACTCTCCCAGTCAGTTTAACATTTCTCTGACTCGCACCTATAACGCTGTGCTTCTACAAAATGCTTTTTTTGCACTCATTCTTTACTGAAATATTTATACACTTGTATCTCCCCTGCATCAGCTCCCACAGTTACTTTGCATTCAGAAGTTTATCTAAAGAGCAGTGTCCCACCCTCTCTGAGCTCCTCCATACCTGGAATGTCCTGTGCAGATTGTCTCTATACGGACGGTTCATGATGGCCTGCCCTAGGTGATCCTACTCTGGCAGGGGGGGTTGGACTTGAAGCTTTGCAGGGGTCCCTTCCAAACCCTCCCATTCTGTGATTCTATGGCCTGATGCCTGCACACTCACAAATCTGTTGGTGATTTTGTGATAACCTCATACAGCAGCTGGGGAGGTAGGAAGGGGACCTTTTGGGGTCGCAGGAGATGATGTGCTCACAGGCATGTGCTTGCTGCTCACATCACCTTGCAAACAGAGATAGAAAAGAAGTCATCAAGATGCCAGAAGGTCTTGATGTCCTCCAAAGAGTCATTTCCTGTGACTGGTGGGGTAGGTTATTGATAGACTTGTATCTGGGTGCTGCCTGTAGTCAAAGCAGAGACATGTGATAGAAAAATCAATGGAGACCTGTGGTCACAAAGATGTTTTTAGTTGCACTTTCAGCACAGTGTTCTTCATACTGCACTATAATGGCTCATTTTTGGTGAGCAGAGTAACAGGTACTGGAATTTGTTAGTGTGTTTATCACTTAAAATGGTCTTTTATTAACTTTCTACTTCGTGGTACTATGGTAGTATTTTGAGGCTGTGGCTGGGTTGAAAACTCTGTCACGGAAGAGTCTGAAAACTGATCTCCAGTCCAAGTGTTGAACTGGACAGCTAGTAAGAAGGTAGCACTGTCCATCACTGTTCCAGAGGCCATGAGCTGAGGACCAAAGATGGGGCTTTGTAGCTGATGAGCAAATTCTTCACACAGCTTTCCAGTTTCTAAAGGATCTTGACAGTCATCCAGAATTTTTAGCTTTTTTTTTTTTTTTTTTTTGCTTGTTGTTGCAGAAAGATAACACACAGGAAAAAACACAGTTGAGAAGAAGATTCAGTTTTCTATTATGGAAAGATCTTTAGTGGAAGTGGTTTGAGTGTGAAAGGTTGTTTAGAGGCATTTTGGGATATTAATAACCAAGGCAATTTTCAGTGGTACTAGAGTGTTTTGGGTTGTATTGTGGGGTTTTTTTTTGCAGCTGTTGATCAAGTTAGAAATCCTTAACTGGATAATTTTTAACTAGGTCAACCTTCTATTAGTATTAGGGGTCTTTTGACCTCAAATGGAGGTTTCCAAGCTGATGGCTGATTCCCATAATAATGTTCAGCCTGGCAGCTTCCCTCGGGCCGACCAGCTCAGCCAGACTTCAGCACATGGGGTTCCTGCACCGAGGTCTGGCTTCAGGCAGATCAATTCATGCAGAAATGTCTGTGCACTGAAGCCTGACTTCAGCGCGTGAAGAACTTTTTGTGATAAAACCTTGGGGAACACATCTGACCTTCGCGTAGCCAAGTCAGGCCCTGGGAAATCCGGAAAACACAGGGCTCTGCAGATGACTCGGGGTTTTTGGTTAAGTGGTGTTCTGGCAATGAAAGTTTATAACTGTACAGGGAAGGCAGCTTAGGCCATAGAAGAAGTGGAAAAATCCCTAAAAGATGCTGGGGGATCTATGGGATTAACATTTCTGAGTGGGAAGGGTTTATGCCGTGCGCAGAAGTTTCTCTGGATGCAAGCACTAAGTAGGAAAACAAATACATGGGCAGGACCAGAATCTTTGGGAGACTGATAGAATGGGCTGCAGATAATGAGTAAAAAGAGGTAATTAAACCAAATAACGCTGTAATAATGGAGGAGAGCTGCTGCTGCCCTATAGTGGTGGGCTTTTGTGAAAGCTTTTTTTGGAGAAGCAGCAGGTTTTGCTGCTAGCCAGGCAACGGTATCCACTCGTTTTCCCCAGATCATAGGCATGGAAAGTTGTACTTACTATGGCAGGTTTGATGTAATTCAAACGAAAGTGTTAATTTGGGGTGCATGAAAGTAAATACTTAGAGTGTAAGGGATCCAAGGGAGGCCCCAGCATCTTGTGGTCATGCAGACCTCTTCTTTGGATAAAATCACAGAGGATCTTCCTCCTGCCTCGGTGGCAGGGGGTGCTGGAGGCACACCCCTCGGCAGGGTGCTCGGCAGGTCACTTCTGCCCCTGTACCTGGGGGGGCTAAACAAAAGAATTAGTGGAACTAAACCACTAGATTTCCAGTTTATCCATAGTTCAATTTCTACCTGATGAGCTCTTCAAGAAAGAGTAATTCCAGTTCAGTGCTATTTAACCCTCCCCCTTGGAGCGGTGTGGCAAACCTCCAGCTTTTCCCTGCTGTCCCCGGAGGGCTCTGCTCTCCCCGGGCCGGGTGCCAGGCGCTGGCTGGGGGCCCGACCGTGATTAGGGTATCTCTGCGGCAGCAGCAGCTCTTCCCAAACACAGCCACGCCTCTGGGGAATGCCCCATTCAGCTGCAACAGCCACAGCGGAGATGGTATTTGAGTAACGTCACTTTGGCTGCTGGCCATTTCAGCTGATGATTTATTATTTTCTGTACGAATCTGCCTTTAAAGCTTCTCATATAGTGTTACGGATGATATCATGCAGTGTGAAGTACTTACAAGATCTGTTTCAACCTTGGAATGTATGCAGAGATACAGTCTTGGCAAAAATAATACTCGGGTTCTCTCTGTTTATCGGTAAGGATGTGGAGCTTGTACCTCTCCTGTGTTGGGTTCCAAAAGTGGAATATCATAGAAACAAAGAATGGCTTTAATTGGAAGAGATCTTTGAAGATCATCTAGTTTTGACCCCTCTGCCATGGGCAGGAACATCTCCCCCTAGATCATGTTGCTCAGAGCTTCATCCACCCTGGTCTTGAACACTTCCAGGGATGACGTTTGAAAAATTTGAAAGTGTTACTGTGCTTTCTCCTTTTCTTTTTGTGAGTGCACCCAGGAGCAGCAAGCCAGCCCTTTTTGTGTTTTATCACATGCTGTAGGCGATTGCAAGTGCTGTGGAAATCAGTATTGGAGACCTGTGAGTGAATGGTCACCCTGCCCTCAGGTGGGTAGGGCAAGGGTGGTGTAGACAAAGAAGTTGAGTCAATGGGGCGGGCATGGGAGAGAAACAATTTTCTGCTCCTGAAGGTCAGAAGTGAATTGCCAACCTGGAAAGCAAGGATAAGAAACTGCCACAAGATACCTTACAGGCTTTTGGGATTCATCCTGGGTGATGGTGGTTGGATCTCCTCTACTCCCTAGGGTTGTGCTGGGATCTGCCAGGCTACCTATTAAGACATATTATAGCTCACTGACTATTAATGCAGGAAAGATAAAATACAGCCCATCTCTCCAGCCTGTCCAGACCCTGCTGCAGAGCCTTCCTACCCTCAAGCAGTTCGACACTTGCGCTTAATTTTGTGTCGTCTGCAAATTTACTGAGGGTACATTCAATTCCCTTGTCCAGGTCACTGATGAATATATTAAACAGGACGGGTCCCAAAACTGAGCCCTGAGGGACACCGCTTGTGACTGGTCGCCAACTGGATTTTACTCTGCTCACCAGCACTCTCTGGGCTTGGCCATCCAGCCAGTTTCTAACCCAGCAAGGAGTCCTCCTGTCTGTGCCATGACCTGCCAGCTTCTCCAGCAGAATGCTGTGGGAAACGGTGTCAAATGCTTTCCTGAAGTCCAGGTAGACAACATCCACCGCCTTGCCCTCATCCACTAGGCGGGTCGCCTGGTCATAGAAGGAGATCAGGTTGGTTAAACAGGACTTGCCCTTCATGAACCCGTGATGGCTGGGCCTGATCCCCCCCATTGTCCTGCACTTGCTGTGTGGTCACCTGGTCACAATTCTTTACTGACTGCTGCTTGTGGAAGGAGTTCGCAGCTCTTTTGGTGAGAACAGAGGGTTAGTTCTGCAGTGATTAAATAACTAGAAGGAAAAAGTTTTTCATTGAATTCCTGGGTTTGCTGTGAGCTTATGCAAAGACAGGGTGGTCAATACAAAACCAGATGTGCAGTCTGGGGTGTGTGGGGTGTAAGTAACTTGTTTTTTGACAGGAGAACAAGGAGTTAAAGAATAAGTGGTTTGCAGATAGATGTCTGGAGAAAATCTGGAGCACCGGTATTCTCTTGGATGTTCCAGTTAATCATTCCTGCTGCAGCAAACAAAAGAGCTGAGAAGCTGAGAAATTAGGCTGAGCCTGCCTGTGTTGCTCACTGTAGTTTGCACAGTATGGATTTGCTGGTGTAGGGAAGTTAGAATGTTCAGTACTTAAGTAAGGTCCCAGGAAAGATAAATGGCTGTATATCCAACTTTTCACATAGCCCATTAATGTTCCCTGCAGTTAATGAGTCTTTATTGATTCTGTGAGGTCAGGTAATTTCCTTTTCTGTCACTGTGGTACCTTAAGTATGTCCATATCTATGGGGTTTTTTCCTGTTATCTCTTCACGTGTCTGACCATCTCTAGAAGAAGAAAGATGGGCCAGAGCTGTCATTGATGGATGCACTGGTCAGAACCTGGGCTTGAGCAGTTTTATTGTGTTTAGCTGGTGGAAGGTTAATGTTTTGGGTTTTTTTTTGCCCTGCATTGCCAACTTCAAAGGACTCAGAAGAGGTTCCCCTCGGTACTGGCAAAAGGACAAAGGGGGGAACAAAAATATCCACAAATCCCCCTACTGAACATCGGCCAGAGGTAGATTCATGACTTCATTGAAAATACTAGGCTGATAAATGAGTATAGCTGTCATTTTTTACTAGTCTGGCAAAAGCAATTCAAGTACGCTGATTTTTATTGTTTATTTATTTTATTTTACAAAGTAGTTTGCATGGAAGCTGCCTCATTGATTTTCAGAGCCCACTTCTCTTATCATGTCTTCAATATCAATTTACTAGATTGATTGTTTTTTTATCAATAAAATCCCAGGGTAGCTGTGGGAGTACTTGTGCTGCTCACCTCATCAAACAGGGACACTTCTCCAAGCAGGTAGATCACACCTGTAAGCTGCACGTCTATAAAAGAGAGGAAAAAAGGAAAGTACCAACCAAAACCCCCCATCCCTCAAACTGTTGCCTCCCAGAGCCAGACCTTCTCTGGGCCTGTGAACAGAGCTGTGGATAAGGCACATTTATCAGCATGTACTAATTTCCTATGGAATACAATCAGGCCCTCAGAGTAAGGAAGGGAAAAGTTAAAGGTAGATCCCTACAGCTCTTGGAATTATCACCTGTTCTGATGCAGCCACCCAGATACAGCAGTCCTACACCTGAATCTCAGCCTGGACTATTTCATTTCAAGCACCAGATGTTCTCACAGCAATTATTTTTTGAAAACACATGATCACTGTGCACCAGGAATAAGAAACAAAGCAGCAGCTCCAAAACATACCAATAGTTTCAGAGAATCTAGTAATTGAAATTCATAACTAATTTGGATGTTAAAAAATGAATTAATGTCATGAAGGGTGCTATATTTCAGAGTTTCATCTTCTTTACGTATCAGCATGGGATCTAGAAGCTCTCTTTCTTCCTGGTTCCTTCTGTGTTGCATCTCTCAAGGGGAGGCTTTACTCCATCTCTTTTGGGACCATGGGCTGTTATGGAGAGTAGTATTTGGGGACCTTGAAACCAGAGCAGAGGGAGAAGCAGCTGGTTAAGGTGACATGGCTCTACTGAAAGTTGTGCAGTTTAAAACCACTGACCTGAGAGATTGGAAAGAAACAGTCATTAGAGATACTGAATGAGCTAGTGACTTATTCCCATTCTGAGCCTAGTTTCTGGAAAAGTGTCTTAATCAAAAATTTCAAATTGTTGGTTTCATGAGTCACAAGAAGAGAAGAAGGGATAGTGGTGGCAGAAGTGAAAATAGCTGAAGCTCATCTGATAAATACTGAGCGTTTGACAGGCATGACTGAAGCTGACTGAATTTGAGATCTCTTATGAAGGCCTTAGGACAAATTTGTTCAAACCAGCTGGCCAAGAAAGCTGTAAAATACCTACCTAGAAGCCACTAGTTAGTCTTGTCTGCAGGAGATGAGGAAGAGCATTACGTTTGAATGGGTGCAAGCCGGAACATAGGAAGTTCCATGTAAACATAAGGAGAAACTTTTTCACAGTGAGGGTCACAGAAGGGTGGAACAGGCTGCCCAGAGAGGTTGTGGAGTCTCCTTCTCTGGAGGCATTTAAAACCCACCTGGACATGTTCCGGTGTGACCTTGATCTAGGTGATTCTGCTCTGGCAGGGGGGTTGAACTAGATGATCTTTTGAGGTCCCTTCCAACCCCTAACATTCTGTGATTCTGTGATTTTTCTATTTGGCTCACCGGTGACTGTGCTAACAAATAATATTCTCTCTGAGATAGTGAACTGAGCATGTGCCAGCCCTTTGAAGGACACATGTTGAAATATGAGATATTCCAGGTAATCTAGCACGTTAGCTATGGCAGTACCTTCAGGTTGTCACAGGAACTTGCTGGTAGGGGGACTTTGACCTTAAAACAAAAGAGCAATGAAAGCAGCTCCGCATATTGTTCTGATGAAATGAAAACCGTCCGCAGTGTCTGTGTGCTTAGTTTGATTGATAGTGGGAGATGTGGAATGCACCGGTGCCTGCTGTTCGCTCCTCCCCAAACCCTCCCCAAGCAGTGGCAGAGGGAAGCAGGAGCACACAGTGGTTAGTTTGGAAAAGGGGTTATTCCCAGCAAGTCACACACACCTGACTTCACACCTAGTTTAGGAGGCGATATGATAGATGGAAATGTCTTGTAATTCAGCCATAAATATTGTGGGGTGGGCGATGAAGGTGATTTGGCAGTTTCTGGAAGGTACATCAGTCCAGGGCAGGTGAGGAACCACAGCAGGAAGAGCGCAGTAGCTTGGGCTTCTGTGTCTGTGAGCAGGAGCCTGGGAAGGCTGGGTAGTCTGTGGGTGTTAAATAACTGATTTTGCAACTGTACTGTGATTGTTACTCCTACTCGTCAGTGCCTGTGCATAGTGACTTTATCCGTGGCATTGTACCTGTTCAAAACCTTGGATCGTGTGGCAGGTGTAGCCTGTTCAAATTGGGCTGTCACTGACCTGACAGGAGCATCACTAACAACCCCTTCCCTCCATCCCTCTGAGCACTGTAAAACTGAGGCGTGGACACCTTTGTTACCAGCTCACAGCCCCCGCAGGAAGGAAGCCAAATGTACCTTCACTTGGCTTTACAGTAGAGGAAACAGAATGTCTTCCTTCATTTGTCTGTCCTTGTCACTCCTGGATCATCCGAAGAGGCTCCAGGGTGGAGCCTCTGAGAAGGTGGCCGGGTTCTGCGCTGTCGCGAGCAGCATGTGCTTCACTGCCGTGGCTGAACCAAGGGAGGTTGCTGCTGCTGCTGCAGAGCCCTGTGGCAGAGATTCCCTCTCTGTTTCTACAGCACTGTAGTAGAGGATGGGAGGAGGAGGGAGGTGAGTGGGGAGCAAGGCAGATGGATAGAAAGAGATGTTTCATTCCAATATCAGTGCTTCTTATAGGGGAGGTCTCTGTAGCTGTGGAAGAGAGTGTTGAGCAGTGCAGGAGTTGGTCTGAACCTTGCAAATCCCTTATCGTGTTCTTGCCATGGGCTGGGGTACCCTCCTCATCCTCCTCCGTGGAGCTGGATGTGGGCATCATTGCAGATGAGCCATCTCTGTCCTCGTCGGAGCCAAGGACCTGTGGATGCCAGAAGCCTCTGTTTCTTGTTCCAAACAGCATGGACTGCAAAAATTTACCTGGGGGGGGGACGGAAATCCATCTTCATCCCAGAAATGCATGTGCATCTGGACAAGTAGTTATGGGAGTTAATGTAATGCACAGGGTCAGAATTCCCACTGACATTTACTCAGTTTGTCCAAACAAGTTAGTGGAAACCTCCTGTGACTATGAACTGCGCTCGGCAGCGCGGCGCAGGCATTTAACATCTTGGATGCCAGTTTCCTTGAAGACATGTCTGTAAGACTGAGGCTTTAAGTGCTGCAAAATATAATACTAGGAGCAAAAAAAATCCACATAGAACCAGTGTGGAAGTTTTAAGGCTTAAGTACAGAAAAATAATCAAAAATGGAGCGTTCCCTGTCTCTGACAGTACTTGGACCTAAAATCTCTCCCGATACAGGCAGGTTTTCAGAGGAGATGGGAAATGCATGTCAGACTAGAGCAAAACATTTTTCTTCATTAACGATTGGCACCTAAAATAAAGCTGAGATGCAACGGTAGCTATGTAAGATTTGCAGAAAGGATACAGTTTCTTAAAGCACAGATGTTGACTGTGGTAACCTGTCATAAAGGACTGGTGTCTGATGCTGAATGGCACTGGTTCTGTCTGGAAGCTGGACCTTGCATCCGGTCAGATGCTTGATAAGGTGCTCTGGGATCCTTTGGGATAATGAAACTTATAAAAAAACAAGCTGGTTTTTGCATCTTATGAGCAAGTAACTTGTGCATTCATCTCAGCATGTGGGTTTGGACTCAGCTGTTCTAAGGATATTGTCTGATTTTGGAAATAATGTATTTGCTATACTACAAAATCAAGAAAAATGATTTATTTTGCATCTGACTCTGAGTCCTTCCCAGATTTGAGAATATTGTATCAATACAACAGCAGGAGCCACGGAATGCAGACTTTAGATCGGCATAAAGGTTCTCTAGATTCATGTGCTTGTTTTCCAATGGGAAGAACTGGTCTTGCCAGAGGGCATCATCCTACTGGTGTTATTCCAGCCACATTGCTGTTTTCAATTATGGAAGGATGATGTCAGTTTAAAAGATATCAGTGAAGGTCAATTATTTGGCAGACAGCTCAGCAATATGAAGGACTGACACAAAAATAGGGCAGAAATTCCTCATCTTGCTTCCAGGTCTGAGAAGACAACAGGTACATCACTAACATACAGCACTGTTGAGTCAACTCCTTTGTCACAACATCTCCTAATTCTGTTCTCTAACAAAATGTGCCACTTAGTAGTGTAAGGTGGGGGCAAACCTGACTTGCATCACCCAATGGGGAAATCGTCAAATGGCAGGTTCTGCCACAGCACATTAATCAAACAATGTGCTACTGGTATTATTCTGATCTTTTCCTATTAGGACGTGTGCCGGCTCATAGCGTCGAGGTAAGATGATCATTTAGTGTGTATTCATGGCTGTAAGAGATCTAGGTCCCAGTTTAACCCTTGTTCTGCTGGTGTTGGTTGCTGAGTCCCAGACGGGAATGCCGAGGGAGCTCTTTCTCACCACGGTACAGAGCCAAGGGAAGATAACCTGCCTTTTTCTGTGTTCAGCATTTCCCACCCTGTGAGAGCCAAACTCCTGCCGACATAACCACTGACTCGGCAATAGTACCAGGAAGATAAGGTGGTAACAACTCATTTGTATCCCAAATTGTTATAAACCAAGAGCAGATCTCACCGTTTGTAGGTGGCCCCTTGATCAGAGGGGCTCTTGAGGTGGGAATACCTGTACAGTTCTGCTCCAGCAATCAGCAGGGAGTGATAACAGTAAACTCTGCACACCATGTAAGGCTGGCAATGAATATAGTCCTAGGGATGAGCACTATGCATTCAGTTCACAGTGTTTCTGATACAGCTCAGAAATTAAATTATTATTATCAATGTGCATTTATATATATAACTCCTGCATTTCTGTGTTCAGGAGGGGAAGTGAGTACCCTGCTCTGCTAAGTAGATATGACTTCATCCACAGCATTTTGTCTAGTAAAAATAGATTTATTCTCTTTTTGCATGTTAATTTGATTCAGTGCTGAAATCATTGAAGCAAATGCAGCAGCCCCAGTTGCTTTCAGCTTGGGATCATGTTCTCAACGATGCTGAAAGAGAAGAAATGTGTTAAGCTACACTAAATAAAAGGAGGGGCGGTGCAAGTGTATTGAAGACTCAGTCTGCTCGTTTGATTTGTAAGCGTATGAAGTGGCCTGCCAGGTTCTTCAACGAAGTACATAAATTGCTGACGTCTTGGTTATGTGTTCTCTGGGTTTGCTGTTATCATTGGAAGCAGTTTTATCAGCTTTCAGTCCCTGCGGTACTTCAGAAAGTTGTAGGAATGTAAAGCTATTGGAAGGTCATTTGCAGTCTTACCTCCAGCAATTACTGGTTTCTGTCAGCTGTTATACTGGTGTTGAGATGCAGCGTAATAGTTGGGCAGCGAAAGGGGAGCTGTTTTGGAGGTATTCTGGAAGGGAGGCAAAAAGCATGGTGGTTTTCATGTATAGGCAGAAAGACGTTTCACTGTCAGCTCTGAATGCAATCCCTCTATTACAGTGAGACACAACGACTCCTTGGTGATGGAGACTGCTGACAGAAAGGCAGGCAGTTGAAAATAAATCTTCACCAAAGATTTCATAGGCAACTGGCAGCTGTCCAGGTGTTCTTCCAGGGCCACGGAGTAGGCACATTGAAATACCCTTGGGTTTATTCCAGTTCACTACGTGGCACTGGAACAAGATCACCAGAGAGGCTCTTCAGCCTCCACCATTTGGAGATTTTCAAAACCAGACTGGTTACAGCCCTGAGCAAACCTGGTTTGATCTCACAGCTGATGCACTTTGAGGAGGAGGTTGGAGTAGATGACCTCCTGAGGTCCTCTCAATTGTCCTGTGGTGGTCTCCTGAGTAGGCTCTGCTTTGAAGTGGAGGGATTGATTAGAAGAGTAGTTGGAAGAAGAGGTTGTCAGAATCCTCGTCTGACCTTTGAGTCAACACAAAGTTACTTGTGCTGACATCAGAGTTCATTCTGGTTACGCATCCGTGTCACGCGTATTTTATAGTTACGCCACAGTAAATCCTGACCTACCTTCCACTTCAATTACTCAAGCCCAAGCTTGGGGTGGGTCTCAGCCCTTGTAAAGACAGTGTCTTGTTATGCCGTTGGAATTGTGTTGTCCCACTAGAAACGGGGATAGCTCAGGTCTGCTTATCTCCTGCCACTTGGCAGTAGACACCTACAGTTCATATGTTCTCCAGTGAGAGACAAAAATATTTAATTGTTACCCTTTTCCTATCACAAACCCTTTGAGCTCAGTGTTTACTGACAGTAAATAGTTAAAGAGCAGAGGGCAGGTACCAATGGATTAGTAACTGTAGGGCACTTCTAAGTTAATTGCTGCAAGGAATTCCACACCCCCCCCCACCCCCCCCCCCCCCCCCCCCCAACCCCCCCCCCTGGGTTTTTTTCCATGGGATATAGATGATAAGCTAAAAATGCAGCACAGGACAGATTGTGTGAATTAACGCATCCAGCTTACTCCAGACTTGTTAGTCACTTGCTAGGAAACATGCTTCTTACTTCCATTTGTGTCCTGGACAGGGATCAGAGGATTTCAGATCAGTTCTGAATTGCTCAAGGAACAGTTAAGTTCCTGAATATGGTAGTTAAAAACGTAGTCTTGCATCGTGTGTTTGGGGGTGTCGTGGACAGCGTGTAACGACTGGGGATTCTCCTTGAGAAATGCCAGATTTAATTTCTGGGGCAGTCAGACCATGGCCAAAACTGGTGATGCACCCTTCAATACAAAGTCTGGATTGCTTTGATGGAGAGGTCTTGGTAGGCTTTCAGTCGGGTTGTTCTCCTAAAATATTGTATTTCTTCTGTCGGACTTTGAACAATGTCTTGCAATACCTTCCTGCAAGGAGCTCCAAAGGAAGATCGATGCTTGACTGTGTGCAGGACATCTTGTGTCCTGAGTCACTGAGTTACACCCATCACTGCGTATGGGTGCCTCATGTTATCTGAAGGTGGTGGTGAGAGGGAGGAATCACAAGCTACAGTTGGTGCTCTAGGAAGAGCTGGACCTCATAAGATCTGCAGAAGATACCTCTTCACTCAAATAGATCCTTGGAGAGCCATATGTGCATAGCTGTGAGAGTTTTGGATATGATGTGGTGCAATGACAGGGAAATGACTGGTAAATACTAATTGGGAGAGCAGCCCATGCCAAAAAATCCCTTGTGATCATGTTACCTTCTCTTCATGCAAAATATTTATGGAGTTAGAGCCAAATACCTCAGTTGAACTTACCATAACGATGTGGTCATTATCCAGTGACTTCAAGAGGAGCCATAGCTGCCTGGCAGCCCTCAGACATGCTGTTGTGTTGCCTCAGTGACGGCGAGGTGGTCAACACATCACCTCCACCTGAGGAACTGCTTTAATCCACATTTTTACCTTTTTTCTTGATTTTGAAATTTAAACCCTCCCTTTTGGAAACATCCGTGCTTTTAAATGTCAAAATTCTGAGTTCAGCTGAAGATACCAGTATTTAAAAATCTAAGCATGTCTAATTGAAACACACTTGGCTTTTGTTGCACATGTAGGCTCTGATGTTGATCACCATCAGCATTTCGAGACACTGTTCTGAATTTCTAGTCCTTTTTAAAATTAAAAATTGAATATATGACCCTAATGTTAAGAAAAAAGTTATTAAATAGATGCATGTCATAGTCACTACAAGTTTTATCTTTGAGCTGTTTGGTGTACCTAGGAAAACACTTGCCATGATTAATTACCTTCAGATAAACTTGGCAGATTGCTCTATAAACATAAAAAGCCATGGCAATGTTGTTTGTAAAGTTTCCCTGTTGTTTCCAAGATCTGACAGCCAATATGTGGTTGAAGCCCAAGAAATACTGAAATCTGAGGTGGGGGCATAGGGGGGCTGTCCATGGAATGTGCTGGTCACCCGCGGGGCCTGTGCTGCTCTTGTGAGGTGGTCTAGAGGCTCTTCAGGTTCTCCTTGATAATAACATTGGAGCTTGATCCTGAATTCATGGTTTATCTCACAGTTCCTGACAATGTAAATATACTTCTGTTTGAAGTTAGAATCATATACTTAGACTGGTTTGGGTTGGAAGGGACCTTTCAAGGTCATTTAGTCCCAACCCCCTGAAGTGAGCAGGGACATCTGCAACTAGATCAGGTTGCTCAGAGACCCAGCCAACCTCACCTGCAATGGTGCCAGGCATGGGGCATCAACCACCTCTCTGGGCAGCCTGGGCCAGGGTCTCACCATCCTCAGTGTCAAAAATGTCTTCCTTCTGTCCAGTCTATATCTCCCTCTTTCATTTTAAACCATCACCTCTTGTCCTGTCCCAACAGTCTGTCCCCATCTTCCTGACAGGCCCTTTGAAGCCCTGAAAGGCCCCAAGAAGGTCTCCCCAGAACCTTCTCTTCTCCAGGCTGAACCCCCCCAGCTCTCCCAGCCTGGCACCCAGCAGAGGGGTCCCAGCCCTCCCAGCATTGCTGGGGCTCCTCTGGCCCCGCTCCACCAGGTCCCTGTCTCTGCTGTGCTGAGGCCTCCCGAGCTGGCCCCAGCACTGCAGGGGGGTCTCTCTCTCTCTCTCTGTCCCCAGAGCCCTGGGAGCAGAGGGGCAGGATCCCCCCTCCCCTGCTGCCCACGCTGCTGGGGTGCAGCCCAGGGTGCCAGTGGGTGCTGGGTGCCAGCGCACGGGGCTGGCTCAGCTCCAGCTTCTCCCCCCAGCACCCCAAGTCCTTCTCCTCAGGGCTGCTCTCGATCCCTTCACACTCAGCCTGGGCTGATACTGGGGATTGTCCTGGTCTAGGTGCAGAATCTTGCACTTGGCCTTGTTGAACCTCATGATGTTCACATGACCCCATTTCTCAAGTTTCTCCCTCTAGATGATGTCCTGTCCCTCAGGGGTGTCGACTGCACCACTCAGCTTGGTGTCATCATTAATTGGAACAAATTACTTTGAGGATGAAATATAGGATTAGAAGAAATACTAGAAAAAAGACCCTGGAAAAATACCACTCGTCTCCTCTTCAGTTAATTCTTCACATCCAGAGATTTATGGGGGAAAAGCTGAAAAGCACAAGCAATGTGCTCATGGACCAATCCCAGCCTTGCACAGCAGCTTTACTTAACTTCCATGGCAATGTGCAGGCGTGTGGGCGGTTTTCATTTTCACCATTGAAATTGTTTCCATTTAATGCCCTTAAGCAATTGTATGACTTATGGCGCAATAGAAAAATGACCCTCAAATAGCCTTGCCTGATTCTTCACCCCGGTCGCTCCCAGCTCGACGTGGCCCCACGCGTTTCATGTGGTGCCCATGTGCCCCCGCGTGCCTGCGCGCTGGCTCCCGGCAGGGTATGTTGTGATCCCCTGGCCTCTGCCCACTCGCATATCTAAACGTTTTCATAAGGGGAACCCCTTTGTGTTAGTCATCTGGTTGTCAAACAAGACCTGGCTGCGATCCTGGACCTGGCACTAGATGAAATATGTGCACTTTAAACATTTCATACTTAAACTGATGGGAACGGGCAATTCCTTGGTATGTTTTCTCAAGGTTTTTAAACAATAAATGTCAACCTAAGCACAAAGTGAGAGAGATTTCAGATTAAAGGGACGGGGTTTGCTTAATGTTTGTAAAATTACTTAGTCCCAACCTCCTTCGTGTTTCTTAAAACAACGAACAAGGAAAGGCTGTGTTGGATGCAACGGGCACTTTTGTCAACACGACTTTTTCCTTTAGTAGCATGATAGAAAGATTTCAAAAATAGATCTTTCTGATGGATTCATGACTTGGCATTCCCTAGAGAATCTAGTATTCTTCCAAGCAAAGCTAGAGGTTTGTGTTAGAAGACTAATAATGACAGTCAAAAGAGCCTTTCATCCCCAGGATAACTAAAATATTCCTTTGTTTATTTTTCGCCCTTAATTACTTTTCCTGTCTTGTTTTAATCTGTAGTGCTGAAGCTTGTCAGCACCTAAAGACTTTAGTTTAGGAGAGATGTCTTGGGAGCATGAATAAAAGCAATTTTCATGTAGTGTCTCCCTGTCATGACTGCTGTCTAAAGCCCTTCGACTTTTCTTTCAGAAGATCTGATTCTATGCCCATATAAATGGAATAAAACTTAATTGGAATCAGTGGGTTTATATCACTTGTTACCAGGGATGAAGCTTCCTTCTGTAAGCCTGACACACTGTCACTTGTAATAAAAGCTTCTTGTTTCCTTGGGGTCTCTCATTTTGCAAGGAAAAAAAAGTCTCAGGAAGAATGATCATCTCTGAACACTTGTCTTGATTTTGACATAGTAAAATTTTCAAACTATTTAAAATGTAAATTTTAGACTTTGCAGCTCCATGTGAGGAATTGCTCCAAGTAAGAAAATGAACCGTCTGTTTGGAAAATTAGTTCTCTAACAAATTGCTCATAGTCTTTTTATTTTTTTGAGTAAAATGATTTCTTGAAACATCCAGCATACACTTTCCACTGGTATAAGCTGGCACTGCCATACACCAGAGAAGTTTGTCATAAGGCTTCTAAGAAGCCTTGCTGTACCATCTCTTGAACAGAGCTGCAGAGCTAGTGTGACCTTTAGGCTTTCATTTTTTCACACTTGTTTCTTTTGTCCTTCATCTGACTTGTCAGCTCAGGTGCAAGCCCATGAGTTTTTCACTGTATGGTTTTGCCTGTATGACAGCTAGCCCAAGGACTTTGCATTTGTGCCACCTTGGGTAACATCTGAACACCAGTAACATGCTTTCGTTGTCTTTTAGTGGAAACAATGGTTGTTTGCTGTTGTGTTGTCTGAGTGAAGGAGAGGGATGCTCTCAGGCAACTTTTGAAGCTTTTGGCCAGGTTCAGCCAGGTTTGACAGAGAGGGATGGTGACCACTTTCTCTGAGGACCAAGTGGGACGGAGACCTGGCCACTGCTGCAGCTTTAAGAATGTTAGAGCTTGCAGTTGTGGGCATTATTTTCTTGCTGGGATCAGGGAATCCACGCAGGAGGAGATTGTTCCAGCTGCAAGAAAAGCCTCAAGGAGCGTTCACGGCTACTGTGAAGTCAGAAGTGTGTACCGAAGTGGGCGTCACTGGTTTTAGCACTCGTGAAGCTATCTGCCTGGCTTTTCATGGTTTCTGGTCTGCTTCTTATATAGACAGACCTGAATAGTGTATTTTGAGGCTGCTATGTGCCCTGCTGATCAGCAGAGTCAGGGGAACGTGTCAGTACTCAGCAGCCCAGAAATTGCTGTACTGCTGTAGTTGCCCAGCTATTCAGCAGTTTCATGGAATCATTTTCACATGCAAGCATCAGGACACTGATTTGTCCTCTTGTTCTGTATAAATCTGTTGAGGATGGTTGTCCTTGTCTCTCTAACCTCCGTGCCTCTAGGGCTGTAGCACAAATATGGGTGTATCTACCAAACTTGGATGGATGCAGCCACTGATGTTCTCCTGTCACACTTCATTTGTGTGGCTTACCTCATGCTGGTGGTTTTGGTGATCTCAAGTGTGGGAAGACACCTGTCAGGGAAACACTACTAAATATTATACAGGTGTCCTCATTCCATTATTTTTTTTTCCTCTTCCCCTCTCGTCCCCACCTTAATACTCCTTTAGTCCATGCTGGCATCAGTTGATGCCAACAGAGAGAAGTTAACTCCCGGAAACGCCTTAAGGTGCTTGTGCATGATTCATTTTCTTAATGCGTATGTAATCTATAACGAGCTTTTGAAATTTTTTTAAGCCCATTTGAAAACAGTGCCATGAGGACATTTTGCAGTTGAGCAGTCAGAAGTTACTGACTGTTTTAGAAGGTTGCTACAATGAAAGATGTCAACAAAAGCTGTTGCAAAGCTGAGCTTTCACTTCACAGGGCTTTGCGGAGATACATTCTTGGGTCTGGTTCATATGGACTCATTCCTCCGACTTTCTCTTTGAATTTGGCAATCAAAGGCATTTTAAAATTCTAGGTCAAACTTATTAAAAAACACGGAATCTCACCTGGTTTCAGCTCTCTAAATCACGAGAAACAGTAAATCTCCTGCACTGGTTTTGATACAAACCTATAAATCTTGGGGTGGGTGTATTTGAAGTTTGGCCCAGAACCTTTCTGTCCGGAGTCAGCATTGCTCCAAAAGTTCATGGCTCTTTTTCTCAACAAGCTTGTGGGTATGTTGGGTTCCAGTGACATATGGAGCATGTCATATTTCTGGGGAGATTGTAAAGATAGCACCCAGCTTTCGGATTTGGGATTTTCTGAGCAGAAAGCTACATCTCTGAGACTAAGCCCACCTGCATGACCAAAGACAGCCACATTCCTTCAGGGGAAAAGAACTCCAGACATCCTTCCTCTCTTTCTCTCGTGTACCAGGGCAGCCCAGGGAGCCGTCTCCCCGCTCCTCCCCAGAGGAACAGGGGCTTTCCTGGAATTCCCGCCTGCCTGCGGTTTCTTAACTAGTCCTGCAAAAATGTATTTTTTATTGAATGTTATTCCAACCATAAAACTTTTAAGCTGTTCAAATACTTTCCTTTGTACTGTAGACATCTGAGACTCTTAGACATTAACAAGTAAACGTACTTTTTTTTTTTTCGACTGCTTCAATCTGCTAAGTAGTTTTCTTTGGACTGACCTCCCCAGTCTCGTACCAGAGGAAACATGACTGATCTGATACTGTATCTCCTCAGTCTCTGTCTCCTCAGATTGTAGATGTGTTTTACTTTGTATTAAAAAGGGGACTTTATTTCATTGCAACTCATTTACTCACTCAAGATGTAGAGACCCAAAAGGTACCATAGAGGAGCCTTTTAAAAGCTGTGAAGATGTGGTGCTGAGGGACATGGTTTAGTGGTGCCCTGGCAGTGCTGGGTGAGCAGTTGGACTCGATGATCTGAAAGGTCTCTTTCAACCAAAATGATTCTATGATTCTATTTGATTCCTATATTAAACCTATAAATCTTGTGGGAATAGAGTATATACTTCAGTAAAACTCAACTGTAAGATTTCAGGAGATGAAATTTCTCTTTTTCCATAGTTATTTTAATAATAAATATAAAGTGTGCTTTGACTCCTACCACCTCATGTCTACACTCATGCCACTATTGACTTTACTGACTTTGTGCTTTTGCATTGTTATTTGCATAACGGCCTCATCTGAATTTGCCCCTCTGTTGAATTGTGCTGCACATTACAAATGGCAAGCGAGTGTTCCTGCCCCAGATTCTTTGAGACAGAAAAAGCCTTGGAAGAAGTAAACAGCATTATTGAGGTTTGGTGTATGAGGAGGTGGCGCAAAAATAGCTTAACTTCTTCTGGATCCAATGGAGAGCCTTTGACTGACCTGGTAAATTATACACCTGAGTTGGTTTGGAGGCACCTAAGTAAGGGATTTGATTTTCTGACATGCTGAGCTTTCCTAAAATGGGCTCTGTGCCTGGAATTTCTGGAAAGCCATCCTTTTCTGGGGTTATGATGGAATCAGTTTTCCCTGACCTCTCTCAGCCCAGGCAGTCATGTGTTCCCATGGACCTCCTTCCCTCACAGCTGCTGAGGCTCGCTCAACACCCAGTGCATGCTGAGGCTATGGAAGTCAGGTGTGTGACACCTCTTCATCTGGGCAAGTAACTTTCAGAACTGAAAAAAAAAAAAAATCTGAAATCATTCCTCTGAGCACGAGTGAACCATTCTCCATCATGAAAGGAGTAAGTTAAGGAGATAAGGGATGCAGACCCAACAGAGCACGTAGATTTTTAGCCTGCAGCAAGGTAAGCCAAAATAGTTTTCCTTGGTTCTACTGGACAGAATGGCAAGAGGTGGGTGATGCCTTGGGCCTGTGTTTGTTGTTTATTCCCATTTTGTGTCTATAGTCAAGCTGTAGTGTTGCCTCCCTATGTAGCATAACCCAGAGCAGGGATTCTTTGTGCACATGAACTGATTTCTTCAGACTTTAACGTAAGAGGGTTCAAGTCTCCACTGTAATAGACAATGAAGTCTTTAATATCTACCCTCATATAAACAGAATATATGTTCATTTAACACCTGAGAACTTAAATTATGTTATATGAATTCAAGGGCTGGCCCAGGCTGCCCAGGGAGATGGTTGAATCAGCATCTCTGGAGGGCTTTAAAAGCCTTGTAGATGAAGTAGATGGGGATGGGACGTGGTTTAGTGGTGAACTTGGTAGAGTTAGACTGATGGCTGGACTCGATCTTGAACGTCTTTTCCAACCTGGATGATTTGAAATGAGATATGGTAATTGACCAAATGGAAATAACGATTTATGTTACCCTGGCTGCACTAAACTTCAGAGACAGTTCCCCTTTGAAAATAATGTTAGAAACTGCCCACAGCCGTCTTGTCAGTGGATTATTGTGGATTATTACTCCCCTTCCAACAGATTCATAACAAGTTTTTGACCAGAAATGAAGGTGGAAATGGGGACAGTGTTTTCTGTTCCCTGCTCTCTTTGAATGTATCTTTGCAGAAAATAGCTATCTGTGGCAGGGGGATGCTTACTTTACATCAGGCATTTATACGATGTCAGGAGTGAAAACACACACTTTCAGAAGTCACCTTCATGAGTTACAGGTACACAGGCAGGATCTGGGGAATTTTATCTTAATAACCCAGCTTGTTTATAGCAGTGACAGACCAGAAATTAAAAATTGAGCATCACCAAAACTATAAGTGGAAAATTTGGAAAGGAGTATTGACCGCTTCTGGCTATCACAGAGCTGACTCGAAGTGTTTAAACAGCAGGCCTTAAGCTATGTACAGGAGTTTGGTTTTAGCACAGAAATCCTGGAAGATCATGAAGGTGAGAACTTGAGCAGATGTCATACATGATGTTGAGTAGTGGCCATTGCTTTCTTCTCAAAAATAGTCCAGGTTTAAGCATGTAAGCCTTGCAATTATTTTTTCATCCCACAAATGTTAATATTTACTAGGTAGTCAACCTCCAGACTGCAGTGTCTTATTTGCATTGTCGGTGGTATGAATTAGACATTAGCTAAATTAAAATGTTAATCTGCTGCTGCTATAATTATATGACTAGAACTCATGCTTGAGCATGGGTGAGATATTTCTGGTTAATGCAGAAATGTTTCCATCTCCCTTCTCGTAAGAGACTGCACCTCCTGAGCATGGCAGGGTGGGCGCTGGGTGAGAGCGCAGATCGTGGGACCTCTTCTCCTGAGCAGGGTAAGGAATGCAGGAGCGGGTCTCAATGAGTTGTGATTGTGTGAAGCCTCGGGGGTTGGAGAGTCACCAAGAGTCATCCTCTGTGCACAAGCTCCCCCTTATGGAAATGAAAAATACTAAACAATGCTCTTTTATTTTTTCCTCTGGAGTTGGACAGGACTAAGAACTGATTTGTGTGAAGGAACTTCTCTTGACTACAGTAGTGTTTGGAGACTCAATGTTTGACGTGCTGATGATTTAAGGAATTGGCTTATCCTCCCCATGACACACAAGCGGTGAGGTGTGTGCACGCTTCTATACTCAAAATGATCTGTGCTGCTTTCCAGGCTGGAATTTCTCATGGCATCATGGTAATGAGAGGGGAGAGAGGCTCTTTGGGTAGCAAAAGGAACTGGGATATCTCAGTGAGAGTTGTAGCTCTACCCTCCTCTGCCTTATGAAGAGCAAAACGAAGTCATGAGGAACAAATAATTTAGGTTTGGAATAGTTTTTATACCTGCTTATGAGGACATCTTATGATGTATATTTTGAGTTGGATCCTGATGGTGGAATTTCACCCTTAGTTATGAATAGTAAGATGCTTGAAGTTTTGATGAGAGATGCTGCCTGTGGGCTCACATGTTACCCAGGTGTGTTCAGTAATCTTGTGTACTAATCTTGATAATTAAACTTAATCTCATTAGTATTAAACATAATGAAGGGGGAAACTGTACTGGAGAAGTGGACAGAAAAGCTGTTTGTTTGTGGTGGTCTGGGGCAGTTGAAGGTAGCTTATTGATTTCTACCTTACCTATTTTATGGACTTCTGGACAGATTGCATGCTACAGAGAAGTGGGGCCAGAAATAACCAGGGAATGTGTGTGGCCAGGACAGAGGAACTGGTTGGCTCTTTCTATTCTTGAACACTCTGGCTCCTCTTCTGGTGATCTAGACAGCCAGCATGCACTGCAGTGGCATGGACGATGCTCAGGAATTCTGACTGACTGGGAGAGAGAGATGGACCAGTTGTTTTTACGGGAGTGTGTAAAATGCATCAGCACAACATGAAAATCAAGAACATTATGATAAGTGTTGCTGGTGTAGGAGACTTGTAACTGAGCCTGCAACATCCGAGAGCAGTGGTTATATCTGAAGTCCTCTTTGGGGTGACCTGAACACATTCTGCATAAAGCTTTTATGTACCATAGTTCAACCTGAAAATCAGGTTGAAAAGTTCATTTTGAACCTTTCCTATGGCTACAGCAGGGAAAGCAGATTGAGGGTTTTCTATTAAAACAATTAAAATTCCCCACCAATGCTGGCTGTGTGCATTGTTACAGCTTTCTTCACCCATTGCCTGAGCGCTCTCTTGCTTGCCAAGTATCAAAAGACCGACCATAAAAACTACTCACCAAAACATACCTTGGTGACCTTTACAGACATGGTGACTTATTGGTGCTGAGCACCAGCTCTCTGATCAGGTCTGATCCCCCTGCTGTGACTTCCACTGCAGAGCTGTCCCTCCTGGAAAAAAGTGTGTTGTGAGCATATGTATCTTCATGCTGGTGAGGAACTAACCCGGTGTACACCAGAGAAAACACCTTGGGCAAGCGAGTCAAAATTGTATCCTCAGTTAACTCGAAGCTCAGCCTGTTGAGAGGCCAGAGAAACAAGAACTGTGACAGCCTGGGGTGCTCACCTGAGCCCAGTCGAACCCATTTAAACCTTTTTTTGGCTAGTAACTGTTAAAACTAGGCAAGTGGATTTCTGATCACTTCAGAAATAGAAAGGCAGATACCAGGAGCTGGGTTTATCTGCCCGGAGGTGATGCATTGATGTAGTACCTGGTTATCCCAAGGTCCAGCAGAAGGCCTGTGAAGCCATTAGTGCTGCTGTGCCTGTGGTTAAAAGTGGGAAGAAAGCTGGAAGGGGACAAAGCATTTGTATGAGACTTATAATCTACGTGATTTTCAATTATTTGTTTTAACTAAATGGGTTTATGACACTAAAACACTGCTGAAGATTTGCTACCTGCTTCCTGAGCTACGGAGATGGGAAAAGCTCTGACATTGTGACCACTTTGCCTGTAGAGTTTCCAAGTGCACTTCTCCCATCGTTACTGAGTTACTCTGAAATACCTGTATAAAACATCTTCCAGCTTTGAGAATTTTTGCTGTCCGTGTGATTCTCTTTTTACACTTTGTTTACTGGTATTCTAAAATGAATTTGTTCAATTTGTGTCAATTTAAGTAACACTTCTTTGGTAGACCTCATTCTAACCAGCGCACGCACACAAAGAATCCCGGGCTTTCACAGTTGCAGCAGGTAACACATTGAAATGTGGTTTGTTTTGGAGGAGGGGAAGATAGCGTAGTACAGCTAGAGCCAAAATACGTCTACTAGATGTCTGGGATTCAGTTCAAGTCTTGGCGGATAATTACTCTTCTCTAATTCTGCAGTAGTTTAGCCGACTTTCAGTGTTATGGTGCAGGGTGTGATGGAAGGAGGGAGGCTCCTACACTGGTGTAATTGTTCCCTTCTCTGAGCAGAGGCTGAAGAGCCCCTTAATGCTGTAAATAGGGCCAGGGGATGGTTCCCTGCGTAGGCAGGAGGGTTGTAGGTCTGGGAATCTGCGACCCATTTGTAAGGCAGGACACGCAATGCCGAGGTGCCCAGCAGTGCCTGGCCGTGCCCGGTGCTCAGCTCCAGCAGCATTCAAGTCAGGCTCATTATGCCTGACATCCTTCCCTCAGCGCTAATCATTTTTCCATTTCAACAACGGCTGTTTACAGCAGCTGCTGCCTTATGTTTGGTTTGATCCCGGTCCAGATTTTACAAGTGATTAAAATGCTGCTAATAAAGATATTTTAGCTAGGATTTACATGTTGACTTGCCTTTTCCAGCTCCAAAAGATCTTCCTCGTCTGCCCCAACGTGGCTCGTTTGCCATTTCTAGGGTGACCTGGTAGTCCTCCATCCCCAGCAGCCAGCCTCCCCTGGGAGCACTGGGAAGGTGTGGGGAGTGGCTGAATTCTGGAAGGAATCCTGGTGCCCTTGTATGTGCACGATAGGGAGATTATCTTACACACATTCCCCTGTACGTTCCCTTGGTTTACCACATACTCGGCTGATTCCTCTCGCAATGTTATAATTGCATTCATATGGTCTAATAGCAGTGGCAGTTACAAAAATGTCCAGATAAAGGCCGTGCCATCATCAAGGGTTTTGATGCAGCCTGTGTCCCCAGTCACAGCCAGGCACTGGAGTTATGGAACAAGGAGAGTTTTCTGCCCTGTGGGGTTTGTTTGGTTTTTGTTTTTCAGTCCTTTGGGTTAGAAACCGGCAGGTTCTCAGGGGCGATGGAGGTGAGCACAGTTCTCATGCTGTGCTCCCTCGTGCCCCGTGAAGCTGGACGCGTGCGCCAGGCTCCAGGGAGCATCCCGTCACCTGCCTTTGGGTAGGGTTTGAGAGATGCCCAGGGCTCGCTGGCAGGAAGGAGGAGAGCAGCAGAGGGTGCTCTGACTGCACCAGCCGCCGCAGCGCCCGCCAGCCTGGGGAGATGGATGGAGGGTTGTGCAAAGCAAAGCAGCACGCTGAGCCGCCTTCCCTTTCTCACCGCGCTCTCCTCAGCCCCACCCTCTGCAAATGTAAACTCTCCCTTCTGGACTGGAAAAAAAACCCAAAAAACAAAGAGAGTTTGGGCGGGTGCCAGAGAGCAGCAATGGGCTCGTGGGTTGGCATCTGGCTGTGATGCTCGAGCAAACCAGTTACCTTGGAGGAGACTGAGTGGGAGTGCAGAAAGTGCACAGTGTGACTCAGGCATTTTTAGTTACTGATCGAGAATAAAGCAAAGCCCAGGGTGGGTTTTGTTCAGCTCTTCATTCATGTTTGTGGCTACACGGTCATTCCATTGACTTGGCTTGAGTGACCCTGAATATGGTCACTGCTGTAGGAATAATGGTTGTGAAAGGCAAGGTAATGTTAATGAAAACATAAGGAGAGATAAAATTCTTAAATAAAGATCCAAAATACTGTAAAGGAAAACATTGTTGATTTAACATTTATTGACATTTTTTGCTGGAGGCTGCACATTTTGACAAACAAAGCACAGGATTAAGGTTGGGTTTCTGTGGCAGGTGATCTGCTGGTTTGTTTTTTTATCACCTCACATCTCCTTCCTCTCTCTTTTTGTCTGTCACACCCATTTATATTATAAACCTTTTAATTGTGCTCTGCATATATCCACAGCATGGCTTGATTGAGGCCTGACTTGAATTATGTCTTGAACTGCTTATACGGTACTAATTACATTAATAATAATTGACTTCACTGGGCTTTGGATCAACCTCAGAAGGAATAAATTTGCATCTCATTACTTACCCTGGTGGAGTTCTGCATGTACTCTTTCTGCAGATGATGGGGAGGCTGGACAGGGGCTTGTCCAGAGATTGGCAGAGGACCCCTGCGTGGTGGCTGCAGTGGTGGATGGTACAATTCCAGCCTCTGGTAGGACTGGAATGACGGGATCCCAGTTTCCATCAGGTTTGTGCCATGGTGCTGGTGGATGTTGCTGTCTGGCAGGTACAATTCCAGCTAAAGCTTTTGTGGCTGACATGAAGCTTGAGAGATCTACCCACTAAGGGGTCTAGGCATGTGAAACAGGTTATTTCACAGTAGAAGCTCCCTCTCTTGAATTTGATGAATCAGAACTAAAGATACAGAGTAACTCAAACAGATGGTTTGGGTTTGCTGCAGCAGGATTTGGTAGGCTGCTGTCAGCCTGTGTTCAAGAGGTTAGTTAATCTGAATGTCTTCTCTTCTTGGAGAAACACTGACTCCATCAAGCCAGGCAAGGGATTAGTTGATTCAGTTAGAATTTTGTAGATACAGAGTTGTTGGGTCAGGTGCTTGCAACTGTATTTCTTCTGTCTCACTGAAATACTTCAGCCTCTCTATTACCCTGTGGTGTTGCCTGAACCCCCGCAGTTACCAGTGGAGAAAAATACGCATCTCAAGGGAGGCTTCTGGAGACAGAGATTCTTTGGGAATGAAGGTACTGTAGAGTATCTGCACAACAGCTAATATTGAAGTCAGTGATATCATCTCTTAGGGTCCAAAAAAAAAAAAAAGCTGGAGCTCTTTTGTGTTTGGTTTGTAGCATGCATACAAACACTGCTCTTTGATATCCGCGGTGGTCTAGGGGGAAAATGTGCTGGAAGAGAACCTTTGATTTCAATATTATGATGGAAAATATGTATGTTTCTAGTTCCCAGGACAGAGTGAAAGCAGGGGAATCGGGATATAAGGAACAGGAGACAAGCAGAAATCAGAGGAGGAGGAAAGAAATGTGAAGATAGAAATATTCAGCTGTTTGCAGTTTTGTTTTCCTGCAGTTACACCTAGGAACTAGCTCAAAATCAAAGGGATGGCCTGAGAGTGCATAAGGGGTGTTTAACCCGGGGAAGGATGAGTGGCAGTGTTTGGGGGAAAGCTCTGGGCAGTTCTAGGCTGCCTGGGTACGAACATGAAGAACAGCTACAGAGATGTGGGTAACAGTAAGAAACAGCTGTTAGCAAGAGAGAAAGTAAGTGAGAACTTAAATGCACCAACTGAGATGCATTTTTTTTTTCCCCCCTAATAGGTCATGGCCAAGAGAGCACTATCTCCTTTTAGCATTAAAGATCTGAATTTTTACAGAGTTGCATTTTTTCATTCAGATGAGGACACAGCATTACTTAGGGTCTGTTCTGCAAACATGGATCAAAACCTCTATTAAAGGCCATTTCCTGGAAGTGCTCAGAAGGAACAGCCTAATCAGTGCTTCATGGACCCAGGGGAGTGGAAAATTTGTGTGCTGTGATGTTTGTTGTGTGTTTAATATAATGAGCTACTTAGTGGTATTAAACCTTTGAAGATGTTTGTAGCTGTTAACTGGTTAAAGGCAGGGTGACTAAGACTGTGAAAGGTGTCCCAGCACTGGTTAGGTTGGTGTCTGGAGGGGAGATGTCCAATGAAAAGACCATCCCTCTTGGGTTAGTTAAAAACATTGCTTGGTCTGGCCATCACCTCCTGTATCTTGATTTTTCAAATGAGCATTATTCTACTAAAATACACTGAAGCCCTGCCTGATCCATATCCATCAGAAAACTTAAGTCTGTATTCCACTAGCTGGTAATATATGACCTTATCATATGATGGTTGCTGGGTAATGATGTTTTGCCCCTCTTATCTCTAGTACCTTCTCCTGAGGATCTCGATGTACTTTCAGTGAATTTAATCTAGCTGCTCTTTTGCGTGCTGAAATTGTATTAACATCCTTGTTGCACGCGTCAAAGAACTGTGAATTGGGCAACGCTCACATAACATGCTAAATCTGTTGCAAAGCACATTACAAAATGTGAATTTTTAATATTGCTGTGGCAAACTCTTCTAGCATGGTGCGAGCTTCCTGCTGGAGCACGGGGAAGAACGTGAATTAACAGCTTTAAGGTGGGTTAGGTGACAGCAGTGGTGACTACTGCCACGACAAATAAACTGTCACACATGAAAAATGCTAATACAAGAGACAATCTGTAGTGGTGCAGGTTTAGAGTACCAAGCTTGAGGTGTTTCGATCCAGGGAGTGAATTAGATTGTATTTCTAGGTTACCTCTGTCTTCCAATTTTGCATGCTCCTTCCTCTGCCCTTTTTTGTCTCATTGGTGCAGACTAGAAACCTTCTAGCTGTTTCTTGTACAGTTCTTTTTTAGGACTCCTACATGGAAACTTGTCATCTTTGTTCTAGGTAAGGAATTTGTTTTTCTCATGAAAATGTTCCAAGTTTTTCATGAGGACACTCACTGAGATCTAAATCTACTGAAAGTTACATCTTAAAGTGGTTCACTAAGCAGACACTAATCAAAAGAGTTATAATTCATTGGCAATTATAAACTCATTCAGCATGTTGACTGATAAGAAAAAATAATGTTAATGGGCTTTCATGCTTGAAATGGTTGAAAGAGAACAAAGTCATTTAACTATATAAAGGTTCAAAGTAAAAGATTTTGCCCTGGCCAGTTTTAGTTTTGACACTCTGGGTTTTTTTTGTTTGTGTTTGTTTGGTTGGTTGGGGTTTTTTTAAGAAAAGGTAAAATGCCCACCAGCTGTAATTCCTGTGCCAGCTACTACCTTGGAGTCCTCGGGGACTGTACTGCTATGTCTTGCATGGAGGAGCCCACACTCTCAAATTGGCATCATTATAAACCAGACCTTCAGTAGACCCAGTTCCCAGGGTGGGACCTGTAACACACACTGCCTGTTGGGCTCTAAATAATAATTTGTCCACGGTCATCAAGTTTCAGCTTCCAGATAGCAATCCTAGAGCTAAGTATGACAAGATGTGGAAGCCACTGAGTTAATGCTTCTGAATGGCCTCCTGATGATGGCCCTGCACATGCAGTCCTCTTCCTGTTGAATATATTTGCAGTTTGCTCCTTAACTCACTTGTGGGCCTTAATTTCTTGTGGGCCAGGAAGATGATGATTATACTCCAGCTCCTGCTTCAGCTGTAGTTCGTGACCTCTTGTTTTCAAATTTCATAAAGCATAGCAAAGTGACAGCCAAACACGAGACGTGCACGTTGCAAGCCAATCTCCTCCTGAACTCGCTTTGCAAGCCGGTTTCAGCCAAGCGTGTTGCGAGTGGAGGGCCCGTAATCTGTGCTGTATGTCTGGGCTTTGATGAGAAAACGTAATTCTATAGCCTCTGTGTGCTGATACGAATCCTCCTGCCTGTGTGGTATGTTGTGAGCCCACGGCCAATATTTTATGATGCAGCTCTCCGACAGCAAGCGAGTGAGTGAGTCATTTCCTCCCATCCTTTAGAATTATACTCTATGCGTTATGGGCATCTCCTTACATACAGTCACCAAGGTACAAGGACATGGTTCAGTGGTGAGTGCAGAAAGACTTTAATCCTCTCTCCAAGTAAATTTGGAAGGTAATATTTTGACAATGTATTTCATCTCCCTTTTGTGAATGGAGCTCTCGGGCCATGGTCGCCTGGTCTCTGGGCATGCCTTTGAGGCCAAATTTGTCAATTGTTTGCATTGCCTGGCTGCGGGGAGTGCCCTGGAGAGCATCTCCATAGTGCTCCATCTGTTATGTCCTCAGGGGGAAGAGGAAAGCATCCTGCCCTTAAAGTGACCTCTGGACACCTGGGTGTGATGTGCCATACCCGCTCTTGGGGGCACTCCAGGCCAGGAGATGGGTCCCTGGCCCAAGAGGCTGACCAGCAGCACCTGAGGTGGGCAGGGTGCCTCTGCAGCAGTGCTCTCATGTGGGGGGTAGCTTTTCGAAATGTTCCCAGCAGGTTTAGTTGCAGTATCTCTCTTGCATGGTTTTGAGAGCTGCCGCAAGAGCCTTGGGAAAATGATACCTGACTTCAGCTGGAGGAGGAATGGATAGTCATGATGTCATCATCATGAGAAGAGAGCTGCAGAGAAGAGTGAGCAGGGATAGGTGTTAGAATGGAAATGAAGATGTGTGACAGGGAAGGAGGCTGAGGAAGAACTTCTCCTGTTGTAGGATAGAAACACTTCTATCTAGTATGATAAGGAAGCCACCTTCAGCCAGCCTGTTGTGATGCAGAAGCACATCCTTTTTGCAGAGCAGGGCTGTGCATCTCATCCGTTTGGTGGACAGACGGAGATCTTAAGCACCAAGAGGACCCTTGGCAAAAGTACACACTAGGTAGAGCACCAGGTTGCCTGGCAGGGATGCCTCTCTAGCAGTGGGAACCTTCCTTTGGAGAGCCTAACATCAAGCTCTTCTTGGCCCCAGTTTACCGGCTGTGCTCCAGCCAGCTGTGGAGCTCCAGGTAGAAAAGAAACATGGCATTTTCCAGGTGAACAGTTATCTTCCACCTGGTAGTAAGCCATTAAATGCCTACTTGTGTTTGCTGCTCACCCTGACACAGGACCATGAGCTGTAGATGATCCATATTTCCTCCAAGGGAGTGCCTCACTATCACTAGCAATGTTGAGGGAGAACACCAGTGCATCCATTTTGGGGGGTTGATGAGCATCAAGCTCTGTGGGGGCAGCCAGCGGTCTCATGTACCAGGGAGCGTGGAACGGGACCAGTGCGTGGTGAGGCCAGTGGGTTGGGAGCATCCCAGTTTGGGCAGTTGCATTGCGCTGCCACCACAGTCGGGTCGTGCCGAAGGAGCAGATGGGGCTGCTCCGCTGGGGCTTGGTTGCCACAATAGCCCCGAGTCACAGCTCGCCGGAGCAGACCCCCTAGGCAAAACACATCTGATTATCGAGTGTGATTTACCCTCCCCAGCAATCTGTGTAATAGTTCATTGGTCATCATGGAAATGTGGGACTTTAAGGTACAGAACAATGCAAAATTTGTTCTTGCAGCGTAAGTCGATTTCCATGTACAAAACCTTCGCCACTCCTGCAACAATATATAAGCCTCTAGCTGGTGGAAATCATGTGCTGTTAGGAGACTACGAGAGATTTATGCCACTGGAACAATGGAAGTCTGTTGTTTCGCTGATATGATATACGCTGAAAGTTTTCCGACTATATATTTAAACAGAAAATGTCTCAAAGCTCTGATATATGCAATAGAAGACTCCTTATGCTGTATAGATTTGTACACTCCATAGGCTGATATGATTGCACCTCTACATCATCTGCTGCCCTCTGTCAGTGCCTGCTGGAGTGCGCGGAGCTGGTCGGGAGGGATAAGGTCTGGGAGGGGACGGTGGGGTTTGCTGCTGAGGGCCTGGAATGCAGTAGGGGGCTGCACGGGCTGCAGCGAGGGGACCCGGTCGGGAAAGGCTCAGCCCAGCCTGGGGGTCGGGGCAGCCTCACACCAGCCAGCTTCTCTACGTGTGGATGATCATTCCTCTTTGGGCTTGCAATGTTTCAGAGTCTTATTTTATATAATTTTCATTCTACATCCAACTTTCTTTGTGTGCCCTATAATTCTTTGCAGAATTATAAAAGAGTTAAACAACAGACTTGCTTGATGAAGAGCCTAAGCTCTTGCTCCTAAATTGCATTCAAACTGGGATTTACTAAAGTCGATCAGGAGGTGAGGACCTTGCAAAAAAGTCTGGATCTTGCTTTTTCATGTTACTGGAAGGTGGAGAAACTCAGTCCCTGCATGGCTGGAGTGGGTTGTGAGTGAGCAAACCCAGAGCTGAAAACTGAGCAACGGGGGAGGACTTTGCATTGCTCCAGTAGGTACAGGTATCTAGGGTCTGGCATCTGATCCCAGACCATCTCAGCCTTTGGGTGAGAACATGGAGCTCAGGCTCCTACAAACCGTGAGAGTTTGTAGAGCAAATGCTGTTCTCTCTCACATCCAAAATAGCGGTAATGGAGTAGCTCAAAGTGCAGATTCCTGCAGAAGTGAGGAGGTTGTGCATCTACCCACTGAGTGCGGGCACTGCTGCCCTTGTGTGGGCATCCAAACTCCTGCCCGAGGGTTGGGAAACTGCATGGGAGAAAGTGCAAAGGGAAGGAGAGAGGAGAAACCCCAGGAGAACTTGGGGGTCACCTGTGTAGCAAGGGGGATTCTGATGTGTGCAAAAAGTTCTGCAGTTGTAGATAACCCTTTTTAATATCCTTGCACATCAGATGATTTTAAAATGGTGATGAGATATTGTGATTTTCTTAATTACTCCAAACACATCACAGCATTTTCTAACCCCACTTCAGGGAATCTCAATGGTCTGAAATTTGTTTTTTAAATGCTAAATTTCTTGTGTGCGTTTCATTGGTGGCTTGCTGTCTGAATGTGAAGCCTTCTGAGCTACTTGGCGTAGCTGCAGTTAGTCAAATGGAATTTTTTTTTTTGTTCTCTTCTGGGTCCATAGTACAGTAGCTTTTATAATTTACCTTATATATTTGCTCCCCTTCATACTTGATTACATAAGTTTGATCATCTTCTTGCATGTAATACTTATATGTGGGATAAATGGAAAATGAAAACTCCACCACCCAGCATATTTGTTTAAAAAATACATGTATGTAGTCATAGGCTGGTGACAGTTCCAAGTGTCACACTTGAGCCTCAGACACGCTGTCTCTCATTCTGCCTACCTGTAACAGAAGCTTACCAGTGATTAGCTATCCCAGGAGCTGCTCTGGAGACTTAGCAAACTCATGGGCATAAAGCGTTTTGGAATCCCTGGAGAGAAGCTGCTCTATTGTCTTTTTTAATAGGAAAGTTCCAGGGAGACTTGACAGTCTCCCAGAAGATGAATTTCTTGGCAGATACCTCCTTGTGGCAGCTCAGTGCAGAACTCACAGAATGGTCACAGAATTCCAGCATGGTGGGGTTGGAAGGGACCTCTGGGGATCACCTGGTGCCACCCCCCTGCTCCATCCAGCAGGGTCACCCAGAGCAGGGGGCCCAGCAGCGCAGTGTCCAGGCGGGTTTGGAATCTCTCCAGACAAGGAGACTCCACAGCCTCTCTGGGCAGCCTGGCATGGGCTCCAACACCCTCACACCAAAGAAACTTCTCCTTCTGCTTAGATAGAACCTTCTGGGTTCCACTTTTTGCCCATTGGCCCTTGTACTGTTGCTGGGCACCATTGACAGGAGTCTGGCCCCATCCTCTTGCCCCCCGGGGCCCTTTAGCTCTTGCTCAGCATTGCTCAGCTCCCCTCTCAGGCTGCTCTTCTCCAGATGAATAGCCCCAGGGCTCTCAGCCTTTCCTGGGCACAGAGACACTCCAGTCCCCTCAGCATCTTTGTATCTTCAATGGAACTCTCTCCAGTAGTTCTGTGTCTCTCTTGCACTGTGGAGCCCAGAACTGGCCACGACTAGCTTCCTTTTCCTGTTTAGTCTTAATGAGAGTCTAGATCAGGGCTCCAGGTCGTTTACAGGCTGATCTATGGCCATGATGTCATATTCCAGCTGGGACATATTTTACAGAGGATTGTACTTGTCACTTCCGTCACGTTTCCAGGGTTCCTGTAGTAATGCACGAGGCCAGTAACAAGCACGTTTAAGCAGCAGTGAGCTAAACTTGGCTCGTCGGGGCAGCCGATGGCACGCGGGGTCTGGCTCTGGGAGTGTGTGCCTCAGCGTGCCGTGTCTTGCTGCTTAACCCATCTCCTTGTCTTGGCAGGTAACACCAGCTGAGAAACAGGCCCATTGTGACTGTGTTGGAGCCATACAAACGTAGTTCTGCTTTGCAGGTAGGGTCTGCCACTGGAGCTACTCGTGCTGGGGACTGCAGGATACTGTGGGAATAGGTGGCTGAGAGACCATTGAAATTACTCAGGCACTCTAAATAGTGTTCTTAACAGGTTTCAGTGGAAAATGTTTACCATATTTTAAATATAATTTTCCATTTGTTGGAATTTTTAGTTTTAGATTTTCTCATTTGATTGGGGGGGAAAAAAAGTATTGTCAGTGAAAGAAGTAATTTTTAGGTGATTCAAATATTTGTAGTGACAAAAAATACTGACATGAAAGTTCCTGAACTCCCAAATGGCAAGCAACCCTCCCCAGAATCCATGTATGAAAAAAGCAAGAAGATAAGCTGCCTGGTCTGGAGAGTCTCTGTTTCGCTAGAGCAGTGGAGTGGTCGGGACTAATGGCAGGGTCCCTGTCATAGGTGAGGGCCATAAGCACTTGGGCTTTGTTTCCTTTAGCTCTTGGAATAGTGTTCGGTTGTGTAGTACCCCGTGTAATACCTACAACAGCAGCCTCTGGGCAATGACAGAACAATCATTGTAACAAAACACTCCATATGGCTTTTATGGCTTTTGAGACTTGTAGTGGCAGCTTCATGAGACTCGGGGTTGAACTAGGGAGACCACTGGTCTGAGCTCTGTGGTGGACAAGCTGCATGGTTAGAGCATTGCTTGGGGTCTGTGGTGATTTCCTCGTGATGCAGATGACTGGGACTGTAAGCAGCTCCAAGAGCTGACCAGGTTTCCCTCCCCTACGAGCTCTAGCAAAATTCCCAGGGGACACATAGGACCTGTCCAGAGTGACTTCCTTGTGTGATCACCTACAGCACGAGTATCACACCCTGATCAAAGTTCTATGTGTTACCCAGACTCATAGCCCTGGAGAAGCACCCAACCTTAGCTGTGCTATTTCTTTTGGGTGGGATATTTCTTCTTTGACCATGCATCTGGTGGCTGCAGCAATAAGCTTACCCTTCAGACCATCCATTTTTGTCAAAATCCACTTGTGTTCCCTCCTGAAGTTTGATTTTTCTGATCTGTCACATGTCACAAGCTTTAAAAATAAGGGCCATAAAAATTTTCATAACGAAGAACATAATTCTTATTTAATATCCTTTTTCAGTATGTTGTTTTTTCTTTCTCAAAAGCCTGTTGGGAACTAACAGTATTAGGATCACCCAGAGAAATTTTAGGCTAGAAAAATTCAGTCTGAATACACTGTTCCAAACCGGGAGTAGATCTGAGGACCTGCAGATCCCACTATTTTCATAATAACCTGAAATACTTTACCTTAGAGCTGCTGCTAAAAATGACCTCCCACATTGCTCTCAGCCCGTCACTTGAAGGTCTGTATCAGCTTTTCTCCCCCAGTAGTTACAAACATTTTGAATGAAATTGCCTAGTCTTAGAAGCCAACGTGTGTAAAAGGCAGCAAGAACTGTGCCGTAGTGAGACAAGGAGTAGAAAAGGTGACTTGGTGGAATAGGACGCGTACCGGGACAGACTGACTTTGTTTTCTTCTTTTTCATATCATTTAAATGTGTGAGCTCTTCACAGTTGCTGCTCTCCCAAGCCTGTCTGAATCATCAGCATGTTGCAACCCTTACTTCACAGAAATGAAAGTGAGATATTTGGGGTTTTTGTTTTTTGTTTTTTTTCAAGCAGCTCGTCTTTCACTTGGGAACATGAGAATGGGGCGAGATTCCCAAAAATGCTCGTCAGCCTTCTCAGAGCCGTGCGCGACTGCGAGCCCCGGACCCGTCGTCCTGCCTTCACACGCATGGATCCTGCTGAAGCAGGGGAAATTTGAGCTGAGCTGTGTTGAAAATCTGTCCAACTCAAGCATTTTAAAGATATTTAGGCCTTACTCCACTCAGCTATTGCAAGACTTCAGTGAGACAGGTTGTAGGTTTAAATTCCCTTGAAACTGGTGACAGGGAGACACTGAGGCATGTTCTAAAATATCCCAGCTCTGCACCTTTATTTAAGTATCTTTAAAATCAGGCTAGAGCTTATTTGCCTACAGTTATGTGGACTGAAGTTTGTATTCTTGACTGCAAGACTATTCCGTTTCACCCTAGATAGCCACAAAATAATAATAATAATGAGATGAGAAGGAAAACTGATGATTCTCTTTACAAATGCCTTAAAGTACATGACTAGGGCAGTGTGTTTCTGTAAGGCTGGGACCTATTCTGCTGTGCTTCTGTGAGATAAGCTATTTGAACAACTTGCCTTGGCTTTTGGTTCCTCACTGGAAGCCCAGCCTTTTTGGTTGGAAAAGATGATCTCCTAAACATATGTCTAATGATTGATTCCTCTGTATATATGTTCAGTGTGTGTCATGCTCTCTTAAGGGAGCAAACACTGCTGTGGTTGAGTCAGCACGATGGGAACACTCAATGGGTGTGTTTTAGTCAATATTTACTAGTAAGACAAAACAACTTTTTGCTCTGGGGAATTTAACATTGTATTTCCCAATATAACAGCTTATGGATGAAATGCTTAGTTAACCCGAGGTTCTTGTAATGCATCACTACTAATACAAACTAAAATCAGTTTCTTTAAAGTATCATTTGAATATGATCTACTACTAATTGTATTTCTCTAGAAGTTCTCCAATGAATGATTTTTAATCATCACTGATGATTTCTACTCACAAGGAAAGGGTGAGAACCTTGGGGCTGTTCAGCTGGAGAAGAGCAGCCCGACAGGGGAGCTGAGCAATGCTGAGCAAGAGCTAAAGGGCCCCGGGGGGCAAGAGGATGGGGCCAGACTCTGCTCAGTGGTGCCCAGTGACAGGACAGGGGGCAATGGGCACAAACTGGAACCCAGGAGGTTCCATCTGAGCAGGAGGAGAAAATTCTCTGCTGTGAGGGTGTTGGAGCCCATGCCAGACTGCCCAGAGAGGCTGTGGAGTCTCCTCTGCAGAGATTCCAAACCCCCCTGGACACTGCGATGCTGGGCCCCCTGCTCTGGGTGATCCTGCTGGGGCAGGGGGGTTGGACCAGGTGATCTCCAGAGGTCCCTTCCAGTCCCCACCATGCTGAGATTCTGGGATATTTCATGTTAATGATCTGACTGCTTCATTAACATGTAATGTCATTCATATGGACAGATAAATTCTAGTTAGAGCATAGACTACTTCCAGAGCTGTAGCATGTGTTTTGCAGCACATTTAATATTGCAGAGCTCACATGAACACCCATCCTCTGTTCCTGACCAGGCAGGCAGCCTCCAGTGCCTTTTGGACTTGATTCGCAATTTCATCTACTCTAGTTACAAAGAAAAGCAATGGTAAGAGAATATTCAAAGTACAGGTTTCAAGCCTAAGATTCATGCCAGTAGCTAATGGACATAAATTGCCTGTGCTCGAGAATATTAGAGGCATTGCTTATCCACAGCTCCCTCTTGTTTTGCTGCAGTCCAGCTGCAGTGTTGGAGCAGGGGAAAGATGTGTTTTACTCAGAGACATGGGTCATTTTTTGTGTTCAATTCAGTTACAGCTCTGTCTCCCTTTTGGGCATAAGGCTGTGTGCCCTCCACACGCTGTGTCAATGTGAGAAGGCTCTTTCTCCTTCCCTCACCTTTGTTCTGATGGGGAGGCTATCCTGGTGGAGTTGTCTTCATGGGAAAAAGGGGCAGCTTATCCCTTCTGTAGAAAAACAGAGATCTTGCAATCAAGGTTTTGCCTGGGAATTAATATTAAATGTGAAAGCATACTGGGGCAGACAACTGTTTTTTGGATCCCTTGGTCTAATCTTAGAACTTTCACAGCCGGTTCCATTCTGTAAAGCATCCCCATGATGTCTTGTGTGCAACTGTGGGACAAGAAAACAGACCTTTTCAGTCTAGTCATGAGGATACTGAAATGAAGCTCCGTGTGACAACATGAGTCTCCTGTAAGTGGTGGTGTTTGTGCATGTGAGTGTGTCTGTATCATACAGGTTTGCTGTTGTCTTCTGGAGATGGAGAAACCTCACCAGGGCGCTGAAGAGGGGTGGGTAATTGGGCAAAACAATGGCAAGGCCACAGAAACAAGCAGCTCGTGCTCTTGGGGGAGCACAAGTCAAGTCATTCTTGTCATCAGACATCCCAGTCACCTGCTGGGATACCTGAGGGAAAAATTAGGGTCGCAAAACACATATTGTTTCTTTTGTTAGAAGTGCCAAGTTTGGTAGAGATGAATTGGCCATCTGTTCCACTCCCAGAGACGTTCTGGCAAGCTGTAAAGCTCATTTTTATATGTTGCCACTTTCCATCAGCGCTAACAAAAGTCAGAGGGAATTGTTTGGGTTTTCCTTAGAACATTCTTCCTTTTGACAATGTGCAACCAAGAGCCTTTTCCACAAAGTTTTGTTCTCTCTCTGGCCTCTCTGTGTTTGCACAAGACATTCAGGTACCTTATCTCCAAGCGAGAGAGTAATTGGACACCTATTTAGGCTTGAAACTAAAACCCCTCAATGGGCTGCCCAACAAAGAGCTCTTGTCCAAGCAAACACTGTTCATCCTGGTGTCAGTCCTTGAGCTGATACAGTCTGTGGGTCTGAGCACGCTTCGTCTTGTAGGACAGTCCATGTGGTTAGGGTCACGGCCTTCTCCCACTGTTGTCCTTTCATGGCACGGATGACACGCTGTGGTCATTAGTCACATCCTAATTGACTGCTGTGGGCTGTAGAGGTATCCTCTAACACACTTCTGAAGCTGCAGAGTGTCTGGATGCTCGAGCTCTTCCTCCATCTGATAAAGTGTCTCTGATTCCATGCGCTCAGCACCGTCACCTCGGATAGATTTATTAATGTGGGAATGTGGAATTTAGCCTGTGTGCATTGTACCTTATATAGCATGATATATTGTATAAATGTACGTTAAATAGCACCTTGCTGTGCTGAGCATGTGTTTATGGTTTTCAAGACGGCCAGTATCACGTAGCTCTGGCATGTGAAAGCATCTCGCTGAGTTCCCACCTTGCCCTGACTGCTCAAGGGCAGGGACGAGGCTGCTGGGCAGGCAGAGCTGGGAGAAGCGACTTTAGTCTCTAAGAATATGAAGCTCCTGTCTGGAGAAATGGATTTGTCTATATTCAGATTTTCCAAATTCCTGTAAATACTTTTAATAATAATTCTTTACAGTATTTTTCCCTTCCTGAATGACTGTTGCTGAATGCAGGCCAGCCAGTGGAATTCTCCTGTGGTAGGTTTCTGTATGTACATTGAAATTCAGCTTTGCTAAACAAAATGACACCTTTAAAAGACATTTCTGAGCTTTGTAAATTTGTTAATGAAGTCTCACTTCATTCTGTTTGATATTCTTTTAATATTGCAGGCAGTAAATGAAATCAAACACCACTTTGGTTCTAACGTTGTAACAGTAAGTTATGAAATATATAGGTAAAATTGCATTGGAGTTTTCTCTTCAGACAGTTTTCTGTGATAGATGTAAGGAAGGGCCCTAGAAATTATCTCTTTTTCCAAAAACCCTTCAGTATTAGGAGGCTTGTGTGTGGTTGAGGTCTTTTGGGAGTTCCTACTCCAGGTTCTGTTCCTCAGCACGGCTTCCCTGTGCCCTGGCTGCGGTCTGCTGGGGGGACAGTCAGGTGAGCTCTGGAGACCCAGCTTCTCCAAGACAAACCCTCTGCCCTGATGGGTGCTCTGTGAAGGCTGAAGCTGCTCAGAAGATGACCCTGCTCCATCGTGCTGGCTGTGACAGCAGCAGCAGAGCTCAATTTGCTGTCAAAAGACTGTAAAGTGAAGTAAGCAGCCTCAGACGAATGTCCTGTGACAACTGTCAGGCCATTAAATGATAGAATAAATAACCCCAGCCTATTTAGATACCTAATTAGCTTCTGTATGATTACTAGAGTATGAAATAATACTCGGGTGCTGGAAAGGAGCCAGGGAATATTTACTTACCCCTCCCACCACTGCATGGATTGCTGCTGGCAGGTAACTAAATCCAATAATTACTAACAGGGAGAAGAAAAAAAAACTAAAACAAGGCATGTCTGCTGTTCTCTCTCCAAACTGATGACAATTCAACAGAAAAAGGGAGGTGAAAGAAAGACTTGGAAAGTGAAGGAATTTGAAACTCTCAGTTTGGGGCACAGTCCCCTCTCCCTGGCTCCTCACCCCCCACCCTGACAGCAGGGACCCTGCCACCTACGATGCAGGACCCAGCGTAGAGGCAGCAGAGTTCTGCACGCTTCGGGGGCATTTTGTTTAAAAATCAGTTTATCTGTTTGAAAAGGAGCTGCCAACTGCTGTAGCTCGGCCTTTCCCCTTACATGCTTGTGACTCCATGGCTTTGATGCAATCAAGCACCTTAATCTTGGTTTTGTGTGTATGTAAGAAAAAGAAAAGAAACAAACTGTGATTCTTCCTTTGCATCTGTCCCCTAGAAAAACTAGGTCTGGTGTACTTGAAACTTGCCTGGCATTAATGAACATCCAAAAGTCGTGCCAGAGCATGGCTGGTAACGCACCAAAACTCTACCCAGTTTTGTGTTTCACCCTGCGAGTTTCCTAGAGCCGATCACAAGGAGCTGGAGCGGGCCAGCAGCTGCAGTGCAAATCTCTGAGATGAAATCCAACACTGACAGCAAAGTAAAGCCCAATGGGTGGTAGAGAAAATCACTGCAGAGGAGCAGGACTCCTCTAAGAAGTGTGTGGTACGTAATATGGACCTGTCTCCTTGGATTAGTTACAGCGGGAGCATTGGCTGCGACTCTGGTTCAAGGCAGGGCTGTGCAGAGCTGCTGGTGCTGTGGTCACTCCTGTCCTTTCTGCCTCTTCAGGGAAGGCATTTCTTTCTCTTAAGTTGTGTGAAGCTGCTGTAGCCAGGAGAGAAGTTGCATTACCCTGCCTTTGACTGAGGTGGGCTCATGCTTTCTGCTCTGGGCCAACAGAGGAGCATCCCAGGCGCTGCCTCTCCCCGAGTCCCAGAGTTACCCTGTGTGTATTTACAGGACCAGGTTTTGCCCAAATGGTATGAGAGACAGCACCTAAGGCTGCTTGAGGAGGCTGGGGAAAGGGCTCAGGAGGGGAACACTGGGTTTGGGTCCGGTGGTGTTGTCTGCTTGGCAGGAATGCAGGAGCTCGGCTGTGTCCCAGGAGGGCACGTCCTTTTTGGGGCTTCATTGCTGCTCTGCCCCTTCCTGCCCTAAGCAATTAATTACCTGTCTCATAAGACTTCACGTTGTGTATTTTTCTCGCTGCCTCACGGTAAGAAAACAATGCTTGGAGTGACAGGGTGGAGACAGCTCTTAACTGTGATGGGGGGAATTGAGGAGCACAAAAAATTTACTGTCCTGCTCATCGCTCTTCTGTGTGGTTACAGACGTACACATGCGTCCGTATTTTATACGGGAGCAAGCCCCACATGTTAATTCTCTCTCCCAATCTATTGAAGGCAGACTTCAACTGCGGTAGTAAATTACACACAGACACATGACACAGATATATTGTCAGGCTACGATTTTTCCACTCTGCTCATTTAATTTGACTCAACAGTGTCGCCCCAGTTTCTGCAGATTACAGAGTCCACACTCTCAATCATTTCTATTGCTCCCATAAGGAGAGAATTTTGCTTTATTTCTTTCTTGTGTGCTTGCACCTGCTGTGTTTTATTGTCCTCTTTAACCCTTTCACGGCACGGGTATGTTCTCTCAAACCGGTGTGCAGACACCAGTGCTGCAGTAGGTAAGGGCTGTTTGGTGGCTCGCAGGGAGGGCTGGGCTCAGGAGGAAGAGGAAGGGAGGCAGAGCAATCTGTGGCCTTGTGTATGCCAGTGCCCTTCTGGTAATCCAACCCTGCACGATAGAAATGTGGTTTCCATTTTTTTTCCTTTGAAATATGTAATGAGAAGTACTGCCAGTACATACTGTATCCCCCTTCTGTCGAGCGCTTGAGCCATTCTCCCCTAGTCTAACAGCTGTAAGTATCACATCTTTTGACAGTGGCATTTGATGCTTAGTTTGCAACTCGGGCTCATATTTCAAAAACAAGAGGGAATCAGGCTGGGGGCTGGTCACCACGTCAGCTTTTTCATATTCTTTTTGTTGTTTGGTTTGCTTTGCTGTCCAGTTAAAAAATCATTTCAATAGCACAAGTTTGACGTTGTCTTTCCTAACAAACCTGTAAAGATGTGCATACAACTTTATAAGACATCCTTTGGGTGCTCACCTGATGGCTCCAGCAAGAAGAGGCTGTTCCTTTGATGTGTCTCAGCTTCTTTTTAAAGGGAGTTTTGAGATGTGTGATCTTGGCAGGGTTTGATGGCTGTGGGAGCTGTAACTCCCTGTGTTCCTGATGCTCTGCTGAAAGCATCCACTCTGCATCCACTCAGAACTTTTGCAGATTGCCATCTCGGGAGGGCTTTGTTGGAAATTTTAAATTACCCTCTCTTGTGTGGTCTCTCAAAAGAATTCAATATATTTTGCAAGTTTACTTAATGCTCATCCATCTAAATATGTGACAAATGGAGGTATAGAAGGTTTACCCTAACTGCTTTTGTTCAAGATGATAGAGCTGTAACCTAGAACAGGGCTCAGCACTTAGTAGGCTCAATGCTCGTATTTTTTCCCCTGCACCTCTTCCCAGTTCTTATTAATGTCTGTGGTTGGTCCTTCCCCCACCGTGTATATTGTTATTCAGTGAAACCAACAGTTTTCCAGAAGTAAAGTTAATTCTTGAGCTTTTCAGCTCAGTGGGAAGGCTTCGTGTGTTTGAATATCGGAAGTAATTGTGAAATGGAGATTGTGAAATTGAATTGTTATGCACCTTCAGTCACCTTTCCCAACTTCCAGTGGGTTTTGTGTGCACTAAATAATGAGTCCATGCAAGTCTAGATTTCAGAGCATTATTTTCAACATCCTGTTGAGACAGGTCTTGGCTTAATATGTATTTGACATATCGGGGAGTAGGGTTTGGTATCTGTTGGATGTGTGTTCCACCCTGGTCCTGACAGGTGTAAGGGACCTCAAGCAGAGCTTTGTAGTTTGAACGTAGACCTATGAGACTGTTGTGAGGTGGGATCTGTGTTCAGGAGGATGAATTGAGGCAAAGGATGGGGAATGCCCATTTCCGAGTAATGCGGAGAGAAAGAGAATTAGTGATGAACAGAGGAGATGTGTAATGGAGCACGCTGGGGAGAAGGGGAGGTCTACAGGCAGGACCAGCACTACCCACATATGATTCTCGTCTGGTGGTGTGGAATTTTAAACCATGGCCATGTGTGCTCTCTGTGCTTCTGGAGCATTGCTCAGAACTTCCTGGGATCCAGAATTCAACAGCCTGACTTTCCTTGGGCTCAGATTCCCGCATCTCTGTGCCCTGTTAGTATTCAGAGCTTGTCCCTCTTCTTCCCAGCATTTTTTGGTGGCAGGTTGTTTAATTTACACTGTGAATGTCCATCTTGTTACCTGTAGGTCTCCAGCCTTGGCTTCTGTTGTTACAGCTCCTGCAGATCATACATCAGAGCTTGTTTTCTGTGCTGTGAATCTGTCGCGTCATCGCTTAAACCACTCTGTGGTTTTCTTGAAAATAGCTCTGCTACTGTCATGGCTAGAAAAAGATTAGATGGTGGGAAGACAGCGTGAGAGCAGGAGCTGAACCCTGCACCAGAAAGATGAAAATTGTGTGTTGGTGACTGCAGAGGTGTAAACTTGTCTGCTCTTTGCAGGTACAGCTTCATCCTGAGCGGTTGCAGTGATGTAAATAGAAGGAAATACAGGTTTGCTGGGGGCTGTTCTAAATTCCCCTACTTAGCTTAACAGCATCTTACCTCCCGCTTCGCCCAGATACAAATTTTGATGAAAATCCCTCAGTGGCAGTTTCACTGAACCTTTGCTGCTGCTGACTTTGGTGTTGTTCCTGTAGCTCATCCCAAACCTAGTCAAATATTTCCAGAGAAGAGGTTAATTATAGCACATTCTTCCCGTTTTTTATGACATTAGCTAATAGTGAGTTCCCATCCAAGAACTGAAGAGTCCACATTTGTTTGATTATCCACTGTAATGTTTGTTTTTCTTCCCATCAAACAGAAATGGACTTGTCACAGCACATGTCACTGTAGGGGCAGGGAGGTGTGGGTGAGAAGAGCATGTTAGCACATTGCTTCGTGAATGAGTTGAAGCACTGTTAGGAATCCCATGCACAAGCCTGAAGACCTTCTTGGAACCTCTCTCTAAGGCCCAGTTTCCTTCTGGGTATCCAATATTCCATCAGTTTGGCAGGAAAATGATGTCTGCAGAGGTGATAATTGCTCATGTTTATCAAAAGTCCAGGAGCCTACAAAAAGGTTGGGGAGCATTTACAGCTAGGAAACTTCTTTGCCCAGCCACTTCTGAGAACCCGGCCAAGGTGATTTATGGCCCCGGACACCAGTGAGTGCTTCACATGGGGCTGAGCTTTTCTTTTAAGCAGTTGAATGTTTAGTATAGGAATGATTAGAAGCGACTGGACTAGTCGATGATTCAGAGGCTGCGGTCATGAACAAGACATGCAAATAGCTGTTTGTAAATGACAAAAGCTGCAACAAATCAGTGCTCCACGGTTGTCCCTAGGAAAGTTAGAAAGCCAAGAGCAGACCACTTAAGTAGAAGAAGTAGTTATCAGGGTGTGCTGACCTAGCTGAAATTTGTATCTCGTACTTGTAGCGTTGGAAGAAGTGAGAGAAGGATTATCCAGAGCAGGTTTTTAGTGAGAGAAGTCAGTGGCAGGAGGCTGATAGTTGTGACACTTCATCATCCAAGTCTGACATGATTAGTCCTCTTCCTGCCACGCCAGTGCCTGACCAGTTCCATTGAAAGGTGAAAACAACATCAAATTTAGTTGTAAAAGGCTAAGGAATACAAAAAAAAGCAAAATTTCTGTTAATCTCCAGGCTTTAAGGTGTCTCTGTGGTGAGGATACACTCCTGAACACAATTCCTAACTTTGACTACTGCTGGCTTAAAAGCCTTCACTATGCAAATACACAGCAGGAGGAAGGCAGTGCCTTCTTCCTGCAGGAAAGGTCAGGAAAACTTTCAGTTCTATGAAAACGTTGGCCATGTTGCTGCCAAAGGCACAAAGCAGAAACACATTTGCAATTTGCTTGGACAAGATGAGTATTAATGGGTCTTTTTAATACATGGAAGCATATTCACATAATTTTATTGGCATAAACCAAACGTTCTGGTTGCTTGTAATCCAGGTGAAATGCTGCAGGTTTTTCTGCAAAAGGGTGTGAAGGATGGTTGGCTAAAAGGAAGATGTTCTCACTTGGTATTGCTGAACCAGCCTGTGGGCTAACTAACTGGTGAATGCAATGTCCATGTCCCAGGAGTGGGGGTCCTCAGTTAGAAGAGGTCAGGGTTGCCCTGTGCTGGACTCGCACAGCTCTGGCTTGTTCCACAGGGCACAGTTGAGCCCAGCAGCAATGCTGGGGGCACCACTGGAAAAGCATATTTAAGAAAGAGTTAAAACCACCAGACAGGCAGAGGACAAGGGAAAAAGAGAGTGCCTGTTTTACAGGCAGTAAATTAAATTCTCTTTCCTCAAGTCAAGTGTGTTTTGGCCATGACAGTAATTGGTGAGGGATCTCCCTGACTTTATCTCAAGCCACCGGTTCAGGTGGTGGCAGTCACAGAACCACTGAAGATAGTTTTTGGTGTGCAGTGGTGCAAGGATTTTTTTCTGTGTAAGCATGTTGTAAAAAGACCAAGTGTCCAGTAGGTCATTGAAAGACTTGTTCTAGGTACAGAAGAAAAAAGATGATCATGCTTGACTCTGGTGCTGGAGAGCACAGGCTAATTCAAAGCTGTCCTGGGTATCCTGGGAAGACCACCACGCTCCTCCTGCACTGCGTGGTTCCTTGTTAGTGCTCTCAAAAATAATGTTAGTAGAAGAAAGGTCCTCAACTAACTTAATCAGAAGTTTTCTAGTGCTTTCTGGTAGCCTCCAAACGGGGATTTGCTTTAGTTGGAAAATTACGGGTTAGTGGCTTCGAATACCACAGTCGTGTTCTGGCATTGTTAGTTTTCCTCTAATGACAATAAAATTGCAGTTGTGAACTTCTTTAGTTGCAGGAGCCAGTGCAAATCTTTCCAAATCACTGGGGTGTGACAGAAAATACTTGTTCTCAAAGACAGATACAGTGCTGAGCGGTTGGTAAACTTTGTTTTTCAGCCTAAAAGGCATCCTTGCTTTTCGTTACCTGGAAATTGAGGCTTGAAAGATTCCACTGGTTTAGGGAACAGCAGATAACCATGTCAAATACTGACTTGAGAAGTAATTTGTAAAAGAGATGGTAAAAATGACACAATGAGAAAGGGTGAAGTGCTATTTTCACTGTTCTTCTCTGTTTTTTCACCTTTGTTTTATGCCATGCAGCCAGAAGTATTAGATCATATGACAGTGTGTGTGCAAATAACGGCACAGACAGTCAGACAAACCTGCCTATCTCCTCTGGCATAATTACACCTGGCATCACCTTCTTGCCACCAAAACAGCAAAGTCTGGGAAAGAAAAACAGTCAAGTTTTGTAGCACAGCAGCCGGAGTCCTTCTGTGAGCCAAATAATCCAAATGCTAGGTGCCCCTGCCTCCTTTGGGTAGAGAGATGATGAATAATGGTCAGAATCTCTTCACATGTCAAGAGCAGCTGACTCAGCAGAACCACACAAGGGAGACATGTTTTTTCCATCTGGTGAGGTGGATGGACCAGGACTGGATGCTGCTTGAAAGGTGAGTTAGCTGGCCACAGAATGGTAGTCAGTGTTCAGGGTTAGCTGAGTGAGACACAGACAGTTGGATGGCCACATGGGCCTGGCTCTGCAGTGGGATTTGTGTGCTCGAGTCCAGAAGCCACAAGCAGCCCAGGTATCTGCAACTTCTCAGCCTTGCCCTTGGGGCTGCGGGTTTCACTGGGGCTGGGATGCCCAAGAGCAAGGCGCTGTGGTGCTGAGGTGTGGGATTCATCACTTCATCTTGTCTGAAATCCCAGAGCCTCCAAAACTGCTTTCTGTGTGCGTGCATCCTGCCGTGTCCCATGCTTTCCCTCCTATCTGGACAGGCCTTAGCCTCTGCTGTACACAGATAATGACTGATGACAAAGCCAAATGTTTGCACTGTTGCCCAGTGATAACGCTGCACTGACTATAGCCATGTATAGTCACAGCAGTCATGTAAGGGACTGCACAGCAGCTCTGTCCTACCAGGTGGAACATGCTTCGTACGAGAGCTGTACTACCCACAGAGGCCAGATCCTCTTTCGCTCTTCCAGAAAACCTAGTGCTGGTTGTATTTAATTTAACATTAAAAATTTGGTCCTGGGTTTTGTAGCTCATGTACTTCCCTAAAAGGTAAACAGGTGGGAGATGCAGTGTGGTGTTAGGAGCTTCTAGCACAGCTTCCCTTGGATGCCTTGAGGTCATCCCTGCAGAGGTACAGCACGTCTGGTTCTTTCAGCCCTGTCTGTGAGCTTGCCTCACCTCTGCCTTTGATGAGGGTGTGTGTGGGTTTTGTCATCTGTTGCATTTTAAGCTCTGGAGAGCTCTCCCATGGGTTTGCTGGAGTAATTCACTGAACCTTGTTCAAGATCCTTCTTGTTCCCCTGAATCCCTGAGCTGTAGTGTGGTTTCTGTCAATGTGTAAAAGCTGAGTAGGCCTAGGTCAGAGCATCAGACAGGCTTGTGATGCTTTGTGATGCCATGCAGAGGGCAGAGTAGGGTTTGTTGGGGCCAACTTTGGGTCCTTGCACCCTCGTTGAGTACACTTTATTCCTGTGTGCTCCCTGCAGAGGTTGCTGGTACCCGAGGATGGGTATGTCTGTCTGGGCAAGGGAAAGCAGTGACTGTCTCTGGACAGAGAAACATTAGAACTAGTCATGCTTGGAACTGGTTTCCATAAACCCTTGCATGAAGAAGGGTTTCCCCTGGGGTCCTGTTGTGTGAAACATCTGTCTGACATTTCCCCAGGGAAGCAGAGGGCAGTGCTGAATTTTCTGTTCTTTGACACCAAGCGAAGTTCTTTGGTGTAAATGGAGAAGACTCACAGAATGGGAAAATGGAAGATACCTGTTTGGTCATCTTTCCCACCTCCCTGCCAGCAAAGGACCTTTCCTAAAATATCCTCCTAAGAATATTGATGAGTCTAGTTATAAAACAGTCCAAGCAGTTGGGCTTTGCTGCTTTCTGGGGAAAGCTATTCCCGAGTCTTAGGAGTTTTGCTCTTGGGTAACTTCCCTTGTCTCAGAGCCTTTTCTGTCACTTTTATTAATGAGTTTTTGCTTTAGTGCTACGATACTTTTCTGATTTTTCCCTGATTCACATATCTGAGGGTCACTAGGGACCTCTGGCCTTATAATTTGGCCCCTTCCTAACATTGTTGAATCAGTTTCTGCACATCGCTTAGATTTTGTGAGAAAAACCTACTGTGTGTGCAGCTCAGGGAAAACATCTCTTGAATTCCCTGAATAACAGTTGGGAATAGGCTTCAGTGCGTGACCTCAGAGCAGCTCTGACTTATCCTGGTGCCCAGCCTTTAGCTCCTGTGGGGCCCAGCAGGTCCTGCCAGCAAGGCGTCCCTGGGCAGTCTGCATCATGCAGCCTGGAAGTCTGTCTTTCAGCCAGACTTGTCTTTTTTTCTCCGGCGTATGAACACAGGGGTTATATAGGTACCTGATCAACAGCAAAACAGTCAGTGCCCAGCATGCTGCAGTCTGACGTGCTTGAGGAATGGGGCTTGAGGGGTGTTTGGGACTTCCTCTCTTCCCACTAAAACACCTGGCTAAGCTGCATGGGAGATGGATCAGCGTCAGGGTAGCTCCAGACTCACGTGCTCGAGCACCCACTTCCCGGCCAGCCATGCGTGTCAGCGGGAGAGATGACGTGAGGTGCAGAGCGCAGCCCAAGTGCAGCCGTAGAGCGACGTCCAGCTATGAAGTCCAAAGTGCCGTGCCAATGGACCGCAGAGGCTCTGGCCCTAAGAACAGATTGCTGGCAGGACAACAGCAGTGAGAAAAACAATCCCCAAGCAGTAAATACGGGCAAAGCTCTTGATATAATGGAAAAATACAGATGCATCTGCATGAGTAAGACCTCTCTACAAGAGCTGTTTCTAACCCCCACATTTCCTGTTCGCGTGGCTTTCCTAGAAATGGATACCACGTCCTCCTTAAAGGACTCAACTGGGGCCTCTGGCTCTGCTGCCTTTCCCTCACCTGCTTGGATGCCCATTTATTCCTGGAACTACAGCATCCAGAAAAAAAGCACTTTACAGAGCTCTCACTGAATTCTTTCATCCACTGAGTGTGGTTGAAGACCCGTGGAGAACGTGCTGCGGCAAGGAGAGTAGGGAGATACTCATTGCTTTCAGTGTATGCTTAATAACTGGGGTCATCTGCAATCCAGCTTTGCAGAACGATTCTCTCTGTGTTACTTGTCTGTTACCTGCCTTTCTATGTAACGTGACTTCGTAGTGTAGAGCAGAGCTAGTGAATATGTTTCTAACATAGCTCTTCTGAATTATCCTGGTCTCTAAGGATTTCTAAAATACCCATATGGCAAATTTTCCTATTCTAGCAAAGCATTTGGTTTCAGTTGTTGTGGGTTTTTTTATATTAATAGGGTTAAAAATCTTAGATTTTTTTTTTTAACACTTTTTGCTTATTGCGACTGGAATTCTGGTAAGTGAATGCTGAAGAATGACAAGAGCACTCTTGGTTTTGAAAACCATCAACCATTTCATAATTAGAGAACTGTTTGGGCTGGAAGGGACTTTAAGACTCATCCAGTTCCAACCCCCTGCCATGGGCAGGGACACCTCCCACTAGAGCAGGTTGCTCGAAGCCTCATCCAACCTGGTCTTGAACCCATCTGGTGATGGAGCATCCACAGCTTCCCTGGGCAGCCTCTTCCAGTGTCTCACTACTCTCAGAGTGAAGAACTTCTTTCTAATTTATAATCTAAACCTCCCCTCTTCCCATGTAAAGCCATTATCCATTGTCCTATCACTACAAGCCCTTGTAAAAAATCCCCCCTGAGCTTTTCTGCAGGCCCTGTTCAAATACTGGAAGTATCTTCAGGAATTTTTTCCTTCTCCCATCGATCTTGGAATCATTTGGCTGATTCCAGCCAAGGTAGAGAGAGGAGGAGACATCATGGACATGACTCCCAGGTTCATCAAAACAGGTTACAGATGAAGGTTAGATATCGGAGAGCTTAGAAGGAGCATGGGGAGCAGGAGGTGGAGTGTGTCCGTGACTGCTGCTGTTAGCTTGGCACAGCGCTGGCCTTTAAGGAAGTCTCTTTCCGTGGGCCATATCCCTTCAGCACTGCATTTCCCTTCTCTGTTTCCTTCTCAATGCATGTTGAAATGGAGGGCAAGATTTTTTGGACAGAAGCATGTTTTTCAGCACACCTTTACAGCACCCAGGTTCCCCCACTTCCCATTTCAGATGACTACTGCAGTAAATAATCCACGGACCGCTGGTCTGGTCCGTTCTCTGGTGGCAAGGATTTTCTTGCTTTGCTTTCTGGTTTTTCTTTTTACTACTGGTCATTCAAAAAGATGCTTCCCCAGAGCTGCTGTCGTCACGAGGATGACAGATCTGTCCCTGTCACTGTTTCTTCCCTGGCTCCTTTGTGAACGCTTCCCTCTGTTGCGCTGGTAACACTCTTGTCTGTGTGCAACTTTCCTTACATTTTGGCAGACGTTGGGAATTTCAGCAGCAATAAATTTACATGGATAGAATTAAGAAAGATGACAGCTTTTTGGAACAGAGAGCAAGGCTTTTTTTTGGTGGGTTTTCTGTGTTGTGTGGGTTTTGGGTTTTTTTCCTAGATATATCATCTATGAAATTTCACCTGGGACTGCTTTTATATAGAAAAAAATATCATGTGCCTAAATATCTATAGACTGCACCTAACACTGAAAGTAGATTTCGGCTCTAGTGATATTTTTCAGTGATCTGTCCCAGAAGGGAGCTCTCGAGATCAAACTTTGACTTGTTGTATACTTATTTCCCTAGGCTTTTTTTTGCAATTTACACAATATTTAGCATGTCCTTTATAGTAAACACTTGGAATATGCATGAAATAGACATTTCTCCCTTCTGCTGAAGAAGCAGAAAGACATCCTTTGTGGGTGCCACCAGCCTAGAGCTGCTTTCTTGGGGTTACACTGGTTTGTGCCAGCTGAACTTGTGACCCGAGCGGTCCCTCCTGTGCTCCGAGCCAGGGTGTGTGCAGCACGATGCCTTTTGTTTCCCGACCTTCCTTCAGATGATCCTTCTTAACGGAGAAACCGTACACGTCCCTCTGCACTAGGCAAGAAAAATGCCGTGGGCAGCTTTCTAATCCCCCAGCAAAGCTGGAGACGGCACCTACTATATCAAATAGCTCCTGCTTCTGCCATGGCTCCCTCCGGGCTCTGGCCTCGTCCAGTTTATGATGATGACGCCAACTGAGGGTCGCGTCTTGCTCCCTGGGGAGCCCCTTCCCTGTTCCAGCAGATCTTACCAGTAGGAATATTTTCCAGATGTGCAGCCTGAGCTGCACCCCTCCTCCCCCCATTGCTCCTGGCTGTGCCCGGTGGCTTTGAGTGTGGTTTGCATGTAAGATGCATTTAAGCAAAAGTGTTGCAGCTTGGTAGGACAGGAGGAGATATTTTCACTAGTTCTGTAAAGAATTAATATCTCAAGGAGATAAAGACAAACCAAAAACTCTAAGGAGGAATTGCTATCCATAAGGTCTTGAAAGAGACTGGCTCTTCTTACCGTATGGAAACTCCCACTTGTCTGACTCCCAACTCTGGTGAGAAAGCAGAAACCTCCTGCCCACACTGCAGCCCGTCAGTGCATCTCATCTGCTGGGTTTTGTCCTTGCTTTTCATGCTGTGTACAGCTGGAGCTTCACAACATGAATGAGTATAAATGAGTTGACATCAACTGAGCTATGCCAATTTACACCAGTGTCCTTTCATCTCTGTCGGGAAGGGGGGGCTGTTGTGGTGGTTAAGGAGATGGACTAGGAGAGGACGCAGAGTCCTGCCCCAGCGTGTGTCTCTGTCTACTGGTTCCCCTACTGATTCCCCTTTCGGTTCCCTTTAGAAAGGAAATAAGAGCACTGCCTGCTGCATTACCAGGGATGTTCCAATCCTGAGCCTCTTAGGCCTGAGTGTAGCTGTTCCTTTTTGTTTAGGGGTCAAATGCAAAATGTGATCAAGTTCTGGTTTTGCCTGGGAAATATTCAGACCAGTTTGACCCTTCCAGCAGAGAGCCATAGTGTGCCGGAGTGACAGTGGAAGCTCGTGGGCAGAAGAGCTGTGAGGGTGAAGGTGCTGACCCTGCACTGAGCATGGGGTGGCAAATAGAGGACCAGTTTTACAAGCTTGTCATCGTTGCCTTGAGTGCCAAAAAGGTGGGCTGAGGACTACTGAGCTCCTTGCCCCTCAAGGAAACATTTTGCTTTGTTTGATCTTGTTTTCATCCTGAGTGATCTTTAATTACATCAGCATATTTAATTAAGCATAATCCTAAAATCGGTATTTATCTGTTTCTTCATCGAAGGATACCAAATCTGTCACTTTATGCGAAGAAAATGATCATTTGGTTTCTCGGTATTAATCTGCATAAAAACTACCCTCTGAAGAAGAGCAAAATGTGTGCTGGAATGCGAGGAAAGAGGGAGCGAGGCTGTGATGCAATACCCAGGAGCTCCACCTCGGCTCTGTGAGGCTGCATCTGCAACCAGCAGCAGTGAGAACAACAGACCAGCTCTTTTTGTGATATGTGAAGTGCAATTATGAGGTGAAATATGAAGCTGGTATCTTAGTATCTTAACGATACTGAATTTATTTTCAAAGTTAAGCTGCGCAGAATGATGCATTTATCAGTGGGCCATATGGAAAGGCAGTTATCTAAACCCCCTTCTTAGTCCCAGGTGTGCTGCTCTGGCAAGAACAAATCACACACAGCATTTGGAAGAGAATTTAAATTCCAGATGCGCAATTTTAAAAGATGCATTTGCAAAAATAAGGCCAAATTCTGCAATGTGTTATTTTTCTGCAGCTTCAGTGAAGTTAATGAGGTTCCATGGGGGTAACTGACACAAAATCCAACTCAAGGGATTGCGTTTTTTACTGTGTTACTCCAGCTTCGTGCCAGCGTTGATTTCTGAGGAGCTAGTCTGTCGTGGGGAAGAGAACTCAACCAAAAGTGTCCTCAGTTTTTTGTCCTATTTATAACTGTATACACAGTGAGACAGCAGCGAGAAGGAAGTGTTCCTGTTGATGTTGCTGCTGACTGATGCAAGAGTGAAAGCACTAGTCCACCTTTCATCTGACTTCAGGCATGCAGCTTCTGGAGGTCCCTGGCAGGAGAAAGATGATGTTACCCTCACCGGGCTGTGATAGCTGGTGTTGACAGCACAGCCTCACCAATGAGAACCCACTCAAGAGGTCAAGGCTGTCCTCAGCTCTTCACTGTTCTGCTATCCAGGAAATCGGAAATCACAGAGATAAGCTAAGTCGGATTAAAAAAAAAAAAAGTCAAAAATTGCTTTAAAAAATACCAAGTAATTATTTAGAAATAGTTTCTCTCCACTGGGAATGGCAGTTTTGGTGGAGACAGAGGTTGTCCCAGTGCACAGAGCCATTGCAATGCTGTCTGCCACTGAATGTTTTGTTTCATAGCAGTAAACTCTTCTGGTTTTATCAGAAACCATGGGTGAAGCAGTTGAGCGTTTCCAAAGTGCAGTCCCTGAGCAGCATTTGGAAGGACCAGAGAAGAGCCTGGTTAGATACTGCAGCTGAGAGCTGCAGGGTGGACTCCAGCTGTGGAAGGAATATTTACTGGCAGATGCTAAGCAGAGCTCCCAGGCTGATTGCTCGGTGACTGCTGTCAGTCAGAGACGAGGCTGTAGCTCAGATGTTTGCAGCAGAAGGAATCGAGGCCAGTAAATGGAGAGGGAGCAGTGACTAACTGCAGGTGATCTGGTGCAACAGAAGCACATCACTAGATACAAACAGTTGATGTGCAGCCCCCTAAACATCCACTGAATGTATTTGGGGGTTAGTTAGACTGGGATTAGTCTGGCTCGCTTCAAGCCAAGTATGTGGGTGGAAGCTACTTGCAGGACCAAGCATTGGTTTGGTGTCCTGGGGCCTGCTACAGCCCTGAGCACGTTTGGTGCAGACCTGCAGTGGGGCTTTCAGCTTGGTAGCCCGTGAAAGCACCGCAGCAGCACTCGCAGCCCAGCTCGGCTGTGGTGAGCGTGGGGGCTGAAAGATTTGCACCAAAGCTGCTGTGTTGCTCTGACCTGACCTGCTGTGGTTGCTGTCACTATGGTAGGGCCTGGCTGTGTGCTTGTGTAAAGATGTTTCTAGAGTGGAAATCGGGAGGTGCAGGTTTTTCCTCTCATTCGGATGCTGAATTGCTGTGTGACTTCAGAGCAGTTAAATAACTCAAAGCCTTTTTAACTTCCTTTATGCAAAGCGTTTGCTCTGACTTGTGCTAGGAGAGCGATGGTTACGTGAAGGCAGGTGCGGAGTGTTAAGGCTCTTCTGATTTATTCAGTCCTGTTTTCTAGACCAGATACCAAAGGTCAATCCTTACTGTTGTTGAATAAGTTTTAATTAAAAACACAGTGGCACATATTAGGATAAAATAATTAATAATCAATGCTCGTGACAGTGTTCAGCAGCATGGCTGCTGTGAGGAGGTCTTTATTTAGCCATCTGACTTGCTGGGTGTTACTGGCGTTGTTCTGATGCTGGTGGCTTTGTAGAGTGGCACAAGCCAAAGTGAGAGGACACCAGAGGAGAAGGGTGGTATCAGTAATTGCCCGAGAGCGGCTGCTGGTGCTGCAGTTGTACATGGGGTATGCTCTTTGCTTCCTGCTCTGGTCACCACCAGAAACCATACACACAGCCAGCCTGCGCTCACTGTGCTGTTTGGTTCGTCTCCATCCCTGCATCAGTTTGGCCACTGAACAGTGCAGGTGGCTGCAGTTCAAAAGCCGGAAGCAAATTCCTGCAGAAAGTCTGAGGAGTAACTTGTATCGTAAGATGCTCTGAAATATCTGCCAGTTGGTTTAGATGATGGCGTGGCCTCCAGGAGCCAAACACTAAGCTAGAGTGATTTAGAGAAGTCTGACGGGCTACATGTCCTAATAACACCAAAAGATAATGGAAATTGAATGTCTGAGCACCTTTAAGTCATTTGGAAATCCCAGTCCTGTTATATTTATGAGCCTGTCTGCACTGTGCTTACAGAGGCACCAAGCAGGCTCTCCTTGCCTTCCCTCCCATCCAGCGCAGCCTAGCAATGTTCACACAGGATTCTGGGCAAAAGAACAAGCTTTGCTGTTGGCAGAGCTTATTCATTTTGGCACTATGCAAAACTAATTTTGATTCAAACTGTGTGAAGGTAAGAACTCAGAGGGCAGGTGTATCCTAGGTTGGAGAGCTCTGCTGCAAGATGTGGACGTGGCCAATACGTAATAGAAGTAATGGTATCAGGCCTGATCTCCTTCCCAGCAATGAGGTGAGATCAGTATCAGCAGAAGTAAGGTTGAGAAGAGTTAGCTGGGTTATAGTTGGATAATCTCTACCAGAGCGATAGCAGTGGAAGGGAGCTCCCCCGTGTCCCCCACAGCTCAAGGGCTGCTCGCTTTGGTGGCTGTGTCTCAGTACCCAGATGGTCCTGATGGCTCTTGGTATCTCACTTGCATTTAAAGTTTCCTTTCCCTGATTCTGAAAAAAAGACTCCTTTTCTGAGCCAGCTTAAAAATCCTCCACTTTTTCTCTTTGTTTGGTTTTTTTGTTTCTTGCACATAGTGTAGCCTGGAGACTGTGAGTGACTGATTCCCAAAGAAAAATATCTCTGTTGCCCAGGCCCATAATTTATAGAATGGGTTTTCTGACCAGTTGTGTTTTCCATTTAATATATTTTCTGTTTTTCAAATCTGCCCCTTCAAAGCGGAAATGCAGCGTTCCTCAGAGCTGTGATGGGGGACCGCTGCTGAGAGCTCAATTTAAAGGTCAGGGGCCTGGGGGACGGGGCGTTCCTTTGCTTTCTGCTCCAAAATAGGCTGAAGACAAAGGTGAGGAAAGAAAGGAGAGGTAAATGCCGTAAGATCATAAACAGCCCTGCGCGTGCAGTCACGGGGCTGCGTCTCACGCTGTACATCACCGCGGTGGGCTCATTAATGTTCGCTCAAAACGTTTCCGAACGGCCATTTCCCAAAAATCATCTGTTCTCATGTACGAAAACAAATGAAGTCAGCCTTGCCGTTTCCCCGCAGTGCTTTTCCTCTGGAAGAAGCCAGCAGTGGGGCAGGTGGCCAGCTGACATCCCACGGCAAGGGTTCTTCGGCACGCTTGGCTCTACATCACACGAATCGTGCGCTGGGTGCTGCACTGTCTCGTGCCGCTCGACACTGGCCGGGGCTGGTGGGGGAGGACCGGTCCTCGGAGGGCTGCAGAGCGCTGTGTGACAGCCCGTGACCTGTGTTCCTGCTCATGGCTGTTGCTCGGCTCCTCTCCATGCCAAGGCATAGTACATACAGCTGAAAAGCAGCATGAAACTGGTGCTGCTCTGCAGCTTGCCGGATTGGGTGTCATTCGTGCCCAAGATACTGGAGATGTGGTTTTTTCCCATGAATTTAGATGCACCTAACAAAGGATGTAAAACTTGGGGAATCCTCTTGGTTTTCATGGCCTCTTTTTTATTTATACCTCTTTTACATGTAGTATTCTAACAAGGCATTGCGTGACTTCATGCCAATTGAAACGAAGGCCATCTGACCCTCCTAGGATGTCCACGTGGGCTTGGATCCACGCTACAGGAGGGGACACTTAGCCACGTGGGCTTGGATCCACGTTACAGGAGAGGACACTTACCACCAGACTCGACTGTGCTCTGTGGCAAAGGACATTCCCACTTGGGAAGCTTTGTGTGTGCAGACACAAGAGTCATGGAGCCCGGTGGACAGCAGCAGCTGGAGATTTGTCTGCAGGCCGGGGTGTGTGTTGAGAGGAGGTTCTCCATGTTCTGGCTCTAGCTCCTCAACCTGTTCCCGGTTCTTCACCTGGTGGTGGGATCCCAGCCAAGCTGGCATTTCTCTTAGGAGCTATAGGTAGGGCTTCATTTTGGTGTTCCCTAAAAACTTAAGCCAGGCTCAGGTCTGAGGATGAGACTTAGGGGCTGGCTTAAAGATTGGAAGTTGGGCTGGGAAACCATCTTTCCAGTAAAAGTAGAGGAGTTTCCTTAAGCACCCCACCACTCTGCCAGAGTTCCTCATTGGTACAGGGGCTGTTAATCCAGTTCTGTGCTGAATGCTTACAATTTGTCAGCCATATATATAGTTGGTAAATAGAACTGATAAGGGACTATTTTTTCCCGTATGAAAAATGTAGAAGCAAGCAGGGGGTTTTATTTTCAGTCATTAAGGTTATGATTTTTTATAAAGGAAAATGTTTCATTATAATTAAATTAATATTTTCAGATGAAATAATTACATTAGAATATTTAAGAAGATAGATTTGTCCCTGCTGCCTGGGAGATATTCTTCAATATGATGCTGTTTTTGTGTTAAGAGCAACTGATGATTCTTGAATAGCCCATTACACAAGAACAAAGTGTTCTGGTTTCTTTATAAAACATTTGTGTATCAATACATAGGCTGCCCTGCTGCATTTCATCCCTGCCCTCATTTAGTCCCATCATATTCAAATGCAACTGTAGATGATCTGTTTATGTCTGTGACACCAAAAAGCAGAAATGTGGTTATCGCACAGCAGGGCAAGAGAGTCTGGGGCATGAACCCTAAACCAGAAGTTTGACATTTCAAGCTGTGTTCATAAAAATCAGTTTTAAACATCCAGAATATGCAGGCTGTGTAGTGCAGAATTCATTTTCCTGTAACCAGATAAGTTTTAATTTATATTTTTTGGAAAAAAAAAACCAAAACAAAACAACAAAACCCCAAGACAGAAGGGGAAAAAAACCAAAACCAAACCAGATTGATACACATATAGTTGGAGATATACTAACTTTACTGCTTTAAGTATTCTTACACAAATGGTCTCAGATTGAAAGACTTTATTCATATTATTGGATCTTTTATCAGTATAAAAATATGAAAAAGTGTCTGTGGTTTGTCCTGACATCAGATGTTTTTAGATCATATCCATGGTATAGGGACAAAGCAAAGATGAAAAAGTGATAAAAAAGGCTTTTGCACAGAATGTAGACTGGAGGGCTTGAGCTCAGTCTCTAGGGAACAGGGCATTCCATTACGTCAAAGGTGGAATGGTTGCACATTTATAGTAATTTTACAGCAAGACAATGTGTTTGAAGAGTCCTCCCAGTGAATAATGGTATTTTGTTCTTGTTAAAGTCTCGCACCACGTGCCTCCCATTACACTGGAACGGGGGACAAGTCTTCTGGTTAGACTCCAGTGCCCTAATGAGTCTCCAGTCTTGACCCAGCCTTGCTGGTCCTACCCATCGGCTGCTGCCAGCCACCCCACTCCTTACTAACCTCCATAAGGTCACTGTGGTGGCAATCACGTGGCCTTGATATAAAACACAGACCCTGGGCCCTGAAGCTATGAGAAAATTGCTGTTAGCAATGTTAGGACCAGGCATCCCTTACAGTACGTCTCTGAATCCTAGTAGGTGACACGCACGTCAGGCTGTGTACTGCTGGGCAGGGGCACCATTCCTGCTGCAACAGGAAGGTGGCTTTGGTGAGGAGTGAGGAGCTGTTGTCTGCCTGTTCCCCTGAGCTGCCTGCTTTTCCACAGTGCTTGTGTGATCAGGATTTGCTCTGTCGCTTTGAGCCCTCTGACTGGTCCTCGTTATGTGTTTCACAACGTGTGTGATTATCTTCCAGTCCATGGGGTTGGCACGTAGCAGGAAGGGAGTGAGGTCACATCAAGCCATTGACTGGAGGGTGTTTCCTGCATAATGGTGGAGAAGCTACTTATTTTTCTGTACTTTTGTTTCCAACATATTTTTATCTTGACAAATCCGATCTCTTCCTTTTCTTTGTCTGACTCGCGCTGCCATTCCTTTCCCCATGTCCTGCAGGAGCATCACCACCCTCTGCCTTGCCATCCCCAAAGTTTCCTCTGGAAAGGCATTTATACCCTATTAGTGTGTTCTCATTGTCATGTTGTTCTTCATGATACATCAGCAGATGAATGGGATGTATGGGGGGGGGGGGGGTCCTATCCCCTCTCTGCTTTTTCTGTCTCCTTTCAACTCTTTCTAAGAGAGGAAAAATAATTCTGGTATGGACTTAATAGAAAAAGGAAAATAGAGCCTATTGATTGAGTAGGAGTCAGAAGCCCAGATGAAGCTAACTCCCTGCCCCTTCTCTTCTGCTGTGAAGTTGTCACTAATACTGTGCTATGTTCTTTGTAAATTTAATTTATGAAATATCACTGAAATTTGGAAGGGCTCGCAGTGGAACTCAGCAAGAAGTAGAAGTTTATGGCCCCTAACAAGAACAAACAGGACCAGAAAATCCTTCATGTTCTCCCAACTAACCATAGAAACAGCCATTTTTTTTCTTCTAAATAATCTCAAGGAAAAGTTAGCGAAACATAAATTAGAACGACTGCCGCTGATTTATTTTTCTGAATAAAAAGGACATTCAGTAGCAGGTCATTTGTTTTTGTTTTCTTTCAGAGAGTAAATGGAAACATATTCTTACTTCACTTTTCTCACAAGTACAGTAGATTTCCTAAGCTTGTGTCAAGGTTTTATTGCCAGGAAAAAGTGGTTGAATATTCAGCATTTGTAATGAGGGCATCATCAGACATGGAATACAGCTGTCAAGGCTGGTACCTTCATTTTTCTAGGCATGGAGCAGATTTGGTTAACTATCTCCGAGTGTCACTTTGCTGGAGCATTAACTACGAACTGGTTTGCACCTATTACCTTCCTTTGCAGGTATTTTTTGGCGAAGCTGTATTTCTGAGTAAGAAAGCACCAAGACTCAACGAACATGCTAAGAAAATATGTCAGTTTTGAAGAGAATAAGGAGTTTTATCTAAACATTGAATGAATTAAGTCAACAGTATTAGATGGGGCCACGGGTCTTCTGAGCTTGTTTCTGGTCTGTGGTAATATCATCTGTTTCAAAAGAAATTAATGTCGGAAGGTTTTCCTGAGTACTAACAGGAGCACTGAGCATTCATCCCTCTGACAAATTACAAAGTCAGTGTGATCAACTGGATTACAAATAGGACTGGAAACTCCTGAGTTCTTGCTCTGGCTCCATCCTTCACTTTCTTCTGTGACCTTAAGCAAATCATTTGAACTTCTCCGAGCCAGATTCATTGCTCCTGTAATTCCATTTGATATAGTCAATGAGGAAGTGTATGGCTCTATATATCTTAATTTTCCTATCTGTAAATGTGGGTGAATGCTTTTGGTATGTAATTATTACCCACAGGTTCTGAGATGTTTCAAATCTTTACAGCGCTTTGATGTTAGGGAGCCTATTTGTTGACACATGGAATATCTGTGCAGTAAGAGGTTTTAGAGAAGTTTTAAGCTTTCATCCAAGAGTGGGTGGAAAAACATTGTATGTATATTATATGTTTAATCTTGTTTTCAGCTTTCTTTTAAGTGTAAGAATTTGCCTATCACTTTTCACCCAGCAATTACCTGTGTTCTGCTGAAAGACCAAACAACTTCTAAAACTTTGCCTTTAAAAAAAACCCCAAGAGTTGGCCTGAATATTGAAAAGCCCTTTAAGTCAGTTTGAATGCAGTCCCTTGGTTATCTACCCAACTACGACGGATGAGTGGCGATGATAAGGGTGATGTCTGTCATGCACTCTGAACACACCAAACATTTCACAGACTTCTTACAATGTCATTTTAATTGTTCTCAGCTCTCCTTTTCCAGTGGTGAGGTGGTTTGCATTGATTTGTAGCTAGAAACATGACCAGTATGCTGTTCTGGATGTACCTATGTAGCTGGCTGGACCTGTACCCGTAGGTCAGCTTTATACGGTGGTTGGGTGGTGGATGCTGTTGTGTTGCCTGGAGGAGGCTGCCCCAGGCCCTTCAGGGCTGTTGGTGCTTCCATGGCACCGGGAGACCGAAACTAGGGGTTGTCAGGGCATGTGCTGACTGTTGTGCTTACATATGAAACCTGTCTTACTGGGGCTGTGTGTTTCCCATGCAGGCAGTTCCCTTATGGGAACAGAGAATGCACGTGGTGTATAGTTAGCATGACTCACCTTCATGTATGTGGAAGAAGGAGCCATTGGAAAGCTGTTGAGAAATGTCCTGAAGCCCGCTGTTCAGGAAAAAAAAAACACTTCAGAAAAGATGTTGTTACTAAGAAAGGTCGATATTTACAGTAAATGTACTTGGCAGCTCTGTGTGGATGTGACAGCTTAAAGCTTGTGGCATTAAAACCTGTTGCTCGAGGTCTGGAGAGCACGGCCAGTGTGCTCTTCTGATGGTAATGACTGGTGCAATGAGAGGTGACTTGGTGGAGTGATTAACGAGGTTGACATGGTTTCAGGAGGCTTTGGTTCTCTCTCGGGCTTCCCAATTAATCCATTGCATGAGAAGTCTTTTTTTTTTTTTCTTTTATCTCTGTTTGCCCCGGGCAGGAAGTATCTCAGTGTGCAGTTGCATGGTGCTTACTGCAGTGAGGTTTTGATCTCAATTAAACAATCTAGACAAAGAAACTATAACGACCTGTGATTATGCAGTTGATTGTAGCATGGCTGCAATGATGGAGGCTGTTCCTAAATAATGCTTGTGCTGTAAAGCAGGCTTGTGAGGGGGTGTTGTCTTTGGGTCTTGGAGCACGTGGTCGCAGAGCTGTGGGCTGCAGCAGCTGTGGCACTGCCTTTCATACACTGAAAATCAGAAGTGGAAAAGAGATCTGTTAGGTCATTCATTTTGTTGGCTCTTGACAGAATTATTCCTGGTGCTATGCTCTCACTGGAGCCTGATCCTGTCTAGTTCTGAATAATCCAAGCCCTAGTGCTTCTGCTACCTTGTCCTTGGAAAAAAAACATTTCAGTGTCTAATAGACCTTCTCGGTAGGAAACTCAAACTCAATTGAGTCCAGTAACGGCTGCGTATTATTCCTTGAACCATCTGAAACAGTTCCACCTCTGTCTTGGGTGCTGTGCAACTGAAATCCCTCGAGCTTGCTGAACCAAGCTCTTCAGTCACCATTTTGGTCCAATTGCTTTGCTGTTTAATCTTTTCTTGTGACTCTAGCCCCCTAGGCCCAGAGATTCCCCTGTAGCCATCCAGAGTGCTCAGGCAAAAAATAGAGGGGGACTGGTCTTCATTTACACTGAGTCCTTTTTTTGTACTTGTCTGACTGAAAAGGTCTTTAAAAGTGAGTGTATTGTGCTGTTTCTCTAACATCAATTTATAAATGGGCTATTTTCACAAAGTACGGTAAGAACCATTTCATTAAAATCACAGCTTTGGTCCCCACTTCCTGGATTCATGTATTTATCAACAAATCTCTCTTTTTTGTTTGATAGGTTTGGGTTTTTTTCTCCCCTAACATGCATATTCCCATTCCTCGTTGCTGTAAAGGAAAGTTTTAAAGAGGAGAAAAAAAAAAAAATTAGGTCTTGAAAGCTCCGAGACCATTAGAACAAATCATAATAAAAATGTTGGGTTTTTTTCTTTTTTTTTTTTTTTTTTTCTTCCTGTATTTCATCAGTCTAAGCTCTTTGCAGTCTGGTTCATGAGCTCTTGAAGCTGGCAGCAGTTACTGGTTCTGGCATGATGGGGCATCAGCCCCTGGAGCACGTGGTGCTGCAGCTCTGCCCGCTCCAGCTGATGACACCATGGGGGTTTCCTGTGGTCACTTGGAGGTGAGATGCAGTTGGTGTATTTCTCAGGTAGTCCTGTGATACGTAGGAGACTGCACAAGTAAGTGTTGCTGAACTGGAGCAGTAACCCAAAAAATTAATAAGGACCAAGTTACTGGTAAACATGGAGGACAATAAACCATGCATACTCGTCTCTGGCAAAATGATTGTTTTCATCTCTGTGTAGGGCCTTGGGAAGAGTGTGAAACTTCCATCCCAGGCACCACTTCAATCTAGGGAACTCCTGATCCTGTTTCCGCTTGAGGTATTCAGAGACCTACTGGTGAGAGTCCTGTGGAGGATCCGAAGATGCTGAGGGGACTGGAGCATCTCTGTGCTGAGGAAAGGCTGAGAGCCCTGGGGCTGTGCAGCTGGAGAAGAGCAGGCTGAGAGGGGAGCTGAGCGATGCTGAGCAAGAGCTAAAGGGCCCCGGGGGGCAAGAGGATGGGGCCAGACTCTTCTCAGTGGTGACCAGCGACAGGACAAGGGACAACGGGCACAAACTGGAACCCAGGAGGTTCCATGTGCCACAAAGGTCTGTGAAGAACAATACTGACTGCAAAAAAAGTTGACCTTTAGAATGGTCCCTTACAGATAAATTACATTTGAGTCCCCTGTCCCATCAGCACCCAAAAGCAAAGGTAGACAAGTAAATCCACCAGGGTCATGTCATATTTCTGTCTTGAATATTCTGAATCACTTTCCTGTGAATAATATCTGTGGTGAGCCTTAAATTATGCAATAAAGTGTTTCTACTATCAAATTATTTTTTAAAAGTAGCCTAATTATAGATTGCACAGTGGAATCTGAAGAAGCCACCAAAGGGCTTTACAAAGCCCTTTGCAACAATTAGTCCCAAATTAAAGTTTCTAGAGCCAAGTTCTGCTTTCCAACAAGGGAGGGAAAGCTGGTCTGTGATTTCTGCAGGGTGTGGATGTACCTGCACCAGGTCTCTGATTAACACTTTGTCTTCTGACCCTTAGAAACAAGTTACCTGCTAGCCTGCAAGAGTTAAAATGTGGCGGTACACAGGCTGGTGAGCACATGAAAACCTGAGAGCACAGTCCGGCTCAGCTGGTGGGAGTGAGGGGGAAGGTGTGCGTGAGCGCGCGCTGAGCGAGCTGGTGGAGGTAGGCAACAGATGGCTGAACCCTGCACCCCAGCGTGCACGTGAGCACGTGGAAAATGACGACACGGTGATTTTAGCTCAAAACTATGTGGACTTGGAAGCAATGTCATTTTCTTTCATGCATCTTTTATCTGAGAGTTGGCACATTGTGTTGTGCATAGAAATTAAGAAGATGACTTGGGGCTCTCTTCTGTCGTCACTTACGTGGTGTGTAACTCAATATTTTGTTTATTTATGGGAAAATTCTTTTCTGCAGCTCCACAAAGATTGTGCGAGAGCAAAGGAAGCATGAGGAAGGAGAGGGCCAGCCCCCTCTGCCCCAAAGTGAGAGCACTGAAAAAACAAAACCTGGCACCCAGGCTGCGGCTGACTGAAAGCATCTTTCATTTGTGCATTAAAGCCAACGAATCCCTGGCCTCCTCTCTCCCAGCCTACCCTTGGCATCAGACAGCTCGCCAGAAAAGTACAGGCCATAGGAAAATAAACGGTGCGTGTATGAGTAACTCTGATCTATCAGAAGCCAGTAGCAATTAAAACGTTTTGCTCGTATCTGATGAGCACAACGTGTCTCTCCTGTCTGCTGTTGGCTGTAAGCAGGCCCTCGTAAAAACGAGAGAAGGCGTCGCAGTGTTTGAGTGGGTACGAGAGAGAAAACCCGTCCTTTTGGCACTCCATTGGCACACCAGAGCGCAGCTGAGAATAGTCCCGGGCTCTGTGGCTGCAGAGCTTTAGTGACTTTCAGATTATCTGGCTATATCGTGTCCTTTTTCCTTGCAGCTGAGAGCTTCTCTCGCTGTCAGGTATGTTCCTTTCACGAGGAAAAGCTCTGCGCTGAGCGTTTTAGGGCAGAAGACTCTAGTTAAGGTTGCCAAATTCTTCCAGGTGGTTAGATTATATTTCTAGGCACAAGGCTGGGCTGGTTAATGGTCTTTGAGCGTCACTGTGCCAGAGTAGTAATGACAGAGGCACTCTGCAATTCCTGCCTTGTGTTTGAGGATTCAGATATAACCTTAGGGGTATAAAATGCTTTGGCTCGGTAAAAAGGCTAATACGGACAAGTCACAAAACCTCAAGCTGAGGAAAGGAACATTGACTCTACAAAGAAAGAAAAATATTTATTTAAGAAAGACGCTGCCTAGAATTTGCTTGTCTGAAAGAAGCTGAGGGAATTTGATGTGATGGGCTCAAAACCATCAAGATAATCAGGACATGGTCCTGATCAAGGACAAAAGAGTCCCCCCTGCCAGTCCTAGCCTACCTGCCCCTGCTGCTGCCATCACCCGGAGGACTATCACAGCCTTCAGAAAAACCTCGTCAGACCTATTTCAGTGGTGTTTGAGTTCTAACTGGCCCTGTCCTCTAAACCTTGAGGGGACGGGTTATTTTTATAATAAAATAACTAGATTATCCAGGTGTCAGAAGTCCCCTGACAGCCTCAGTGAAAACATCAGCCAACACTAATTTCAGGCCAACCGCAACTACCAAACGACCGATAAATTTTCGCCCGTAAATCTGTGTTTGCTGGCTTGTCCCACTGCAGTGACTGTTTCTCCATTAGAATAGTACTTGGATCATCTCAGGTGTTCAGATCATGAGTATGTGTTACTTCAGTGCTGGCAGCAAAGGATTGACCCTTTCCTCCCATTCAGCCCAGCAAACCATTGGCAGAAAAACCAATTTCTACAGGGACAGTGGAAAAGCCAGTGAGGGAGCTGAAGTCACACTGAGTTTGTGTTAATATCCCTAAATCCTCTTATTTTTTATTTCTTCAGCATTCTTGACATAGAATGATAAGAATTGCAGTTGAAGTGTAACCCCCTTTCTTCTTTCTTTAAAGTGTTAAAATTATATGTTAGAAAGCAGAAGCTCTGTTTATGTGCCCCCTTGTCAAGCAGTGATGCTGTATATGGTGGTACCAGGTGGGTACCCGGCTGAATTGTGGTGGTCCTTCAGGACACTCTGTGGAGGAGGTTCCCAGGCTGGCCTCGCTGCTCTGGCCAGGGAAAAATGGCTGTGTAAAGGCACAAGGTTTACGTGGATCTGAAAGTGCATTGCATCATCAGGGGCTCTGGCTCCAGCCTGAGTGGAATGTCAGGGCTGGGGTTATAATCACTGCTTACTACCAGAAGCAGTGGCTGGAGCACAGATCTCTGCATGAGCTTCATCCAGGTTAACTCAAAACAAATGTAAATGAAGGAAAAGATACTGTGGGCCATTCCATGAAGCACAGCATCTGTGGGCTGGTGCCAGCCTGGAGCTGCGTGCCATGCAGATGTGGTGGCCCAGATCTACAAAGAGCTGTGTCACAGTGTGTGAGCAGGTTTTTGTGCCATGAGCCATGCCATCATCTCGGTCAGATTCTTGGTCACATTGGGAAGTTATTTCGAGTTATTGCTGCAAGGAAGAGGTGGGGAAGTGGCAATAGTTCACATCAATACAGATATCTCTTTATTTTTTTCACTCCTATTCAAGCCATGAAAGGATTTATAAGGAGGATGTGCCATTTATCAAAGGTGTTTTTAAAATAGAGTTGATGTAAGCATGCAGATAGCTCAGACCGTGCAGTGTTGTCAGGGACTAAACACTAACCTGTGTCATCTGCTAACTTACAAAGAAGGTGCTTACATCCCTATGCCTCCACCCTTGTTCTTCACTGTCTTCGCTTTGGGTCTGTTTCATTCCCTCAGACAGTGCCTGACTTGAACACAGTAAACCTCCTGAGTGGCCTGAAGCCCTGGTGGCACGGCTGTAAAGCTCACAGCCCTGTTTCTTTAGAGAGTATGCTCTTGGCATGTTGTTTGGCTGCCTGGTTTCTGATCCAGAAGGTGACCTCCAGGCAAAACTGATGGCCATGGCAAAGCATTTGTCTGTCATCTGGTTACACAGATAGGCAAGTGACCCAGGGGAGGATGGAGCTCTGTCCATGTTGGCTTTGTTTGCTTTTGTGCTGTTTCATTTAAATTTAGCTACTTAGGATTTCACAGGAGCTGGACGTACAGCCATGAGAGAGAAGAAAGCTTTGAGGTCCTGATCTGTAGCCTTGAATGGGACATTGGTTATGGGTGTCTGGGAAACTCTTCTAACATCCTGAGAGGGTTAGCACCTTCTGCAGTTATTTCTGAGCCCTTATGGTGACGTGATTGGCATCCATGGGACAGAATGGTCGTTGTCTTTGGGGCCAGTATATGTCAGTGTGTTTAGATGTGTTCACTGAGTTCGGGAGTGTTGGTCCTGGAGTACCAGCAGAGCTGTTCCACCCTGGTTATTGGATGCACAGCAGTAAATCAATTTGCAGTTGAATGATATCCTGTCTCCCAGGTGACAACTGACCACAGAGTAGCTGCTTATTCTAGAATCTGTCTTTATGTTTGCAATAATGAGAAATTTCGCAGTGAAACTTAAAAAAAAACCCCCGAACACATTAAAAATTACATTAAAACTGGTGATCATCTGATTCTGTTTTGATGAACTCATATTTTCCAATGAAAATGATTTAATGAAAATGGATACGAGCATCACTTTCACTAGTGTAGTAAAATAGCCCCACAGGTTTTTCACTGACTTTAGTTTATGGCAGGTATTTTAAAAGCCCAGGCTTGCCCTTCACAAGGAAATAAAACTGAAAAGCTGTGATTTCCAAAGTTAACGTGCGCCAGTTCAGTGTGTTTCAGCTTAACCCTTTGAGCCCCATAGGGCTGGTGCAGGGAGCTCCCTCTGCCTGTCTGCCGCTTCCTGTAGTGATTTCATTTCATACAAATTCAAACATTAAGTAGCCCATGGAGGAAACTGGCAGGCCAAATTCTGCAGAGCCTGCCCATGCAATTAACTCTGCTGTCAACAAGCGAGCGGGGAGCAGAGCCGCAGGCAGCCAAGGTTTCTGCTGAAGAAGGCTCTGCACACATACCAGCAGCCCTCGCCTGCTGGGCGGGCAGCCAACGCGTCCTGCCCGCAATGAGGATGGGCACCTCGATGCCATCACAACTTTGGTCTAGATCCATCAAATTATGGCCCACCAAAGGGCAGCACCTCCTTGAATAATAATGAAATTAAGCACAGGGTTAAAGCTAGAAGCGTGCACCGGCACTTCCCTGCTTCATAAATCTACTGAATGAAATATTAAAAGGTTCTCTTAACAAGGATGAGGTGTTAACTCCCAGGAGGAACAAGAAAAATAGGCAAAACGATTTTAGAAATTCCGAGTGGATGCCAACACGGTGTTGGTAACAGTTCTCCAGGGAGTTTGGAATGATAGAATACCCACCAGACCTGGCACATGGAGAGGCGAAGTGATGCGCGGTTCAGGGTGCTGCAGCGCAGGGGGATGTACGTACAGGACAGCCCCATGTAGTCACTTGGGCCCTACAGGAATATGTGTTTTCCTGGCTTCAGCTCACAGCTCTGATCACAGAGAAGAGCCCATGGAGCTCAGACCATGGCTTTGCAGATCTGGCAAAGGCTTCGAGAGAAACGTCTACCAGGTAGACATAGCCTAGGTTTAATAACATGGCAAGATTTCACTTCACATGCTTGCCTTCTAGTTTCCTTTTTTTGGTTTTTTTTTTTTTGTAGACAACCCCCTGGGAGCCTCAACTTCTTTTTTTTTTTTGAGCTGCAAACAGAGTATTTCAGTGCAAACCCCAAATACTTTGATCTGGAAGTGCTGCCAATGCATTATGCAGGAGCTCTGGATGAGCTGCCTTGTGCTTGTTTTAATTTCTGTACGGGCAGAACTTGTAAGGGCAAGTTCTTTGTCCCACCAAGCACACGTAACCAAGAGGGGGCAATGGGCTGCACCATGGGTGATGGAGCTATTCGAACCCCAAAAGGATGTGGATGCTCAAGGCTCGGAGGCGGTGGGTTGGCACATCCCCAGGTGCCCAGGCTCTCTTGGCAGCCCTGGGGCTAAACAAAAACCAGCTGAGATCCCTCCCTCAGTCTGCATTCTTTGTCATACCCCTAGTCCTGGCTTGTTCACGCTACTGAGCCTGCATGGGGCAAGACCACGCAGGTTAAGCATCCCAGTTCCAGCAAAGAGAAATTTCTTCAAAGTGAATTATAGTAATGAGATCACTTCTCTTTCTGAAAAAGTTCCTTCTCAGAGAGAGACAAACGATGACCCTTGGCTGAATGGACACAAGGGATCTTTTGGGGAAACCGTTGAGATCTCTCTGGACTTGGAACAAGGTTTCTCTTGTTGCCCCCCCCCTCCCCCAAGAAAAATTCACTCTGCTCCTCCAATGCCAAAGCAGATTTTTGTACAAGCTGACAGTTGTCTCTTCCCTTGCCTCCCACTCCCTGACTTTCAAAGGAAAAAAAAAAAAGTAACATTCCTGTTCTTACTTATTTATTTGGGGGGTTCCACAGCTGTCAATGTATTGGGAATAGTTACAAAAAAAATCCGTACAAAGCTTTTGTAATTCTGAAGGCCAGGGGTCACCAGTGGGAAGCAGAGGACTTGTCTATTAACAATCATCATACTCACCAAAAGTTGCACGATAACATTACTTGGGTTTTTCAACTAATTTGTCTGCTGTTCACTGTTTACGCAGGAATCTGGTTTAAAACTCTATGCGGTAATATAATTGACTGAAGAACCATAATGTAACCAGAAAATGAATCAGAAGGAATTATTTTACAAACCCACCACTTAACTGCGAGCCGGTGGCAACCCGCAGTGGCCCTTTTCATCTGCTTATCTTCATTATGGCATTAGAGATACTGTCGGCTCTGCCAGGCTTTTCCTAACCCCACAGGCACAAATTTCCTCTCTTATTTTTTTTTTCTCCTTCCTTTTGAGAAATGCAACTTTCTGCCAATATCTTAATCTCTTTATTAGAGAAAGCAAATAATAATTGATGGCAATGAATAAATAAGACTCAATAACCCATATGCTGTTTATGATCTCAGGAGAGGAGGGGGCAAGGTAGGAGAAAGTTGCAATTTTAGTTGGTCCTACGCTCAGCTTAATGCAGCCTCACTTGTATAAATGAAATTACGCTGATCTATCCCAAAATCTTGCTCTTGGCTCTGCTGTCCCAAGGTGCTAAACACCTTCCCTGTGGTGAGAGCTGTTGGGAGCTGCCTGTGCCAGCCCGGTCTCGTCATTCTCGAGTACTGAGGCATCACTGGTAACAGACTGTGTTTGGGAAGTCTGGACTTTATTGAAAAAGGGCAGAATGTTCTTGTTCCAGGAAAAATTTTTCCAGTTCTTGACGGTAGCAAGAAGCATATGAAAATATTGGGAAAGGATCTTTAGTATAGGCAAATGTATCCAGTGTGGATTTTTTCCTCTTAAATGGGAAATGTGTGCAGAATGTACATTGTAAAATCACAAATTATTATGAAAGCGGATATGTTGACTTAAGGCAGGCAGGTCCAACTTAGCTCTGTATCTACCTTGAGAGTTTTAAATTACCTTCACATGCTGCCTATCACTGGTGATGCCTTGGGCATATTATTCTGGGTGATTCACTACCACCCTGAACAGTGTAAAAGCCAGTTATACTTTCTTTTAAAATCACTAATTCATTTTCTTCACCCTGAATTGCCCCAGTATTTTCATACCTGTTCTTCCTCTGGCCTGTTCACTGAGTGTCTCAGGGACCAGCTGCACTCGTGTGCTGATGATCAGCTACCTTCTGTCCTACACAGCCACCCTTAAAAGAAACCACATTCGAAGCTGTTCCCTGTTCACATCATCACTTGAATTCTGCTGTGAGTCCGTTCCGAGCAGTGATGGCTAAATCCATGAAAACCGGTGAAAAATTTGGATTTTTGAATCCAGAATTAATGCTGAAGGTCCAACTGCAGTGTCTTTGTAAGATCAGAACAACTGTAAGTATGTTGTGAAACAACAAACAGTTTCTCCAGGCTCAAGTGGTGTGATTCATGAATTTCTATACACTCAGGGTCTGCGGTCTTGATCCAAATTCAGAGTAATTGCTGCACTGTGAATGTATCCTCTCCCCTGACAGTACAAAGCTTTTTTCCGTCAGAGGGAATGATAGGAGAAAATCATGTGAAACTGAACAACGGTTGGGTTTTCTTCAGCTGAGCAGAGAAGTATATACCATTTGCTAAGTAGTAAAAACCGTTTGCTAATCTGCTGCCATCTGCCTTTATTACTTCAGCCCCCCCAGCCAGACACTGCAACAGCCACTTTATTGCATGCGTTATATCAACTTTCAATTGTGCACCAAACAACTGTGTATAGAGACTGAGGACAACCAGCATTACTGTACTGAGAAGGTTATGGATCCTGAGGATTTAGCATTTTTCTGCAGATCTTGCACTGTTTTCCAGATTTTGCTTTTTTTTTTTTTTGTTTTTGTTCGAGTTCCGGAGCTCATTTGGTTGCCGACATGACCGTAAGCTTCTTAATGTAAATCAACCCGCTGCTGTCTGCTGAGGCTGGAGACCAACTAAAACAATAGCACCAAGAGGTGTGAATTTTCCCCCTTCATCTTAATAGACTGTTAACTTCAAAGTCTACTTGTGACCACTTAAAGGCTTAGTGTTAACCTCTCCTGCTACAGTATGTCCAACAAATGCACTTGTTGTCCAGCCCCATATGGACATACCAGATGTTCCTGCCACTGGAGTGGACATTCCAGAGGAAATTGCTGCTGGCGGCACGGTCCAGAGGCAGGACAAAGGTAAGAGGCTGGCCCAGTCCAGCCGTGGCCAGTACTGCCATTCTTTTTGAACTGCAGATGCCGGCTTTATAAACTGTCTCCAGCAATTCCTCGTGTGAATTACCACTTGTAACCATTTTTCCAGATTCCATAGGGATGTTGCTAAAATTGCTGAGCAATTTTTGCTCATCTGCATCCAATATTGAGAACTTGAACAAGTCATGGAATATTTCCCCTCCCCAGGCAGAGAGAGAGGATTTGTAGACATATTTTCCTCTCATTTTCTGTAGAAATAGAAGATAAACATTGACTTAATGTTTGTGCAAGGCCATCTATTTAAAACAAATCCAAAAGAATTCTGAAAAATGTAGGTAAGAATAAGCTTTTCTAAACAATACCAAAAGTACAAATCCCGTGCCCTTCTTTCTGTTACACTCCCATTTGGCCCAGGCTTACTCTGTGAAGCACACTTATTTTGCTTGTTCATCATGTGCCAAATGAGAACATGTTACTTGAACACCTATATATGCCTTAGAATTCATTTTTATTTATCAAGAGAAACTCTAGTTACCTGAAAGTCACTGTAGATTTTCCCCCCAAGCATGTCTTACCACCACTTCCATCTGCATCATCCCAGACACTTCTTAAGTATTTCCCACTTCCTGCTTTTGCCCTCCCCTTCTTATCCCTGGTCTTAATGATAAATTCAAAGAAGACGGAAGAATTACAGTATGATCTCTCCTTCTCTTTGGGGTCTCTCTGCTTCTCCCCCTTTATGACTTTTTTGCTTCTTTACTGTCTCAGAAATGGGAGCTCTAGTTTATTGCCCTCTTTTAAGCCACGACAGTTTTATTTCTTGGTCTCCTTTGGGCAAAGAGAGAGGTTACCATGTCTTAAGCTTTTTTTCCTCTCAACTTCTCTGTTTTCTCTGGCTATTTACATTCAAGGCTCCTTATATATTTTGAGTTCCTTTTCATCCTGGGCATCGTCTATTTAGTTCCAGCTTCCTGCTCTACAGTCTCTCATCTTCAGGGGGTCTCTTGCTACCTGAAACTCAGAATCAGAGGTCTATCATCAACCTTCATGTTCTACTGCAGGACTTGGTCTCTGCTCTCTATGTATTTTCACTCTAGGTCATCATATTTAGATTTGTCAAAAATCATGCAGTTTCTCTCTGCAGAACATCTCTGTGGTACAGAATACTGGCTGGCACCTCCTTGACTGAACTTTGATCCATCCATATGGTTATTGCTGTGAGGATCTTCTCTGCTTGTCCCTAGAGGACACTGCAGCCTCTCACATCGACTCTGACTGCAGAAAATTGTTTTTCTTTGGTGCTTACAAAATCCTGAAAGTGTTTACCAGTGCACTGTAGAGCAGCTTGTAGCAGCAAATAGTATCAGTTGTGTTGTTTCCTTGTACTTGGTGATCTGTACTCGCTTTTTCTCTGTGCTCTTACACGTAGTCCTTCCTAAAAGCAGTCAAACCAAGACTCAGAAAGTCTTCTTTCATTTAGTGTTGGCAAAGTAGAGTGCAGCTGTTGCCTGTGTTGAAGACAGCCAGCCGTGGGGTACAGGATTACAGGTGTTTCAGTGGGGTCTGCCTTGTTCCCTTGAGCACGTTAGTACTCGGTGCTTCCCACGGCCCCACGCAGAGCAGAGAGCAAGGAGGTGATCTTGCAGGACAGAGATGCGGTGGGTGCAGTTCTGCTGCCTCTGGCTGCCCTGAGCTGCTCCTTGCAGCGGTGCCGTTCTGAGGTTAGGAAAGCACACCGGCATCAGGAATCTACAGTTTCAGCTTTTACAGATTTGGGGGAGTTGATGGGAGTGTTCAGCGAGAAGCGGCAGGCTGTCTGGGATGCTTGGATAGCCACACCTTCCTGTTCCCTGTGTGGCTGGATCCCATAGAACCACTGTCTTATTTTAATTTTCTTAACACATCTCATTATTATTATTCATGGGAGTTAAAAGGCAGGAAGGTCATAACCTGATTGTTGTAAGCCTGATTTCATCTGCCAGACTGGCAATAAAGGAATTATCTCTTGTTTTGGAGTCATTTTCCGAGAGTACACAAACCCACCAGGTCCTTTTCACAGCTTCTCTCCTGGCTTCACACCTATCATCAAAGTTCAGAGTGGAGTGGCAGAAAGCATCAGGTGCAGGGCCCCACACTGACCTTGCCAGCTAGGGCTGCCTTGTGTTCCTGAAATTGTTTTCTTAGGAGTCGGCCGATTGTGTAATTTCTTCCTCCTTTTTTGTCTTGATGGTTATTATGATCTCTGTTCTGTGTTTATAATAACGTGTGTTTACTAATAGTGTGGTGGCATGCACTGCCAAGCTGCTTCTGCTAACAATAAAAAAAGGGAAAATTGATATTTATGGAGACTTGGGGGCTGGCCGGGCTGTAGCTCTTGATTTTTATTGTAGCTGACTGCAGGCTTCTCAGAAACGAGAATCTGTATCTCATTGTGTAGAGCTGGTTTCCATTTCAATCTGGGTCCCATTATTAGGGGTTGGTTTACATTCTGTAAGGTTAGCCATGTGCGGATTCACACAAACAAATACGTAATTTATGTCTGTAGCTTTCACTTGCGGTCTTTAAACCTCCACCTATTTGAAATGTCTCTGGAAGGGGATAAGAGGAACTACAATGTTCCTCTTCCTAATGGATGGGTACGTTGTATAACAACAAGCAGTCTAATAAAACCAGTTTGAATGAATTTCCACTCCGTACTGAGCCACCAGGGCAAGAGTGAGCTGTGTTAGGGAGGAGCATTGCAGGAGATGTGAATGGCCACAGCTCATGCTGCGTATCTCCTGTGGCTATGCACAGGACCCCATCTCCAGGATTGTCATCAGCCCAGCATGCTTCTCCAGAATCAGCTACTGCTTGGAGCTATCTTCATACCATCCATTGTGGTTTTCAGGTTCAGGGTGTTTCGTCTCTGGAGAACCTTTGCAGTGGTTCACAGACAGTGTAAGAGGCAAAGATTAATTCCCAGAAAAGCTCTCAATCTCTGAGAGCAAAGCGGTTCTGCTTGGGCAAAGATTTCACCCTGAATGATCAACTCCACCTTGGTAGAGAAGGGATATTGGAATCCTAACCATGCATGAGAATATCAGCTGTTGGGGTGGAGGCTTCTTCTAAAAAGTGTCTGTAAGTGGAGCTACGTGTCAGTGGACAATTGCTTCCTTTGGAGGAATATATTATGCCATGCCAAGGAGGTGACTTGGCAGAGATGAAGCCTTTCTAGGCAAGATGCCTGGAGAAAGGCAGCTGGCACTGTCTGCCTCCAAGCTGGGGCTTTGCTTGACACTGCAGACAAGGACAAGGGAAGTTGTGCTGAAATCAAAGAGCATCAAGGGCATCCTTCTCTCTTTCCCTTCTACAAGTACAGTTCTCTTGGCCTCAGGAGACTCCAGGTCTCTCTTTTCAGCTCCAATGGAGGGCTTGGTTTGTTGCCAAGCTGAATACTAGAGCTTCCATTCACCTCTTAGGTATTATTAATGAGGTCTCCTTCCTTCTTTTTCTTCAAATTCTGTGCAAGCAGGGTTTGTGTAACTCCTAGCTTTTTGGGTTTCCCCTGTGGCTGCTAACCCAAAGTTCTCATAGAAGAAATGGTGACTTAACCTTTTTGCTGACCAAACAGGATCGTGACGGTGTCTGAGTAAAAAGGACCACCTGGAAAAGTACCTTTTTCTCTGAAGGATAAGTCATTTCTTTAAACTTTGTGGTAACAGGGGGTTTGTTTTTCCTCCTCTGAGTCTCCCCCCAGTACCAGCCCAGAAGCCATTCACACTGCTGACAAACAGGCTCGGTGAGGACAGACACTTGCACATCTAAACTCTCCCGCTTCGATTTATATTGTCCCGGGTTGGACATAAAGTATACTATATATCCTCTTATACCAGTCAATCTGCTTTATGCAAGTGATAGAAACAGATTCTTTTCATGCCAGAAGTGATGCCAATTACATATTATTTGATTAGGAGTTTGTTACTTTGAGTCTCTGATGGTTAGGGCGAGGAGGAGAATGGTATTTCAGCAGTAGTGGGTTGCCCTGCAGTACAGCTGCATTATAGAGCAACTTATACACATGAAACTTTTAACAAGCTTAATGAATTTAAGCTGACTTCTTGAGAACTTGAACTGTGCAACTCTATAGTCTCTAGACAAAGTTATGTTACAAGAACATGTAAACATCATGTGTCTGATCCGTCCTTTTCCAGTCATACATTTTCTCAATTACATGGGTGCAGAATATGTGCTCCGCTTTCTGTTCCCATAGTTTCCATTGAATCCCACTTCATAACCACATGGAATAAAGGAAATATGAAGTATGTCTCTGTTCGGAAAGCTTCCTGGTTTTTTTACCTGGATCCATAGTTTGTTTACACATAGGATACTAACCATGTTTAAATCTTAAAAAATGAAAACTTTTTAGTTAGGGAAGAAAAGCCTAACAGCCTCAGAACAAATGAAAGCTTTCATTTACATAAGGCAGAAAAATGAGTGTCAAAATGAGTTCAGAGGTGGCAGCAGCCCTTAATTTTGAACATTCTCTGTGGTGAATTGTTCTTCCTGGGGTCTGACTGAACAAACAATATTAGCTCTGGCTGTCGTCTTGTGATAAGGCTTCGTGGAGAATGTCACTTGAGAAGTATGTGTGCTTTTGTGGTGTTAAATGCGCTACTCTTTATGACCGTTGGTTTTCTTCTGCTTCTCAAACAAGAGCTTCGTATTTGTGTTGAGCACACAGTATTTTTAATATTAATATTAGATTTGAAATGCTGTCCAGATCCTTGGTGACTACAAGCTGGCATAACTTCTTTGGGGACAGTAAAGCATTGGCACACGTGCTTCCCGACACTTTGCTTGTTCCTATTGTGTGAGCTGCTTTCAGGCAACCCAGCTTCTTCGGCAGCTACTGGCCGTGCCCACCAAAATTTGTACTGTAGATGTGTTTCATACCTCTCAGTTTTGCCTATGTGTTGGATTCAGGAATGTATTGAGCCATCCTATGAGAACTTTTCCAAGCGGGGTTAGTATCTCCCCTCTGTGCCATCGCCTGCTCCCTCGCTGCTTTATAACCCCTCTCACTGTGAAGCTGTTTTCATAATATTCTTATGAGAGGTGTTCCCCCAGGGATGTGACTCACCTCTTCGGGGCTGTTGGCATCTTCTGCTGGCAGCCGGGAGAGGCTGATGGAGGGAAATGCTCCTGCAGACAGCCCTCTCCACAAAGCCATTGGGAAGGGGGAGCTCACAGGAGGGAGCAGATTCTGCATTGGAAAAAAAATTAAAACATTAGCTTGCTGCTAGTAATTTATTACGACCGGACTGTGTTCTTACTGCAGAACCTCATAAATAAGATTGCATTTAGATTTTCCAAGGATGGAGTGAGGACTTTTAAGGATCATCCTGAAGGAAACATATTTGTATCATCACTGTCTTTAAATTACTGCTCTTTGTAAACTAGTAGAAGATTGTGGGTTCAGGGATTACTAATAAATACAGTGTATTGAACTGGGATATGTGTGAAAAAACAGTTTTTATTTTTTTATTACTTTAGCTCTAAACTTTTCTGTAACACCTGGGGATGCTCTGAGGGGTCAGTTTTCAGTAACATAGGTAACACTTCTGCATGAGAGCTATAAATTAAAGGCAAACAGATTTCTGATGGTAGACGTTATTGTAGCAGAAGAGTGATTTACATCAGCTGACTCTGGCTTTTGGAGAGTAAATGACACCAGCTTGGACCCCTGAGCTTTCCTGAAGCAATGGGGTGGATCTTTAGCTGGAAGAGGGGAGTCAATTCAGGTAGAGTCAGGAGGACCATGGGCACTTGCACAAGCTGAGGATTATGTCTCAAGCTCGTTGTCCATGTTCAGTGTAAACCGTATTGTGTAGCAATGAGCCTTTCATTGTATTTTCTCTCCCTTGTCCAGCTGAGGGGCTTTGGTGGGCACCTGGCCTCCAGCTGGGGTCAACTCACCACAGGTACCTTGATGAAGGAGACATGGAAACTCTCAGGGAGAGGCTTTAGGGGAGCAAGACTATGAGGCAGTGGGGCTTCTGTTAAAGTGCGACTCTGCTGTGGGGAGGTCAGTGGGTATTTAAGAGCATCAGATGCTGTAAGTCTGGTACACGAGACTTAATCTGTTGAAGCTGGAAGGGAGGGACTGAAGAGGGAAAGGATCCACTTTTCTAAACATCTTCCTCTTAGAGAAAAAAGATTTTCATGACAGCCAGAGGCAATGAGATGCTGTGTTCCTGTTAAATAATTCTGTTAAGCCCAGACAGAACTCATGTGGGAATGACGAAAACATGAGTAGTTCAATAGGGCACAGCTTGATGTCCCAGTGACTTTGAGATTGTTGGCCTCTGAAGGAAATTAGAGTTGTCAGACTGTCCCTGCAGCGTTGCCATGTGGGTCAGGGGCTAACGCTGCAGTTAGTCAGCGGTGTTTGTTGTGGACCACAGGGAGAGACTCTGGACCCCATTTTCTATCACACTAGTGGTGACCAAACGTTAACTGCTGTCACACAGTAAAACTTGCCTAGCACGGAGACACCCATCTTGTCTATGGAGCTGGTTCTTCCAAGCATGGAGTTGAGGCCCATTAGATAGAAGAACATTGTCATTATCCTCCTTCATGTAATTTTTGTTCTCCTTCTAGGGAGAGCCCCACTGTGGCGTCACTCAATTTACCTCCAAAAGAGGGCTTTTTGTTTTGCTTACTACTTTAACTTCTTACAAGTACCCTCGTTCCAGTCTTGGTTCATCAGTGAGTATTTGTACGTACCAGTGGAAAATGGCATCAAGCTATGTTATGTTTTTAGTGCTGGTTCCCGCAATAGGGTAGTGTTGTCTCAGTTTAAAACCAGGAAAATTAATTACTAAGGGGTTCAGGTTTGTAAAGGTTTGTTGTGACTGCACTTTTGGAGTGTTGAGCCCGTGTCAGGATGTGCTGTTGGACCCAGGCTGTCTTACGAGAAGCATTTGCTAAGTGGAGACACTGAAAGCATATGGAGAATATATGTTCAGTGTTTCAATTTTAATTTCGTAGCAGCAATGGTCAGAGAGTTGCTGTTCTTAAAGAAATGGAGAGGGGGCAATTAAAAACACAAGATGGGGAAGGGAGTGTTTGCTGTTTCCTTTTATTGTTAGTCATGAATTAATGTCTTTTATTAACGTAAAACCTTTCAACCTAAAGTAAATGCAAACGCTTTGCTAACTACAGTCTGTCTCAAGGCTACTCTTCATTGGAGGGCATTTCTGTGCAGAGGTGTAGGTGCAGCATTATAGTTGTCATTGAGCTGTCTGTAGTAAAATTATGTATTTCCAGAAGCCCACCTACAACACACGTTCAGCCACAGGCTTCTACTTGGTGTAACTTGCACCGAAGCCTGCGTCACACCCTCTGCGCTGAGGTTGCGCTCTGGCCAGTTGGAGAAGAAATGGTTCAAACGTGTGTCAGGCTGACCAGCAGGTCTCGTTGGGTTGTGAAAATATAAAAGCAGGAATGCTGCTCTTTAGCTTGACGCAGAAGTGGTTCCCAGCAGCTCGGGCTGCTCAGGTTTATGTCTGGAAGGGGACCTGCTGTGAAGATCCAGCTGAGCATTGTGCAGTTGCCCAAGGAACTGAAGGCAACACTTCAGCCCAGACACTCAATAAACCTCTTCAGGTTTTGTTGGCGCAGATGTTCTTCATTACCACAGTGGATCAGGTGCTGAGGGGTTTTTTTTTCCCCTAACCATCATCATGGGCTCCCCATGCCAACCTGGGAACAATTACTCAGTCCATATTCAGAAGGAGGGGGTCACCTATGGAATCTATAGCAATGTTGATGACCTCATCTGCATACCCTGGTGCAGAAGCTGCCCTGGTATTTGGCTGATCAGATCCCCTTTGTAACCCAGCGGGGCCTGTTCTGCTCATACCGCACAAGCACACGGTGGAAAACGCACTTTTTCTGTGTCTCATTTTCCTCTGAGAGGATAACTGCTTGGATTCATACTGCACTTGAAATTTCACATACCTTAGTTAGTTGTGATTAATGCAAATGAGAGAGGTGATTGCTCCCAGGATGGGTAAAGCATAATAGTTAAAACCAAGAGAACTGGAAGAAGGCACTGGGAAAGAAGTAGACTATCTTCCCCAGAGGGATCCAGGAAAATTAGACTAATAACATAAGGTGTGTTGGCTGGAGTGAAGCTTGAAATAAATTTAGTGGGTTTTGCTTTCACACAATGTAGTTGCATGTAGGTACATGGTTGTTGTTGGAAGAGCTCTGGATAAATCCCTGTCTGGATTGTTTGTCTCTGTGTCAGAGTCTGGCAGTAGGTTTGGGGAAACCTGGTGCTGCATTTCATGTAGCGTTTTTCTTGTGAATATTAGTGCATGAAAATAAAATATGCTTTTAATGAGCATTTGAGTGAATACAAAAGTAAGCCCAATAGCAGCATAAGCACAGTCGGAATGAAGTTCTGAGTCGGGGAAACGGAGGGAGGGGACAGTGACTAATATTTGCAGTTCTTGCCATGATTGTCAGCTGTACATTTTGATGACGTATGCAAGGCAACCTCTTGTCTAAATGCATCAAAATCAGATGGAGAGATGTGGCAAAGTGCCATGCGCTGCTCAATTGCAAACCCACCAGTCTGCACGGGTGTCCCTCAGCGTGCCATGAGGAGCTGCCAGCTCCGCCTCCCCTTTCCTAGGTCATGACATACCTGGGCTGTTGGCACTGCAGCATAACCTTTTATTTCCTATCAAATCTATCTGCCTACCTGGGGCTTCGGTACGTGGCAGCACAGATAATAGTGTGCTTTGACTCTGAGCAGATGGCGTTTTTGTGTGTCATCTATTCTCAGCAGCAACTTCTGTAACAGCTTTTTACTCTGTTACTTGCGTTACTGGTTCTGCTTCCAAGAGGCTCACAGCATCCCTTGGATAGAGCAGCCCTGCAGCTGCTGGGAGTAGACACTGTTCTGTGGTGTAGTCTCAGTGCAGTTGCACATAGTTTGTCCTAATAGGATAAATGTTTTGCATCACCATCTGTGACTTTCTGCTCCTCTTCATCACTGTCATTCTGAAAACTATAGCATTTAGTATTTGTATTTATAGCAGAGCCTCCTACCCAGACTAAAATGAGGATTCTCTTTTGCTGGTCACTAAGTGTCTGCTACATAGCCTAGGGAGACCTCTCATATGGGCTGTGTTGTGGTGGGACAGCATTCTCACACCCACCACTCACCCTTGAAGAAGTTACAGGTGTAAAGAGTCACCAAGTTACCTCCAAAACACATCAAAACTTAGGTAATTCTGCCCTGGATAAGGTCATTTTTGTTCATGGATTTCACTCAAATAAAATTTCCACTGACATTTTGAGAACTAAATGTTACTGTGATAGGTACAAATATGGAAAAAAGGTGGTATGGTCTTGTCTTGAGAAAATCTGACTTGTGTGTTCATGGAAAAAAGTCAAGTCAGCCTAGAAGCATGCTTCCTATTTGCCTAGATCAAAAATGTTCCTGGACAAGAGACAGTCATTGCTGCTTCACAGAGACCTTGTGTCTAAGGAGGTGGCATTCCTCTTGGCAATGAAATTGCATTTCAGGAGGTTGATGACGTCCGCGGAAACCTAGTGAGCCTGCAGATAGCGGGCAGAAGACTTCTGGGAAACAAGCTCCTTCACCTTGCAGGCTTACCAGAGTTGACACAATTCCTTGGGATATTGCATCTTTGAGCGTAGGGGAGTTCCTTCCTCCTCCATCTGGTAACTACGCTGTCGGTGACGTGTTTTCATGACATTGTAGGGCTGATAAATTGGGTGGGTTTTTTTGTTTTGTTTGGGCTTTTTTTGAGAGTCAGGGAGGAACTGGCAGGAACATTTTGCCTTTCTCATGACGTTGTCTAGGAACAGGTAACATACCTGGGATCTGGAGATGTGAATTGTTAGTACTTTCCTGGAAGTTCATGGCATCCTCCAGCAGTGGTAGATAAAGCCCCGCAGCACAAGGTAAAAGGCTCAAGAGGAACCTGACTTCTCAAGAGGTATGATAGTACATCTGTGGCCAAGGGGAAACCTCAGACCTTTCAAGTACGTCTATTTGGTATTTTCTGTTGTCTTCAATAGGAAACAAGCAAAGCCTTTACAAGCAAGCTGAATCCTGTGGGAATTTACAGGAGACCTAATCCATGCTTTGTGTTCTGTGACAACAGAACCCTTGCAAATGATCTGCTATGGAATACATGGGAAATTTGGAGCTTGTTGCATTGTACCCACCCCTTATTTGTCTTTTGTCACCAGTGTCTACATCAGTGCCAAAAGGCAAATAGCATGAAAACAGAACTACACTTTTATTAATGCAAGGGCTTCCTGAAACTCATGGAAGAGACACATTGATTCTTAGCAAGCTGAAGAATCCAGGAGCATGAGAATCCCATCCTGGATCAGTCCAAGGGTCTTCCTTGACCCAGTCTCTAACAGAGGGAGAGTATTTGAGGAGAAAGAACACAAGAAGCTTTGTTTCTTTTCACAAATTGGAAATATAGCAAAGTTTTTTTTTGAAAGATACTTCTAAACTACTGCCCAATGCCAAAGAAAGAAGAGCAGTGTTTTCCATCAATCTGCAAGATGTCTGATGGAGTTCAGTCGTACTATCTACCTGTCCAAATTAACAGGCATAACTGTTTCCAGTATTTGAGCCTCCAGAAAAGTTCATGCTCCACAACTACAGAGATCATATGATGGCTGGAAGGGAATTTTGACTTCTTTACTGTTACTATTTTAGAGTCACCTGGAGAATAGCTTTAAAAAATGTGGAGCATCCCAAAACTTACCTCTTCCTCCTTACAAAGGGAACTTAAATCCCAAAATTTGAATCCCTGCTATAGTTTTACAAACTCCACAGTGAGCTGAAGTTATTGTTAACAGGAATATATCCTCTTCTAGGTGTGCAGTCTCAGCAAGGCGGTGATGGGCACATCAAACAATTTATTTATAAAAGATTGTCTATTGCTGTTAGACTCTTATGCTTCAGCTATAAGTCTGCTTTCCTAATTAGTACAGAGGGTGAAGGCTTGACTTTGTGTATGCTGGGACACGCAGGGCCACCAGAGGATGACAATCCAAGTAACTCACAGAGGGCTTCAAGTTGGGCGGTGAAGGAACTTGGCTTAGAGTAGTGCTTGCTTCTTCTGCTTGTGTTTCTTTAGAGCATGTACTTAATAACTTCCTGGGCTTACTCAAGGCTTACATTCACAGGACCAAGAACCCAACTACTTTCTAGGTCAACATCCCTGATCTCCTTCAACTTATCTTTAACTCGTATAACTTTGGGCATCTTGAAATAACACTAGATGTATCCAGAGAGCCTTTTGGCCCTTCAGGCCTCCTAGACGTCTCTGTGTGGGACAGCAGAGGTTATACTTTTTGGAGGGATGAGTCATATGCTTGCCATAGGCAGAGAATCAACTATTCCATGGACTAAGATCCCCTTCAAGCTGGCCAAGCAGAAAAATTGGCTTTAACTATAAAGGTAGCTGGTGCCTTGCCGTTCACTTGGAGGTGAGAGGAGTTGGAGAGCTGCCCCTGTGGGTGTACTTCAAAAATAGGGACAGAAGTGAGGAAAATGTTAAAATGGAGAGCAAATGCCAGTTAAAGAGCCTGTTATAAACACCTCTGAAGGCTCGCTCACTGATGGAAGGCTCAAGTGCTAATACTGAACAGCAACTCTCATGGCCAGCTAACAAAAGGAGGGAGGCTTGGCTGCTAGCTCTCGAGAAAACTTTATTAAGAAACATACTTTTCAACATGCAATTACAACACATTGCTTCCAAAACAGGTAAATTTATCTCCAGGTTTAAAAAGTGATTTAATAACATGGAGGTATCCGCAGTTTTCCTTCTGAGGGAGCTGGGAATCGCTTCCTTCGGCTAATCTCAGGGTTTGCTTCTTTTCATGTGGCTTCCTGAAATGCTTCAAGCCTCCAATCGCTGTGTAAATAGATCTGCTTCTTACAGAAAACTTTAATTGGTAGATCCCCCAGCATCGGCGTGTGGTCACTGTCTTTTGATGAGTTTTACAAGTGGAAGAACGGAGGCACTTGGCAGGAGAGCGGGAGAACAGGTGAGATGGCCTTCAGTACAAGCTCCTTAGAGGCTGGGGGGCTTGTCAGCTCCCTAGAAAAGCTCTGGAACTTCGGCTTCTGAAGATGTATGTCTTCTGCCAGCTTACCCTGGAACACAGATTCACAGAAAGTCAAGTGCTTTGATCACTCCTGTTATCTACATGTTGACTCTCCCAGTTCTGGGTCAGACACGTGCCATGGCCAGTACTTACCAACCCCTAAGCCCAACTTCTGTGTGGCTTAGACATGGCTACATCTGCTGTGGCTGGAACAGGCTTGTCAGGCAGGGAAACTCGGGTGCAGGATGGGCACAGGTAGCTCGAGCCATCTGCCTCCAGCATCTTCAGCCTGATACTGTTGAGGTTAAGTTCAGTGTAGTCTGAACAGCAAAGGACTTTGTCACGGATATAATAGAAAACATGTCAGCAGTGGGTTTCTTCTGACCTGTGTATTTGTGATGTGGGACTTGGGTGGGACTGGACTCGCTGCCATTTCCTGCAGGCAGGGTCCTTGCCAGAGCCTGATGTGGATGAACTGGGTTCATTCCTTTAAAGAATGCCTGTTGAAAAAGCACGGGACCTGTCCTTTTCATAATAAATACCATTTGGGGGTTGTTTCCATCAGAACTGACTCTGAGAACCGATTATCTTATAACTCCTTTTTTTTTAAAAGTCATCATAACTTTTCTGCCTTTTCTTTAATGTACAGTTGTGTATAAGCCTTGGGTTTTTCTCAGCTTTTACTCATTTTTGTGACTTTAACCTTCCACCTGCCTGGTTTGCTTCAAGGCATGCTTCGAATGTCCCAGACATAATGACTTTAACAGTGTGTCCCTCCTGTAAGTAGCAGTTCACAGCAGTAAGACACCCAGAGACCAGGTTTTAATCAGCCTTGACTGAAGACTAAAAATGATTCACTCCTGTCAGCACTGGGCAACACAACAAACAGCTCTCCAGCAAATCGCTTAAGCAGAAATATGTTGGCATGTTTCTATAGCAACTAAGGAAAAATATTTCACACAAAAGTCCATCTGCTGCAACATAGAGAGAGATCTGGCCAAGGATCCCGTTATAAATTAATCTTAATTTGCAAATTTTATTTTTGCAAACCTCAGGCAGCCACTTGCACAAAAAGGCAGAATGCGAGTGAGAGGAGAGACAATTGATTTTTAGACAGAGGCTGTCAATTAATCAACTAACTGGTCATTAATTTGGGAAGCGGTGATTGTCTGAGGATGACGAATCACAGTGCATTTGAGAGGTATTCATCTTCATTGCTGTTTACCAGTCAGACTGCATCACACCATCTTGTCCACAGCGTATTTGGAAACACACTTTATTTTTTGAAAGGAGGCTAGTAGCAAGCATCCAATATTTTTTTTTTTTTTTTTTTTTTTTTTTTTTTTTTTTTTAAACCCATTTTGGTTTGATTTACTTGTAAAGAGTTACTCGAATGTATTCAACCATATAAAATGCTTTGTAGAAGCCATCAAAGTGAGGAGAGGGGGGAAAAACCAATGCGATAATTTGGACTGTGATGCATTTTATTTTATGTGATGTCAACACTTCAAAGCCTATTGGAGCTGTGCTCGGGAGAACTGAAACATTTTACGGGGTGCTTGGTGTCTGCGCTACAAACCATCTCCAACTACAGATTCTCTTGCACAACGTTCACATGCTGCTGCCAACGTTCCTTTCTTCTTCTCTAGCTGCTTTCTGTGTCTCCTCTGGCAGTTTCCTAGAGACCTCAAAAATAAATTTAAAAAACCCCAACCAAATAATAAAAAAAAAAAGCCAACAAGAATTTTCTTCCAGCTTGGAAGCATGAAGACCTAGACCTAGTGTCCTAGAAGGTGTGCCAGGTCTCCTGGTGCAGGGAACTCCAGCCTCAGTAGGCTCTGTCACATGGAGCTTTTTACAAAAGGCCAAACCTGAAGATATTTCAGGAAGAGGTGAGATCTTTGTGTCATGTTGGATGTCCTTACTCACACGCAGTGATATTTCAGCAGGCATTGATAGAGCTGGCAGGCATTGTGGTGGTAGAAACACAAAGTCCCCAGCACATCAGCCATATCGCTTGCACCCTGTCGCGATTTTTGCCTCCTCCTTGACGAGGAGGAACAGCCTGTTCCATTTCGAGTGAATAAATGCACAGTCTGAGTGGTGGCATGTTAAGAAAATAAGTGAATATGGGAATAGACCTGCGTATGAAGAGGAGAGAGAATGTGGGAGTGTCAAATGGGAGAACTGTAGGACTTTGGATATCTTGGGAAGATTGCTTTTCCCCATTTCATCTCTTCTGTGCCTCCTCAGCCTCTCTCCCTTCAGATATAACTACTCTTACTAAATGCTGCCGTCTCCATGGGGCAGGATTGGAGGTGCAAAAAACTTCTCCAAGTAAGTTTAGAATACGTTTGTATTTTAAGCTGCAAATAAATATTTTTTTTTCTAAACAAACAAGAAGAAATATACGAGTTTGAGACTTTTTTGTTTCTTCGTAGACAGAAAACAGGTGTTGCATCTCATACGCAATCTGTTCTGAAATACCTCTCACTGATCAGTTGGAAAACAAGAAAAGAAATTTCTTAGCAGCAAGAAATAGGATAGGACAATGTAAGAGGAAATGGCCTCAAGTTGCACCAGGGGAGGTTTAGGTTGGACCTGAGGAACAATTTCTTCCCTGCAAGGGTTGTCAAGGGCTGGCCCAGTCTGCCCAGGGCAGTGGTGGAGTCCCCATCCTGGAGGGGTTTCAGAGCTGTGGAGATGTGGTGCTGAGGGACATGGGTTAGTGGTGTCCTGGCAGTGCTGGGGGAATGTTTAGACTCAGTGATCTGAAAGGTCTCTTCCAACCAAAATGATTCTATGAATTGTCCAACCAAAAAATGAAAAACAACCGAATTACTAACGTTTTTCATAATCTATTAAAATAAGCTGTTTTCTCAGAGATTTTTGTGTTGCATAATGGTTACTATTAGTGTTTATTCAGTTGTTGAAGAAAACTGGGCCCTTTTGCCATGAAAACTGCACCTCTATCCTCGTGTGGCTGTTGTCTTCTGGTTTGCTCTCAGAAGCTGCTAAAATCTTTGAGCTCTACCTAATACACTGACTTTATCTGAAATTTTGATCCACAAATTTTGCACCTTATGAGTTCTAACACTGAAGTAAAAAAAAGAGATTTGCAGCTTGAGAGTAAGGACTGTGAAAGAGTCTGCTAAGCACATTCACTTACAAAAATGCTGCCGTCTACTTTGCTATGGGGCCATCAGAATAATTAGGGGTGAGTGGGTCAGGAAAATTTGACTCAACTGGGCCCAGATCTAGGTAGTTTTTAGCTCTGGAGAAGGAAAATGTCTTTCAAATACAAACACATTACAGCATTTCATATGGGTGAAGTTCCAGAGTACCAGGCATTAAGAGTCTGTACATTGATCTGTGGACAATGAAGGAAAGTATTTGAATTTGATTTGACAGTGTAATAGCTGGAATGAAACTCAGCTATATCCATAGCAGTGCCCGGCCACATACAGTAATTTAAATGCTGTGAATGAAGCCCCTTGGTGAATCCAGGGTGGCATTGCCAAGAGAAGAACCATTTTGCAAAATTCATCCTGGGATGGAAATGAGGAAACTGAGTTAGGTTTAAAACCATCTCCCATCCCCCTTAATTCAGCTTAAGCCTGAAAAGTCTCAACTGACCTTACAGTCAGGTTTGGGAAAGTTGTCGGGTTTTTTAAATTGCTTCATCCTAAAAATTGTTTTAGCCAAGCTTTGTTCAATAATTAGTATGATGTTTTGACTCAAAATACTTCTACTTATGTTATCTTTGTTCTACATGATTATTATTAGTAGTAGCAGTGGTGGTATTCTACTAGTTAAATATATTTGGGTTTATTGCTACTGAAAAAGTTTTGCTGGACACACTTGTGAGACTTAAATCCAGCCAAGGGGATTGTAAAGTGTTGAACCAGAGTGAGCTCCTCAGTGGGTGCGTTTTAATGTCCTTCTGCTGGAACCAGTATGCTGTACTCTTAGCTCCAGTGAGAAAGTGCAGCTCATCTGGAGCAGGACTGATGTGTAGAACCTTATGATTTATTCCTGTGCTGTAGCAACTCTGATGTATCGGCAATGATCACGGCTTTGCTGTGCAGTTATTTAGGATCTAAATTCAGTCTGATCTGAAGTCCACCCTGGGCCTGTCTTCACAAAATGCTACAGCCTCTCTCCAAATTATTGTTGATGTAAGGATTAGAATTTGATGTTTAATACCAAGGTGATGGAAACACTAAAATGGCTTTCTGCTGATGTCACAGCCTGTGTGTCTTGTCAGAGCTTTCTGATTTGCTTCAGGTATTCTGTAGGTGATTTTCATTGCACTGTTCTTGTGAGTTGCAAGTGGGCTTGATGAAACCATACAGCATTCTGTCCAAGCTGTTGGTGTCCAGTGGTGAGGTGCCACTCTAGGACCCGCGTTACGTTTTATAAACCTGCATTTGAAATGCCCTTTTTGGCATCATTCGTGAAACTGAGACTAGAGATCCCAGGAAAGGCCACTCCCTAGATGCAGGAAGTGCCAGAGATCTCATTAATCATGACACTCCCGTGGGTTTTGCCTGGTTTCTGGAGCAAAAAAATGTCAGATAAGCTTCAGTCTTCTGCAGTTCACCCATCACTAGCTCAAGTATCCAGCGTGCAATGTACTCTAATAACATGTGTCAAGTTTTCCAGAGGTTTAAAGTTGAAACCAGGTTTTCGTCCAGCGTAAAATAATATTACAAGACTGGTTTAGGTGAATAGGACATTCTACAGCATGATATTTTGTGAGCTAGGTAAACTTTTAAAAACTTTTCTGAAAACCAGCAGTTTTAAAAAGAAAACAGGAGTCCTGGAGTAGAGGCAATATAATGTGACACGCTTTATTGCAGCAGCTGCTTGCTTTGTGTATAGCTCTATTTGAAATCTTCTTTACTGTTTTGCTTTGCCATTCTACTTCTACATCATCGCCACTTCAGGTGGATAGATCTGTCACCTAAAGCTCTGCAGATAGCCTGGCTGCAGCCCAGGGCCCCTCTGCAGGTGAGGTGGGCTGACCACCAGCACACGGGGGCAGGCGTAGCACCATGATCTTCTGGCCTCTATTTCTCAGCAACTCACAACGTTCTGGGAAGCCTCTTGGTAGCATTTCTTGATGACTTGATGGCTGCTGTACCTCACCCATCTAGTAAGATGGCTGGTAGGTTAATGACTACTGCCTGTGCATAGCCAAACTATCCCTAAGGAGCATGGAAGAAGCCTAGGTACATAAGAACATGTTCTTTCTTCCTGTTTTATGTCAGACCAAAGGTCCTTTCTCTAAAGCTGGCTGTTAGGAAGTCCTGAAGAGGAGTGAGATAGGGTGAGTGTACACACGGCTTCCTCCTGTGCTCTTCCAGCCTCCATCTGCTGTCTCTTCCTGGACTGCACATGGTTTCTCCATATGTACTAGCCCTCCATGGGTTTTTTCTTCCATAAAGACATCCTGTGTCTGCTTGAAATGCGATCGTTTATGATCATTCTCTTCTGAAGACCTCTGAGAGGGAAGGGAGACAGCTACCCACAAATTCCTGTCATCTCACAGGAGACATGTTCACATTTGTGAATATGAGGACACTGATCCTGTAGGTCATGATATAGAGATCTCAAGACTGATGTGTAAGGAGCATGAGCCAGTTGGAATGAAAAGAGGCTTAATAAAATTTTTGCTGTGGGATCTGTCTAGAAAGTAGCTACACTTTCAAGGAAAATAGAAATCTATGTAAATAGTATGATGCTTGGTTATTGTCAATTATGGGATCCAAGTTCCCGTAGGTTTAGGAACTCCTGTCATGAGCCTGGTGCATTTAAGCTGCTGAGCAGGAGCGAAGTAGCACTACTGCAGTCATTCTAGAGTTGGCATCATCAGCATGGCACAAAAATCTACATTGCGATGCTTGCCTGTCTCACAGATTTCATGTGATACTCTCCTAGTCTTGCATGACTCTTAAAGACCAAGGCATCGAGCTGATAGTTTCACAATGAAGCTCGGACAGAGTTGGTGATGGCAGAGAGCAGAGGGCAGAGCGTATCATTTCTGACTTCATCTTTCTCACCCATCTTCTTAGGGCATTCCCTTCTCTCAGCTTTAGTGACAATGATTCAACCACTGCTGCTTGATTACAGTTCTGATACCCTTGCCTTGCTGCTGGCTAACGTATTTTTGCTGTTCACAGCTCTTCTTCTTTTCAATCACAGTGATTTTAGAAGTAGTGGGTTGGGATCCTTGTACCTCATGTTTCCTGTTATCGCTTTCCCTGCCCGTGGCCATACGTAGGCTTCGCAGTGGTCAAAGTGCTGGGTGGAAAGCTTGAGTGGGCAACTGCTCCAAAGCCTTCTTGCCCCAAGGGGCTTTGTCAAAGCACATCCTAATTTGGAAGATGGATCGTGCCGTGGGACTAGTATTTGTATATACGACGTGTTTGTGAATTTAGTTTCTTGTTAGTCATGATTTTGGCTTGTCTGCTATAATTTTTATTGGGTGGATACCAGAGCTGCTGTTGAAGGATGGTTCTGGTTCTTTGCTTTAACTATTGGGAGCAGCCATAGAATTACTTTATTATAACCATAATTTTCTCAAAGTATTTCAAGATTAACATATTTTCTATGGGCAGTCTATGATAAATGCAACCCCAAAACAACAAACAAAAGCCTGAACAGTCTGGCTATAGCTGTCACTTTGGAGTTGTGTGGGCTAAATCCTCCTGTAGTAAAAATTGGCACTGTTCCTTTTAGGTGGAAAACCAGCCGGAATGGGTGTACAAAAAGCTCCAGTTACCTGTTTGGTAGGTTTCCAATGGAAGGGCTGCATTTGTCTGGCTCAGGAGTTACACAGTCGACTTTGTTCAAACCTGTTGAGTGTTTTACCTCGTGGTGGGAACTAGAAAACAGGGATGAAAAATAATTTCTTCACTAGATCTGAATTATGAGCCCTCAAAAAATTTTCTGGCATGTTTATCAGTTTATTTCCCTTTGGTTTCCTGGCTTCATCAGCGTCTAAGAATGCTGGAGATGGGGAGAGACAGAGTGGGTTTGGTAGCTGGTTTATCATGTTCTTGTAAACTGGCTTGGAGTGCTGTGAGATGCTTGCATATAATCCTCACACAGAGGATTGGACGGGAAAGACTGGAAAAAATTCCAAATATTTTTGTACATCCAACACATCTTTGCCAATCTCTGTGCCACGAGTGTGTCGTGACATAGAAGCACTCCAGCTATTTCTGTCTGCCCTTAATATTTTGTGCTTTGTGAACCCATATTAATTAGGATATTAATTTCCATATGTAGTTTTGGAACAATGCCATGCTGCAAAGGAGCTTTTTCTCACATGCCATTATTCTGGTTTTGTTCACTTAACCCATGCTCTGATGCTGTTTATTTCTGTACCCACCAGGTAGGGCTTGGGAAATTACAGTTTTGGCGAACGGGGGCTTTGGGAGGTTTTCTGTAGTGCTGGGTTATTTCATAAAATGTTCTAAATGCAGATTTATCATTTCTGTTTTCTGTGGAGCAAATAATTAGTGAACAGATTTTCATTTTCAGGGCTGTGGTGACATTTATCAAGAGAACGTATGCAAATGCACTCAGTGCTGGCATTTGTTCATTAAGGGAGCACTCTGGCATTTGTTATCTGTTATCTATCGTGTGTGACCAGTTTCTTAAACCATGCTGGCTTCGTTTCTTCTACCTGGCTAAGAGAAATGAGCCTCTTCAATCCTAGAATAATGCAAAGGAATCAACATATAACCACCAAGTTTATGCAGAGACATAATCAAATTTGTAAAGAAATGTCCCTAGCACTCACCAGAATCTGCAGTCTTTCCCCAAAATTGTCTGTGAACAACGCCTTGGTTTTTCCTTCAGGACACAGATTGTGGTGTGAAAATCCCTGCTCTTGTCTGTCTCCACTCTGCTGGTGTAAGGCACCAGTTACCAGCCAGACTGTTCTACATGTCAGGTTTGCTTTCCGAAGTGGCCTGTCACTTGGAGACCAGGGACGCTGTAGGGTGCACTACACAATTTTGGGAGCTAAAGTTGCCCCGTATCTGTTATGTTCACATAAAGACCACTTTCCTTGGGTTGTCAGGGGTATCATCCTTTGTGATCAGTGGGGTCTCAGCCCGTGTCCATCCAGGTGGAGCTTGGTCATTACTCAGCAGCTACAACCAGCATTTTTGGAGAACATAAAACTTGTTGAATTTTAATCTCAGTTTGTCATGTTGGAAAAGGAATTAGTTGCCTCTTTGACTTTTAAATGATCTGAAGAGGAATGCACTCGATACAGGTGGTAGGAATTATTCTTGGAGTCCTCAGATATTCCAGGCACACATCTATTTTCATTCCTCATAAATGTATCCCTGGTGAGGGGGGTGGGGACATCAGTTAAGAGGAAAGCCATTTTCCACAGTAGCGAAGGATCTGAAACGAGCATTCTGCAGATTAAGCAGAACAATCTCCAGAGGTTTTGCCAAACAAATTTTTCAGATTTCTTCGGGATTCTAGTCACGGCCTGCGATCTGCAACATTTGCCAAGAATTCAGCAGAAAGAGGAAAAATACCCCAACTCTGAAGTTCTGAACAGGGAGGTGGTTTGTGGGTTTCATGGGATTGCATCAGAAGTCTGATCTTCCCGGCAAAAGATACTCTCTTTGCAAACAATGAATCCCCTAAAACCACAAGTGCCATGAAGTCAAGCAGCATGTGGTTTGGATATGATCAGGCCAATTTGTCGACTGTTTCATTCAAAGAGAAGGAAATAATGAGTGGAAAAACATTGAAATAAAAAAGAAAAACCTCGGGATATTTGCAGCAGATTGATCCTCCCAAAGCAGAATATAACCTTGTTTTTACTCAATGGAACTCCCCTGGATTTGTTCTTAAACGGTACTGCTAGGTGATCAGAATAATGCATATTTATAATGTATGGTTATTTTTTGACTGGCACAAGGAGTGTTTTTCTAGGTAATACAGTATTTTGTGGGAATTTCAATTTTGTTTTAGAATCCAGTCTAAATATTGTGATTAATTTCTAGCAGATAGTCTCAACAGACAAATACTGTCTAGGAGGTGAAACTGCTGTTGTGCATCTAGGATGGACCATGCTTGGCTGCTGATGTTTAGATCCCATAGATAGGGCTAAGGATTTTGGAGCATCCGTCCCAATATTACCATGTCATTATAATTGGTCACAGTTTGTAAGATTATTCTTTGAGGCAAAGATCTGTTTCTTTTCTTACTATTGCTAAAAGCGCCGAACACCCTCCCTTTCTCCACAGCAGTATTAAAAGCATTCGGAAATGTATTTACCAGTTTTACTGATCAATATTTGTCTTTGTTCTTCGGGAGATAAAATATGGGGCTTTTTAAATATTGCAATCTACAGGGAAGAGCGTTGCCACACCTAGACAGTACTTTGGGTGAGATCTTGGCTCCGTGAAGTTACGGAGATAACAGGAATATTTAGGTATACCGTAAGGGTTTTGTGGAAGGTGCACTCCACAGGAAAATCAGAATTTTTCAGTGGCTTTGCTAAGATGGAACCAGGAAAACAGCTTTTTATTCTCAAAATGAACTGAGCAATGCCAGTTATGTTATTCTGCATGTGAAACAATAATGATTTCAGTGTGGAAGTACGTTTTTCCTGTCTCTGAAACTGAAATCTTGTAAGACCTTCTTGCTGAAAAGTCACACTTTTGGTAACTAAGCAAAGCTGTTGCAAAGGTGAGCATCATGCTGCAGTTTCTGCTGCTTTAACTGAGGGAATTCCTCTGTCTTGTGTTTTAATTTTTACTAGAGGTTGCCAGTTCGATTTCAAAATGTTTTAGTCTTGGTATAAGCAGCAGGCAATCTCCGCCCGCATCTTCATTACTATCTTGAAGAAATTCCACAAAACTTGTACCAACAGCTTTCAGAATCTGCAGAGAGCTTAATTAACATCAGAGGAGAAAATTGGAACAGATTTTATGCAATCATCTTTTTGTGAAGGGTTTGCTCACACTGAACTTTCTTCTTGGTGCACACTGGCTCCGCTTGGGACTTTGTGGTCCCGGCTAACAGCTCAACCTTGTGGTCTCTGGCCAAGCACATGTCCTAGCACTGCCAGTTCACTAGGAGAGACGTCATCTTTGAAAGACATAGCCTTTGTTAAAGCCATTGGTTTCAGCTCCAGGTTTGTTAAAAACAAGTAGAGACTCCATCTCTAACAAGCCAATACATCAAAGATAGCAGGGATATGGTCCCTGGATTTAATTTTCCCTGGAAAGAAGTAAACTAAGCTGTCAGCTCATGAGTGAAGATAGATCTACAAACTGTTCTCCTTCACTGTTTCGAAATAGCAATGGCCTGGAAAAAGAGATGGATGGCAAGAGAATAGTGAGTATCACTGACTAATACAAAATTGCACCCAAAATCTTTTTCCTCTTTAATGAAATAACTAAAGAAAACAAATATGTAATGCATTAAGTAGCAGGCTAGATGGGGGACTCTCATGCCAGAACTGGCTTGTTCCCACCGGGTTACTCCAAATGTCTGAGGCCCCCGTGTTTTGAACTCAGTGCAAACTCCCACGCAGGTTGGCTTTTGACTGACTTACTGAAGAGCAGACATGGGAATTTGGAGCTAAAAGGTTAGAATCTGCATCAACGGGCTCAACCTTCGTGTTCTGAGGATCGGATGTGGAGAGAGAACGTGTAACCATCGGGCCTGGGTCTTGGAAACACAGGGCAGAATTTGTACCAGCTATATAAATTAACTATTGAACTCCTGTGAAAATCCAGTAAAGAAGCAGAAATGGATGCAGCCCAATTTCTCTATACATAATGTTTGCGTTATTTAGTTCCAACTTAAACGATATCCCACCCAGTCTCTGAGCAGCCCAGAGAATATGGTGATGACTCAGTGGAGGGTAACCAGAGGTCATCAGACATCAGTTCAGTAGCAGCATGGAGATCAAGACAAGCAAAATGTGGAAAGTATAGTGGTTTCTACATGAATATGGGTGTAGGCCAAAGGTACAGGAGAAAGTGGAAAGTTGCATTATCTTTGGTTTGCTTGAAGCATAGTTACAGTCAGGAGAATGACAACAGGAGATTCCTCAATGTGCGTTGTGGGGTTTTGTCGTGGTTTTCCTGTTGGCGAGGCTGTTGACAGAAGTGGGTGTTTGCTGTTTTTCCTTTTATCCCTTCAGGTGCAATAAAACTCCAAAATCAAATTGCTGCTCTCATCTGTGCAGTACCAAAATCTCTAACTAGGGTAAGGGCAGGGCTTACGTGGGAATGGAGGAGAATAACAAACAAACAGCCTGGCCTTGATATCCCAGGCCCTGTTGGGAACACAAGTAGTTAGAAACACTGTATATGTGTCATGATCAACTGTACAATTTGGTCTGCAGCAGCAGAGACAATAACAGCTAGGAAACCTTGGGCGCTGCTGGACGTCTCTGCGAGGAGTTGCACAGCAGCCACCCACCACCGATTTGGCTGCTGTTGAGAAAAGGCAATGTGTTTTCTGAACGTGGAAAATTTGTTTGGGAAATGCTGATCCTAATAAAATAGCCAAATATGACTATGTTATTGGTATCTTAGGTTACCTACCACATCAGGTTTCTTTTTAGGGAAAGTGTGTGTCCTCCCTGTCTCTGTGCCACAATTCATGGAGGCTGAACTTCTGCCTTGAATTCTTCTCTTTTTCCATATTTCCAACCTCTTTTTCTTTTTTTACTCATAATCCTGCCTTCCCACACCTGTTTCCAGATCCAAGCTCTATGCCAGCAGAGCCAGAAGCATCCGGTTGACTAAAATTCCAGTTATGAACAAGCCTGAATGGAACAGACAGGATCCCTTCTTTTTTCCACAGGGTGTAAGTCACGTCTAGCAAGGAATGAAACTCCAAGCTAGAGTTTGTTCAGAAGATAAAAGGGATGGGCCTGGCCCAGTTAAACTTGAGATGGCTCAAGAAGTGTCTGAGCCACATCCCCCTAATTCATGCGGTACGGTAAGTCAGCACAGTGCATAATACTCTTCACTCAGGCACCTGCAAGTGCTTTGTTTGGAGTCCAGTAATCCCAAATGCTGCTCTCAGATAGCTGGGTTTCATCCCTTGCCTGTTTCTCAAAGAGAAATTTGGATTGGCTCACTCTGTAATTTAAACCATTTGCCCATTACAACTGCTTTTATAGGCAGAAGTCTCTGATTTCACAAGGCTTTTTAAATCACAGTTACCTGGGGAAGTACGTGTGCAGCAAGCACGTGGTCCATTGTGTCCATAGGTGCATCCATGGGTCAAATGATTGCCTTGGTTCTTCCCGTGTCAGATGTCTCATTTGTACTCTTCCCATACATACTGTTCTGACTTACTTTTTGCTCCTAATTTCTTTTCAGAAACCAAGTAGAGGAGCCCAGGACATCAAAGATCTTAACTAAACCCAAATTATTAGCTAGAAATTATATTTTTGGAGTCAAAAGAACTGCATGAGGGTTACTGTACAGCTGGTAAATGTTGGGCTGGGTGCGGAGCTCATGTGGGTAGATGGTAGAATAGCAACAGGCTTCATATCTTTTCCTCTTGCTAGCTGTTTGTGAGCTGCTGCCTTAGGACAAGACTTTGTCATTTTTCATTAAGCACTTTTTTTTCCTTATCTGTTCTATTCTGATTCCCACAGTCAAGAAATAATTTTTCTAAGTGTGTTTTTTTTTTCTTGTAGTAAGACCCAGGACTTCCAAGGTGTTGTACATACCCTTACAGTGAATATCTCTTAATCCAAATAGACAAGACAATTCTCTTTATTCCATTTACATAATGTTTAGGCACCACGAGAGCAAGGCTTGTTGAAAGGAAGCAGTAAGAGCCAGAAACAAACCCCGGTGTTGTGCCTTCCAAGCCAGCTCCTCACTCACACCCCTGGCTCCCAGAGCACGTTTTGTTTGTATCCCTTTCCAGTTTTCAGGGCAGAGAGATAAAAAGGGTGGGATTCACCTCCCCTCACTTTAGACACCTGAAAGTTAAGAAGCTAGTCTGAACTAGTGGTTTGCTTTCTCTGTGGAGCTGCCACCTCTGGGAGACCATTCCTGTAAGAGCTACAGGACTGTGATTGTTTGACAGCTGCTCTCCAGAGAGGAGAGCATCTCTCTGCCAGCTGAGCTGGTGAGCTCGCAGTGGCCCCCAAGGACCATCCCAGACTGTGCACTGGTTGCCGTTTCAGTGGGAATAATGTTTCAGCTGGTATCTTGCCCTCACCTGTTTTCTGAGTGAAGGGAGCTTGAAATGAAAACAGGTATTTATGCTTTATCTGCACACCCACAGCTCCAGAACTTACAGCCCAGCACTTTGCATGTACAGTAAAATTTAGGTGGGTGGGTTTGTATTATATGAGAAGAGAGCACAAATAAATAGAACTTAACCTCCACCCATAGTGATTTTACAGTAAAGTGATGTTTGCCAGTAGATTTGGTTGAGGTCTTTTGTTGTTCTTTTTTAAATTGTGGAACCAGAGAGCCTGGTTAGTGTGAGACAGGGAGAGGGCAGGAGGTGTTTTTCAACAGAATGCAGCCAGGGAGGCTCTGGCACAAACCAGAAGTAGTTAAACCTTCCCAGAAATGGGTGCACTGTAATATGACTTCTGATTGCAGGGCTGGCACTTTTGCAGCATGTAATCTGATTTTCTCCAACCTCAAAACAAATACGGAATCTATCTATGATGTCCCCATCCCTGGAGGCTTTTCAAAGCCATGGAGATGTGGTGCTGAGGGACATGAGGTGACCTGGCATAGCTGGGGGAACAGTTGAACTGGATGATCTTGAACGTCTCTTCCAACCAAAATGATTCAGTGATTCTATGACTTCCAGGCTTGAACCCAGATGGCTTTTCTTTTTTTCATCTCTTTTTCTTCTAGTGTCTTAATTTTTTTTTTGTGACAGCTAATGATAGTAAGTGTTGTGGGTTTTAATTTTCTATTTCAACCTTTGACAACCATTCAAGGAGTCTCTTATTTTAAACTCTGACTGTACTGTCTGTAATGCAGCTTCACCAATCTGCTGTCACAGGTGGGTGGACATTATTTACAATGTATTTCCTTTACCAGTACTTGAGGCCAGTTACTCAGTGATCTACTTTGTAAGAGCAAGACTCCTTAGGAACATTACATTTGAGAGTTCATAGGTGTCAGTAAGTGTCGCTCTGTTGGTGTAGCTTGACCTGAGGTTTGAAACGTTGGGTTGCAGTTGAGACTGAGATGACTGGGGCAGTACAAGCTGTAGAAATACAGAAAGACTGTGGTCCGCTAACCCCATGATCTGTCCAGAGGAGGAGACTCCACAACCTCTCTGGGCAACGTGGGCCAAACTCTGCCACCCTCACAACAAAGCAGTCTCTCCTACTGCTTAGACGCAACCTCCTGGCTCCCAGTTTGTGCCCATTGCCCCTTGTCCTGTTGCTGAGCAGCACTGACAAGAGGCTGGCCCCATCCTCTTGACCCCTTCACTTCAGATACTGATCAGCTTTTCTCAGATCCCATCTCAGTCTTTTCTCCAGCTGAACAGCCCCAGGGCTGTCAGCCTTTCCTGGGCAGAGATTCTTCAGTCTCCTCATCATCTTCATAGCCTCTGCTGGACTCTCTCCAGTAGTTCCTTGTCTCTCCTGAACTGGGGAGACCAGAACTGGTCCCAGTATTCCAGAGGTGGCTTCACTAGGGTGGAGTAGAGGGAGAGGAAGGAGTACCCCTCTTGACCTACTGGTCACACACTCTTAATTCAGCCCAGGAGACCACTGGGCTTCTTGGCCACAAGAGCACATTGCTGGTTCATGGTGAATTTGTACTCCAGGACTCTCAGGTCCTTCTCTGCAGAGCTGTTGTCCATCATGTCAGCCCCTAACCAAATAACCCTACATATATATTTACCGGAGACTTCTATCAAGCAGTGCTGCATTCTCATGTGAAAAGCTTTCTTTTTCTTGTGTCTTCCCATCTTAGCTGGGAGTAAAGTAACTCAGTGACAGAAACTGTTCAACTAAACTTACTTGCTAAGTGCTGCACATGTGAACAATTCTTCACAGCCATACAGTCAGATCTTCCCTTCTCTTACAATTATACACCCTGTGAGGAGAGATTATAAAGACTAAGGAAAAAAAACAACTGATCTCACCACAATCAAAGGCGTAATTCACCTGAAGCCAGGATTTTACCCTTTGTGTATTGACACTGGAAGATTATTTAATTGCAGTATTTAATGCTAAGAACATTCCAATAAAAAAAGATCCAGCCCTTTTTTTCCACTCTGAAAAATAAACTAGAGAAGGAACAGAAAAGGAAGATATATTCAGCATATTTGAAAGAATTCTGCTAGGTAATTTTATGAAGGGTGGGTTTAAGCATCAAAACATCAAAGTCCACAGTCAAGATGAAGACCGAGGAGAAAGGTAAAGACGAAAGATTTGAAAGTTAATTCCCTAGAAGTGACATTCATGATCATCTGCTGGGTGAAGTTTGTGTCTTGAGCACTTTTGAGCACAGTCTGGGTGCAAGTAAATTTTTGGTCACAGTAGGGAAAAGCTGTACATCAGCAAAAATGTCTTGACATGTTTTTATCTGGTCAGTTCAATAATGAGTAAAAAAAAAAAGGAGAATCTAGTGATGGATAAGCAGTGAAGAGCTTGTATATGATATAAATATCTAAGAAAATGTTGTGGAGGTGCTTCTGTTACCTTCTACAGAGATTCAGCTCATGGTCAGCACCACTACTTTTATTTCATAACAATATATCTGTGTCTTCTCTTAGTTAAGAATTTTGGTGCATCAGTCACAATAAGGCGATCTGTTGACAACTACTAAATATTTTGTCTTCTCTTCCCCCAGAACATACTGCTTTACTTTCATGTCCAAAGCTACTGAGATGTTTTGCCAATTCTGAACTCAGTAGTAAAATAAAAAGATATCTGATCCATTTGACATTCACCAATAACTTTTCTTTCCCCTGTGTTATTTTCCTGTTAGAATATGAAGAGATGATTACTTTTAAACTTTGAATTTATGTATTGGGGAATATGATTGGTGGTGTTTTGTTCTAAATATTCCTGCTTGGAGCAGAAAAGACAACAGTTGTGTATGCAGGCTATGAAAAGAGCTACAATCAGAAAATGAAGCAAACAGTTTTGTGCAGCTACCACTGCCAGCTGATTGGGATAAAACCAAGGAAGCCCCCTCCTCGCAGAGCATGGGGCTCAGCTTTATGTTCAGTAGGAGCTGCAGATGCTGCACATCATTCAAATTGTTGTCTAAAGAGAGAACAAGGGAGATTTTTGTTGAGAGTGACTAAAATTTGGGGTCTTAAGCTGAGTTGATGTTATTTGGCACTGGCATAGTCTTGCCTGTTCATAGCTGTATGGATCACTAATCAGAAGCTGAAATGTTTGCTGCCAGATTTCATCCCAGAAAGGATGTTAAAAAGGTTGAATTGCAGTGATCCTTGGAAAAATCTTTGCATATCTTTGTAATTTTGATTTACTGATATTTCTGTGATTGTTGTCAGAAACACATACCGGGAAAGTCCAGCTCATGTCAGTGAGCATGCTTAAATATCTCTGAATAAATGCTGGAGGATGCTTCAAACCAGAAATGCTGTTAAGCACTGTTAGATATGATTTTCTTTTACTCTCAGTTGAAGCTCTGCTTATTTCTTTTTCCCAAGCAAAAAGGTCAGTGTAACACAGGCAGACGTTCATGTTAATACATTAATACAGCTATAGTGTTTCATTGTTGCCATGGTTTATGATGATAAAGCAGCCACTTACACTGGGAAAAAAAAAAAAAGCAGTTAATCACTAGACAGGAGGCAGGCACCACTAAAAAGTTTCCCTGGTGTAGGTAGTATTTCTTACTTAAAAGCAAGTTTTATTTGGCTCATGTGTGTGCAGAGCTCTGTCTTTATAAACTTGTAATCTCAGAGCTGTCAAACCTCCTTTGACCTGGAGTTTTACAGTAAATGGAGAGGGGGAAAAAAAGGAGAAAGATGCTCTTTTGTAGAAAAGCAAGCTTAGGGAAGGTAGTTCAGGGTGAAAATCTTGCAGCGTCATTTTAGTAACATTGATAAAAATCAATTAATATAAAACTTTTCTGGAATGTCCCTGAATCTTTAGAGCCAAAGACTTGAGAAGGTAATAAACTACTGTAGACCCAAAATCTTCTAGAAACTCCTAAGGTGGCCTCTGTAGTGCAGAGTGAAAGGACAAGACCGAGTGGAGTTGTACTAGAGAACATGGTAGTGCAAAGCCCATCACACAAGGCAGCAACTCGTGTCACATTCTGTACAGAACAGTTCTTTAAATCAGTTCATTATTATTTTTTTGTTAACCTCTTCTTATACTTTGCACGTGACTGTGATGTATGGAGGTGGTAAAGCAGATCTGTCTTGATCTTCCAAACTTGTCCTGTAACTGTGTTCTGCAGACTGTGCCTCTGCTGACAAGAACTTGCTGTGCTTCTCCCAGACTCACTTCTGGATCTCAGGCACCTCAAGTTTCCACCCACCATCTTCATGTTCCTTAGTGTTCAGTAAAAAAAAGGGTGACTTTTCTAGCATTAACAGCAACTTTGTGTCTGTTCAACATGCACATAGACACATGAAGCCCTGCTGACCACTGACAGCCCTTCTAAGAAGCAAAAGAAAGCTCACTCATAATTTTGCTCCTGTCTGTGACCTCGCCCTCAAGAGTTTCTCTCCAAACTTTTGTGTAAATGTACATAAATGCAGCTCTAGATGCCAATGCTAAACATTCTCTGTATTACACCTTTGGAATGACAGGAGGAGTGCAGATGTCAGGTACCCAGTGGAGGCATTAGCAAAGGTTTTGAGGGTACTTCATGTTTCCTTCTGAGAATGAGAAGCAACTTGCCAGTAGTCCTCATAGGTCTTTGAGTCTGGCTCTGGTTCAGGTGATGCCTTTGTGTTTTAAAGGTTTATTTTGAATGAGAGAGCAAGGGGAGAATAATTGTCAATGGATGTTAAGCAGCAATAGGCAGAAATAATTAATGGAGTACATGTGCCAGGACTCCGGGCATGACCGTTCTTCTGGTATTATAGAGGTTTAAGGGATGGGAAATCTTTTACGTGACAGTGCAAAGTGATTAACACATTTCTTTTAAGTCAAGATACTAACTTAGAAGGGTTAGCCTTGATCCATACAACTAGTAGTAGTGGCCAAAGCCTTAATCATTGTGAATTATAGTATGATAGCCTTTCTGAATCTATTTATATTTTTTGGCTCTCATGCAGCTCTCTAAAGTCCACAGTTTAATGGCATTTACAGACAAACAAACAAATAGACCTTCCTTTTGTTTCTTTTAACCATGTCAGTTTATGCAGTCTCACTTTACAGAGAAAATAATCTCGCAGGGATCCTCACCTCACACAAGTAGCTGAAATCCCTGGAGATATCAGGGGTTGGTTGCTGGTGAGACCCATTAGCAAAAGCCATTAAAAAAAAACAAAAACAAAACCCAAATCCTCATCTGCTTATTTTAATTTCTAAGACTCGAAGGTTAGGGTTTTCCTCAGGAAAGCTTTCGGTGATACTGCTCTTGCTGCATCTTCCACTTTTGCTGATCGCCACAGAGTACATGGTAAAAAAATGTTACTGTGTTCAAGGGAATTCCTGAAACAGGGACCAACCCTTGAACTTCTCTGAATGGTGATCAGGAAACTTCTGATGTGTGTGACATGGGGAGATGCCACCAAATCACAGAAGAGAGGGGATAATGGGTAGCAGTTGTCACTGTGTTTGTGAACATGTTTGTGCTTTTCTGTTCCCAAAATGTTTGCAGCTATCTTTTGATTTCCATAAACTATTTGGCAGATCATTATTGAATTAATCCAGGTGGATTATTCATGAAAGTCTTTTCGGTGTTGTTTGGCGGTGATTGAACAAATTAGTCACTGGATGTCCCTTTGGCTTGATTAGAGGAGCGTGCTCCTCCTTACAAGATGAATCTGGTGTATGCAATTCAAAATTCATTTTCCATGAAAATGATTTTTAGGTCAGCTTTTTATATGCATTTTGCCAGTAAAGCTCACTCATGTCAGTGTTGACAGTAAACAAATGCGAGAAGGTTTAAACGGTTTTATTTGCCATGTAAAATCACTATTTGTGGATATGTACTTCAGCATTATTAGCCCAGATTGACTTCATCCTAAGCAATGAACAGTGTTCAGACATATAGTTGTGATCAGGTTTTTCAGTATTTCACAGAATCCCAGTGTGGTGGGGGTTGGAAGGGACCTCTGGCGATATCTCATCCAACCCCCCTTCCCCAGCAGGGTCACCCAGAGCAGGGGGCCCAGCATACCAGTGTCCAGGCGGGTTTGGAATCTCTCCAGAGCCTCTAGGGGCACCCTAGGCCAGGGTACAACACCCTCCAATTTCTTACTACATTGGACAAAAGATGGAAATGATCTGGATTGTTTGTGAGACACTCCCCTACTGCCATTACCCTTGTACAGAGGATACCACAGTGTCACTAGCAGCATGGGCAGACTGATGGACGGTCTGAGAACATACTTCTGTTTGCCTGGCAGGAAGGAATCGCTTCTCAGCAGATACTCCCAAGAGGGTCAGGGAGGGAGGGAGGGTTTTAGGACTTCAGCACCACTTAGATGGTAACGTGGCACTCTTCACTGCTCACTTGTAACATCAGATCTGGCAGCTGCAATGCAGAAAATGTATCTGTGAAAAGAAGCAAATTAAGACCATGATAAAGCTAGAACTGTTGTTTCTAGGTAGGGACATACTCATCATCCCATGTTTTCATGTTGGAGCTACAGGTTCTCATGTGCGTAATCTGCCCTGGGATTTATATTCAGTCATTGAGAGCCAGAATATGTTTTATCCTTTTCTTTTGGGTGCCTGTGGAAAAAAATGTTTAGAGCACCCTTGCCAGCCCAGCCTGGTCCCAGGATTGAGATATATTCACTAAAGTTATTTATATTTGGGTTTTTTTCACTTCAGCCTTGAGTAAGTGAATATATCTGGTTAGTTAGAGAAGAAGTGCAAAGGGTGGTAAGGGGAAGAGTTGCTTTGGTTGTGGGAAACACAGGGGAACTATTCCACATTTTTGGAGCAGGCGGGAACACAGACAACCAGCATTTGAACAGCTTTGGAAATCCATTCCAGCTTATTTCAGGACTATGTAATGGGCAAAGATCATAAAGCTAGCAAAAGGTGGCAGGGAGGGACAAAGCGCAAGAGGATTTAGGCAAAGTACTCCTGGGTCTCAAATCTCTTGTCTAAATGAATCATGTGTTATGTGCAGTTTCTGGGCTGTGCTAAAGGCAAATGAGAGATTGTGGGTTAGGTAAGATATATACAGAGGGATTGTTATGTTTAAAATTTGGAAAATGCTGTCTTGAAAAAGGTGGTTTAGGCTAGAAGGGATGGTCTCGGAAAGAATAACTGATGGCAACCCTCAGAGAAGAGGAAGGAGAAGGCCCATGCATGGCAGCCTGAGTCGGGGGAGTGTGAAAAGAGTTGAGGAGAGGACTGTGTTGAACGAAACATGCAAGAAGGAGCTCAGAAATGCTCTGTTTGGGGAGTGAGGGTTGACGAGGAGAAAAGTCAGGTGGGGGAATGTGTCTGAAGACTAAGCCTTGAGGTACAACCTGAATGAACATGTTCGGGATGTCAGGAGAAGTTGAGTTTACCCTTGGCTCCTGTAACTGAGTGATGTCTTAAAAGGTCCCAGGTGACAGTTGGGTGCAGCCATTGGTGTTACTTGGTTTTCTCTGCCTTTATAGAGGTGGTTCCAAATTTTCAACCACCAATGCAATCTTTGCACTTGGTGGGATAAACTCTCCTTGTCTTTCACACAAGCAAGTTTATTATTTGAAATGACACTTGGTTGAAGTACTACAAAAGTAATACTAAGTAATACAAAACCAGCAGTGTTACTCAAGTTTCCCTAAGAGCACAAGCAAGGGAGAAGGAAGGTTGGAGATCCCAGTCAGGAGCTGTGCAGGTTTTCCTGCAAAGCTGGAGCTGCATTTTGAGGGCTGATATCCCACCAGCTGCATCCTTTGGTTACGGACCAACTGTCAGAGAGGCCACATTTTCACATATCCCAATTGCTTGAGGACAGTAGAACTTGAATTGCTGGCAGCTTTTGGAAATGGGGTTGCAAGTTGCTTTTGGGGAAAGCAACTGATCATTTCCCGTATAGGAAGTCCTAGACATAGCCACTCTGTCCTGCTGAAACCTGTCTGGATATCCAACTGTTTCACAGAACCACAGAATCAGGAAAGCAGTGCTCCTTTACTGCTGGAGGAATCTCTCTGGTGTGAAGTGTGAGGCCCCAGATCTCACGCTGTGGTCTAGATGAAGACCCTTTGCCTCTTCCCATTTCCTTGATCCTTCTTTTTATCACTCTCCCTCTGTGAAAAGTCAACTACTATTGTGTGTTCCTCCACATCCTTTCTCCAGTCTAGACGATGCAGTAAGAGGTGTCATGGTTCCCAGTTGCCTCCTCCACAAGCAGACCTGAGCAGCGCAGTTCAGAAGAGGAGTGTCTCAGATGGGACACGTGCCCACTGTGGTTGGCAGTGGGGCAGAAGAGATGGGAGGTGTGAGCAGGCAAAGCCAACTTCCCAGGGGAGTGCAGGCCGTGCCTAATTTAGTATTAGTGAAATAGATGGTTCCTAGGGAGTTCAAACTCACTTTGAATGCCTGAAAAGGACCCCACTATGCATTCTAACACAGGAGAATTGGAACCTCAGCTACTTTCTTTCTTTGTGAAAGAGGGGGGGAGACTTTGACAAGCCGTTGGCACATTTCAAGTTTCCTACTTGGGAATAAGTGGAGGCAACTGTTTCGTAGCATGCCACATTTCCAGTTAACAAATCGTGTGCAGTCTGCAGTGGTCCTAAGGATTCGTCACCACCAGAGAGCCCCTCATTTCAGTTTTCTAGGCTGGGCACCTGCAGTGTGTGCTGCACACCAGGGAGCTGCTGCGGACCGGAGGAAGCCTTTGATAGGCCCGGGTGGGATCCTCTCAGGCTCCGTGAGCCGAGTCCTCTGGGTCGGTTCACAGGCGCAAGGGATGGTCTGGGTTTGCTTGGAAGTTCAAGCTCAATGAACTGAGACTCTGGAGAACAATTCCTCCGGCTGCTGCTGCCGTCCTGGGAAGCCCTCTGAAGCTTTCCTTCCTAAGAAACCCCCCCACCCTCTCCCCTGTCTCCCTCTCTTAAACACGTTCACAAGTTTTCCTGACAAAAGAGCAATTACAACCTGACAGAGACAACTCACAAAGAGAGTGGGGATGACCCCTAGGAGAGGTTTACACGACTCAACACATGGCCAGTCACCGACAAAGCCAGCCCTGCTCACATTTGATCACAGAAGAGCCTCCCAGACTGGCATGCTTGACCAAGAACTGGCTGGGTGAGTCATTCGTCTGGCGGCTCTGTGATTCATGAGCCTCCAGGAGGAAGGGAGGAGGGAGGCGAATGCTTTTCAGATCTGAAGTTAAATGCAAGAGAAACACATTCCCCAAAAAGCAGACACTCGACTGTGTCCGGTTGGTTCGTGAATACCCCCACAAAGCCAGGGCAGGAGTCCTGGTGTGACGCACAGTGAGGCTCCCGAGGTGAGCCATGCTGCGGGCTGCAGCTTTCCCAAGTCCGTGGTTTGGAAGATCTCAAGTGTATAAACAGGAATAGTGCCTTACGTCTTATCCTCGTGTGCTCCATCCGTTCTGGCTCCGGGATTTCCCCAGGAATGTCCCACTCGAGTGTGCTTTGGAGATGATATGAAGGCTTTGACCTATTACTTGTCAGAAGCCTCAAACGACTTTGACTAGCTAAAATTTAAGTTTCTGATCTGCACTAATAGTTTTGGCTCCTTACCTATGAAGCAAGTGTATCCATGTATCTGCAGAGGTGTTCTCAGTAGGTGGGATGAACCCTCCATTGGAGGCACCTCCTTCTCCATGTCCTGTGGAAGAGCCTCTCCAGAGGGCATGACTAATTGCTTTACACTTAGGTGACAAGGGCCAGGGGAGGGGAATCCAGCCCTGGATGTCCATAAGGGCCTTTCCCTCAGTATGGTCTCCAACACTCACAGGGAGCTTGGGGCAGCTGCAGTGTGCTCACCATATAGCTCAACAAGGACAAGCGTAGGGTCCTGCACGTGGGGGGGGAATAACCCCCTGCACCAGTACAGGGGAGGGATTCACCTGCTGGGAAGCAGCTCTGCAGAGAGGGACCTGAGAGTCCTGGGGGACAACAGGTTAACCATGACCCAGCAATGTGCTCTTGTGGCCAAGCCGGCCAATGGTCTCCAGGGGTACATGCAGAAGAGTGTGACCAGCAGGTCAAGGGAGGTTTTCCTGCCTCTCTACTCTGCCCTAGTGAGGCCACCTCTGGAGTAGTGTGTCTGCTTCTGGGCTCCCCAGTTGAAGAGAGACAGGAAACTACTGGAGAGAGTCCAACAAAGGACTACGAAGATGGTGAGAGGACTTATCAATGCTGATCGATAGCTAAAGGGCCTCCAGGGCACAAGAGGATGGGGCCAGACTCTTGTCAGTGGTGCCCAGCAATAGGATAAGGGGCAACAGGCACAAACTGGAACCCAGGAGGTTCCATCTGAGCAGGAGGAGAAACTTCTTTGCTGTGAGGGTGTTGGAGTCTCCTTCTCTGCAGAGATTCCAAACCCGCCTGGACACTGCGATGTTGGGCCCCCTACTCTGGGTGACCCTGCTGGGGCAGGGAGATTGGACCAGATGATCCCCAGAGGTCCCTTTCAGCCCCCACCATGCTGGGATTCTGTGATACCTCTCTGAGTCAGCCATTGCAAGGTATTATGTTACTTCTTGCTTCAGACTTCGGGGTGAAAATACTAAATGATTTAGCATCTGTTACCAGACGGATTTTGAAACAATTAACAAGTGCTAAGAATAGGCAGCTTGCTCTCTGTCTTGGATTTTGCCAAAAAACATCTGTTTGCTGTTCACTCTCCAGCAGTTTGTGCCCCGTGTTCCCCGTGGCCATCAAGGCTTTGAGTGGTGCCGGGGCCTCGGGGCCCGTTTCTCCCTCGGCGAGCGTCAGCCGCCTGCGTCAGGTCACAGCTGTCCTGGGCCGAGGGGGGAAACGCACTGGTGTTAGAGCTTTGCTTTACTGGTGGTGTCATGGCGATAGTCATGCCCTGTCACCCACCTCCACCGGCCCACCCTCGCGATGGGGTGATGGCATCAGGAGCCATTAAAGCCCTGGCATCGAAGGAGCTTTGGGGGTTAACTCTCTGGGAGCACCAAAAGAGCTTTGAAGGACTCAAGTTTTAGCTCTTGCTTTCCATGGTGTGGCAGGTGGGAAGGCATCGCCTGGCATGGGGGAACCCGTGCTGAGGTCTGTGGTTTGTACCAGGCCACCCACAGCCATCAGAGTTACTCGTGTCCTGCCTTAGTGAGGGAAGAGGAGTGTCCAGAGGATGTCGCCCCTAATACCCATGTGGTAGACACTGAAATGAAAATCATCTGCAAGCTTGAAGTCTGTGAGTTAAGTTACTGAGTCAAAATAAATCCAAGCCTCTGGGCAGCCTGCTGGTGGGGCCCTTCCCTCGAAGGGATTTGCTGTTTGCTTCGACCAGCAAACCAGATCCTCCGTAGTAAGACATTCCGGGACATGTAGTTCTATGCTTCCTGAAGCTCACAGCTCTGTGTTGTCAAGGCAGGAGCATCCTCTGGCCACGTTTTCAGGGCTCTACCATCAGACCCTGGCTCACAGGCAAGACTTTGGCCACGGAGTGTCTGTTTATCAATGTGGCACAGGATGTGCTTTGTCCAGAGTCAAAGGGAGTGTTTGTTTCTTCTCTGAGTTCGCAATCACGCATATAAACAGGTACTTTGCCTTTAGCCACAGCCTCTGTCTGCCGGCCTAGCTCTCATGCTTCACTTGGTGGGACTTGCAGCCCTTGGACAACTCAGGGGAATAGTGAAGATGATGGAGCACATTTAACTGAGTTGCTGTTTCTAAAAAATGTTACACTAGGCAAAGGATTTGGACTTGAATGAAAGTGGTGGATCTAATTTTAGGCAGTACCTATGAATGAAACTTGAAACGAGCTGTTCAGGAAATACCTTCCTCTGCACCAGTGCCAGGGAGAGTATGTGATCTAATGCTAAATGAGCCAGTGCCTATGAACAGGTTACCGCGAGAGTATTTTTTCCTACTTTCAACTGAATTATTTTTTAAATAGAAGGCTTCATTTCTACATGCACACCCACGTCCTTCTGCAAAAGCTGCAGATGTTTCACCTCCAGGTAGCAAGAGCCTTCTCTGCTGCAGTGCCATATGTTACCTTTTGACACGTTTGTCACTGGGGCCCCAAGCTGCTGTTTGCTTCCATCTTCAGTCTGGGTACCACCAAACGTGAAGGGCATGTAGGAGAGGATTTTGAGCAAACTGAAAGGCTGTCCCAGGGCTCTTGCCCAGAGGAGCAGCCACATTAGCTTTCAGGAGGACAGATCTCTTGCAGTTATGCTTTGTTACATGTTGTCCAAACATTCCTCTTTTCATAATAAAGACAGAAAATTGCCCCTCTGGATACCAAGCAGGCATCCTGTCCCTATTCCTCCCACCTTTTATCACGCAGCTTTTCATGTCTGTAATTTGGGACCCTGGACAACTACGGGTTTAGCTGAGAGGTAAATCAGCAAAATAGCTCTGTACCTTCCTGTGCAGTCTTTGCAGACAAGACGCAGGTTATAGGCACATTTCTATATAAATGGACTACGTGCAGCAATAGAGGCAGTAAAAATAGGAAAAAATAATTGCTAACAACAGGGTATCAGGAGGTCTAAACCACATCACTTTATCAAAGAATAATATGCAGGTACTAGAAGCCAACTGCTCCTATCTGACCTTAACAAGATCCTTAGCTGTCAGACATGGAAGCTTCAGTTAGTAAAACACAGAAACATTTTGTAATGCTTTTTTTGTTCTTTATCAGAATAATCTGTGTCTGGCTGGTTTGGTTCTGGGGATGTTGATCTCCCTTGGTTCAAGAATGTGAACTTGGGCAGGTGGTTCACACCGGATGAAGTCTGCTTACCAACAGTTAGATTCACACTGTAGTGGGTCTGGCTGAGCTGCTTTTCCCCACCCAGCCCTCACGCTGCAGCACTGGGAGCTGGAGGGTGTTGAGAACACACCCGTGTGATGACTGCCAGTGCTCACACAGCACCAGAGGATGGGGGAGAAGATACAGCCAACCTGAGCTGCCCAGTGGGATATTCCATACCATATGACGTCAGCTCAACTATAAAGGGAGAGGGCAGGAGGAGGATGGGGGACGTTCTGCTTTGTCCTCCAAGCAGCTGCTACGTGTTCCTGGAGCCTTGCTTCCTGGACTCGGCCCGACATCGCCTGCGGACGGGAAGCAGAGAATAACATCTTATCTGTCATAACCCACAGCCCTTTGCTTTGCGTCTCATTCTCTCCCTGTGTGCCGTGCTGGAGGGGGTTGGGGGGGAGTGATAGAAGGGCTTGGTGGGCACCTGGTGCCGTGCCGGGGTCAACCCACCACAACACTTAAAGAACTTTCAGATGAGATGTTCATAGCCTGTAATATAGCAGATAAAACATACTTTTATTTAATGAGAAGTTAATAGGATGACTCTGATCTTCCTCATTACCCTGTGTGGAAACTACCCAAGTAATCTATTTGAACTAATTTTGGTAGAATCTCTTGATTTCCTAGGGCTGTAGGACAGCAGCCCAGATTAGGGAGGGAAAATAGTGTGAGGTTGGTGTGAATCTAGTGTTTCCGGTTGGCCTTCAAGAGGTATCTCTTGACTTGTATCTCATGACAGCATGAAAGTTATGGTCAGGAGACATCGAGACTCTTGTTAATTGACTATTTCTACAATCACACGTATCTTCCAGTGACCAGAGACTTTAATTTAGGCTTTCTGTTCTTATATGCAGGGAGCTCACTGTTTTCTGCAATACTGCTGGGATGATGCTCTGAGCTCAGCATGTGCTGTATGTACACCTCAACCTGCAAGACACGTGCTGGCTGCCTTCACACCTTTCCTCCCTGAGATGCTCTCACCCAAGCTGTGCTGCCCAAAAGTCTTTCTGCAATCCAAGGGTTACCTGGGGACATTCATGAGTATCTACAAAGCACTTGTGTCTGCCCGTTTTTGCTCTTCACAAGCCATGGCTGCAGTCATTTGCAGGTCAGGCAGGTCCCTGCAGCTGGGAGAGGGGATTCCCAGCCACACTTTGCTCTGCCCTTGTAACGGACATGGCCATGCCAGGGCCTTGGGTAGCTAGGGAAGTGTTTTCAGTCTTGGATCCTTCTGTCTTTGGAGGTAGTACAGAGCCAAAACCGAGGACTTGCGGTGAAGAGAACAATGACATGGGCCAGGTCTCTGAGCTGAGTCAGTATGAATTTGACGATGCTGTGTTGATTTATACCATGAGAGGGTCTAATGCACTCAGGGATCATCAAATGAAAAGCACAATATCAAAAACGCATGTGGTGATGGCAATTACATTTCCAAAGGGCGGGCTGTCTGTTTGTGCACTTCTTGTTTTCCAGCATCCTCTTGACTTTGTGTCTTGTCCCTCAGTCATGATATATCTTATATCTCAGTAAATCTTTGTAGCAAAGCTATAATACCACCTAATTACACTACAGATAGGGGAGAGAGAAGTCAGATATACTGCTTGTATTTCTAGGTAGTAAATGCCTGCCTATCCTATATTTGTGTTTGATTTATTGCTCTGAGCCTTTTCTGAACATACATATGGAAAGCTGCATTGCCAGAACAGTTCAGACCCACTTAAAAAGATGATGGGATTCTTATAATTACCCAGATAGACTTTTCCCTCAATTTGTAAGGCATATATGGTGACCAGAAGAGCTGACTGAGTGGGAAGGAGTGAACCTGCCTAGCCAAGTAAGAAAACTTCAACCTTGAATCTGTGTCAACTGTATGAAAGGAATTCGGGCAGCTTCTGAGGTTATGAAATAAATAGATTTTTGCACAGAAACTTGGTCTTGTTGAAGGCACAGGAGGTTATTGATTAATGTCAGTGGAGTGAAAATTTCACTTGGGTTCTTTCCCGGGTTCTTTCCCCTTCTCCTGTCCTGGCCAGACTTATATTGCAAAAGCCATTTCTTGTCTAAACACCTAATCCTGTGAGTGGTTAAGGAGCAAGTGGTTAAGGGAAGAGTTGACCTTGCTTCACTCCCAAATGAAAAAAAAAAGCAGTTGAAAGCAGTCAGCCCTTCATAGTTTGTAGCAGAATTATCAGACTGTACCCAGTTGTTTGACTGAAGGTATTTCATAGGCTGAGATCTAAGCTGGGATTTCCAAAAGATGTTTGCAGAGGCATGTATCGGTGATGTCCAAACTCAATGGGAATGGTGTGAATCCCTTGAGTTCCTTTTAGAACCTTATCTCTGGACTTTTCTGTTAAGTGAAAACAAAGTGCACATCTTGGGATTTTCTTATAACCACTGACTCTGTAAAATCCACAATTGCCATGAGCCGTTACTTCTCCATCCCTTCCATTTTAAAATTCCGGGAAGTAACACCTTCTAACAACAACGAAACCTGCCTTAATAAGACAAAAGTCTTGTGCAAGGAGTCCAACTTTCCACTGGCAGCACTTCTGGTTAATACTGGAAATTCTAAATATCTGATTAAACGTTTCTGGAATTTCTGGGAATACATTGAGATGCTGCATGGGCTAGTTCTTCATGAAGTTTTCAACAAAATAACAACTTCTGGGGCTTAAAGGAGCACCTCCAAATAATCCATCTCCCTAATTTCTTAATGTGGTCCCTTACATTTCCTAGGCTGACTCCTTAAATGACTTATGTTCTCCTTTGCAAAATGTACAGACACAAATAAACCACATATGTGAGGAAGGAATGTTCCTCCGTCCCACAAAACAAATTGAATACATTGATCCAAAGTCACCCCTGGGGTATCTCCTGTGAGTTCAGACGAAACGCATGAATTGAGTTTATTAAAGCAGCATTTCTGATACGGATTGGAAATAGCAGTTGAATGAGGTTTTGCAATAGTGAAATGATTGTTTATTAGTGATGAGTGAATCACAAAAGTTCTGGCATGTATGTTGATCTTAAAAAAAAGAACTAAAAAAGTTTGAAACCCGATCAGGTCTCTCTGAATCCGTATGTCAGCAAAACTGCCTGGAAATAAGTATGAGTCAGGGTTCTCCTTCAGACACACTTCTGAAACGACCAGATTTATAAGGTGGGATATAGTCGCATCTCAGCAAGTGCTAAGAAATTAGGGATGGTGAATTGAACTGGTAAATAAACAAGAACAAACTCGTTCTTAAACTTTGTATGATGGTGATCTTTTGGAGATGGTCACACAGGTCCCTCAACTGTGCCAAAGCTGCAGAAGGGAATACAAAAGCAGGGGAAACAAAATTAGTTCCCAATTCAGACTTAATAAATAAACAATGCAAGTCTTTTCCAATTTTTTGTTTTCTTCTGAAACACTCTGTCAAACCACAAGTAGTTTTTCCAAATGTCTCTGTATAGAAATCAGCTTTGGGGTTGGAGTAGCATGATTTTATTCAGATTTTGTAGAAGAGTTGTTCTGCTGCCACAGGTACCCTGTGGAACCTTAATCAGGGATGCTGGCAATTTACATGTCTCCTGTTTGTACCTCCCAATGATGTTGTCAGGGGAGTGCAGGGAAGAGGCTTCGGGGTGTGTTTGGATGTTTGGTGAGTCTTGCCCTTACTCCTCAGGACAGCCATAGGAGAAGCTGCGAGTCTGATCTGTGTAACTGAAGATTGTACAGGGGCTGCTCTAGCACGTTCCTGTAAAGGGAAAGTTTGGGGGGGGCCCTACCTCTCAGCAGTGTTGCTTTCAACTTAAAACCAACTTTCAAAAGAATATTTTTCTAATGATTTCAGGTACTTAATTAGACATCCTGAAGAAATAATAACATTGAAGAAAAATGTCTAAATTAAAACTTGCAGTTGCATTTCAACACCATGCAGCCCTCTGCACGTGCTACCCTGACAGCCCACTGTTGGTGCTATGGAGTGTTATTACTCCTCAGAGCTAAAATCTGGGGTCATTGACCCAGACACACTAGATCCTCTGAAATCAGGGCCCACGAAATCCCTCTATAATCTTGTCCAAGACACGGCCTAATAACATGCACAGATTATTATTGTTTTCTTATGTTTAGGTAAAACAGAATCTCACCCTTCCCATGAGGAGCAACCTTCTCCTCAGAGAAAAGGTGTTAGTAGATTCTGTTTGTGCACTGGCCATGTGAGGATCTTACCTGGACATACAGAGAGACATCTGTGTTCCTAGAGCTAAGCAAGGAGGGCTAGTAATCTTCCGGAATAAATGTTAAAATGTATTATTACCTCAACAAAATATAGATCTTCTGAATTAAAGCGATTCTAATCTCAGGAACAGCCTTGAGCCTTGGGAAGTGGTTATCTAAAGAAAAACATCACCTAAACCAGTGATTTCCAGAAATTGGAACAGGAGGGAGAAGTCTTGCACTGAATCACAGCCAGAGAGCTATATGAGCGCCCTGGTGGGTTTTCCAGTGCATGAAGTCAAGAGAGAAGTTCAAACTTAACAAGGAAACGTATAGCTAAGCAGAGTTTTCTTTTTTTCATACGCATCTTTCTCCAGAACCAGGAATTGTGTTTACGTATTTGCACTGTAGGAAATAAATCCATTCTTTGCTTTTATCTGCATTTAGCCTGAAAGGAAATCAAGTTCAAAGTTACTTTGCTGCCAGCCTGTAAAGCAGGAAAGGTAGATCTCTCCTGGTGTGCCTTCACCAGGATGCTCGGGAGGCAAAAAGGGGCTCCTCTGATGAGCTGTGTGAGTCAGTTTGCAGGCTGGAGTCCTGGTCTTCCCATGACAAGCATTAGTCAGAGTGTTCCTGGCATGTGGCAGGACAGTGGGAGAGTGCCTGGACTTCGAGGGTCTCCTGCGAGTTCAATAGCTCCCACGATCCCTTCTAGAGGTGGCTGCAGTTCAGCAGCGTGCAAAACGATCCCTCTGCAGAGGTCACGGAGCAGTTTGCGTCTGCTGAGCAGGAGATGGGGTCTGGAGGGCTGAAAAGCACTCTGCAAACATCCATTATTATTCTTGATTAGAGAAACTATCTATAGATCCTTTCAGGATCGGCAGAGTTTCGTTACCAGGCGGACAACAGAAAGTACAAATTTATCAAAATTAAATGGAAGTCAAGAGAACATACTGTCTAAGGCAACAAGGCGGTTCAGACAGCTCTGCAGCAGCCTAAACACATGACAGACTCAAGCAGCTCCCACCGCTGCCAACACAACTGCTCGCAGGGTCTGCCAAGAAGCCAGATGCTGCTGCTGGAAAAAATATCTTCCAGAGTTTGGCATCAGGATCCTGTGATTACCATCCAAATGGGAGGAGATGGAGTGGTAGAATGTGAGTTTAGTATTTAGCACCCCAGAACTGTGCAGCAGCCTTTGAAGGCAGAGGAAAAAAGTTCAAGCAAAATATTTTTGCTAAAAATATGTTCGGAGAAATGAACTTTTTTTTTTTAAATAGCAGAAAACCAAACTATTATTAAAACAACGCAAAATATTTTATGTCCGTATCAATTAAATGAGTAAAACCAAAGAGGATTGTGGATTTTTTACTTGAGTAAATTTTGTTAAGGAATAGTTTTATAAAGGTCAGAGCATGAGCTCTTTGTCTCTCATGTTGTTGCTCATGGAAAGTTCCACTGCAGATAGCATCACAGCGTCTCCCCTACCCAAGACAAATAGAGATGGGTCAGAGCATTCCCTCCTAAGTTTGGGAAGGGTTGAATTTAGATCCAAAGTCTGGACAGCCCTTCTCTCATTGACAGAGGCCAAATCCCTAAAACTGACCCAGGGTGTCTGGGGAAAAGTTGACCCCCAAAGCCACCTGAGCCTGGTTCCAAATCTTGCAGCTTAAACCCATGTTTGAAGGTAAAGCAATAGAGGGATGGGCCATTCTTGAAGAAGTTTGAGACTGCTCCTGAACCTTCTCCTTCTTTCTAACAACTATGACCAATACTTTTTTAATCTGTGACTACAAAATGATTTGGGATCCCTTCTGCTAGATGAGGTCTGTCACCAGCTTGCCTACTGTGCTGAGGTTCCCCAGTGGACATGGTGGTTATGAGTGCTCAGCACGTTGAGAAAAGCAGGTGAGACAGTGTCTGCTCCCCTGGGTGGCTGCACTCACCTCTTGTCTCCAGTCTACATTTCTGTATGTGTGCTGGTTCTTTTCCATGACTGGGAATCCTATTATTATAGTAATAGTAGTAATAATAATAACAACCCAAGTGGGAACACAGAAACTTACATCTGGAAAGTTAAGAGGTGAAGACTGTTTTGTTTTACTTGTGTTTTTGGTTGCTTGTTTTTATGACAGATCTGTATTTCAACAAATGTTATATCCTTGCCTGTTAGAACATATCGGAAAAGAGTAAACAAAGCCATTAATCATCATCTCCTGTACTCTGCTTTCTGGGCACGTCAGATCATTTTGGAGGGAAGGTGGGCAGAGAAGCAGAGAGCATCTGTTCCCTCATTCCCAGGGATGCTGCTGTCAGTGCCTTTCCCCATGTGTGTCCTGGAGTGCTCAGGCTGCATCATTCCTGGCCAGTGCCATGCCTCTTCTGGGCACAGCCTGATTCCCAGCTGTCCTGACTGCTGATGGTTGTCTCCTTGAAGGCCACAAAGATCCCAGGTAATTGCTTACCTAGTGTTATTTTCCAGTAGCCTTTGACACAGCTGACCATGTGAGATGATAAATTCAGCTGTTAATTCTATAGGAACTAGTTGAAATAATCCAAAAATGCCCCGCTTATCCTTTAAGGTCACTGATGATGCACACAAACACGATGGGACACCTCCCACGATGAGACAATTCACATGACTGGAGTGCTGCATTGGAAGGCTCTAAACTCTTCAGAAGGGAAAGACCAGGAAAGAGAAGTGGTGGAGTAGCCCTGTGTGTTAGAGAGTGTTTGGATTGTCTAGAGCTTAATGATGGTGATGATAAGATTGAGTTTTTTTGAGTAAGAATGAGGGGGAAGGCCAACAAGGCAGATGTCATAGTGAGTCTGTTACAGACCACCCAACCAGGATGAAGAGACAGGCAAAATATGCTGTAAGCAGCTGGGAGAAGTTTCACAGTCACTGTCCCTTGTTCTTTTGGGGGACCTCATCCTACCAGTCATCTACTGGAAATATAATATCGCAGAGAATAAACAGTTCAGGAGGTTCCTGGAGTATGTGGAAGAGACCTTCCTGCCACAGCTGGGGAGGGAGCCAACTAGGGAAGGCTCCCTGCTAGGCCCGTTGTTCACAAACAGAGGACTTGCGGGTGGATGCCATTGATGGTTGGAGGCCATCCTGGGCACAGCAATCACAAAGTGATAGCTTTTGATTCGGGGAAAATTAAGGCGGGTAGTCAGAAGAACTGCTGCCTTGGGCTTCTGGAGGGCAGACTTTAACCTGTTTAGGAGCCTTGTTGACAGAGTTCTTTGGGAGGCTGTCCTGAAGGGCAAAGGAGTCCAGGAAGGCTGGACAGGGCTCAAGAGGGAGATCCTTAAGGTGCAGGAGCAGCCATCCCAGTGTGCCATGTTGCAGACTGTAGGGGAAGGGATCAGCCTGGATGAGCAGAGAGCTTTGGCTGGAACTCGGGGGGTTGGGGGGGAGTTCATGGCCTTTGGAAGAAGGGGCAGCCACTCAGAGTACAAGGATGTTGTGAGGTTATGCAGGGAGAAAAAGGGAAGGACCAAAGTCCAACTGGAACTTAACCTGGCTACTGCCATAAAGGACTATTAAAAAGGTTTTTTTTATAAATATACTTAACAGCAAAAGGAGGACTAAGGAGAATCTCCATCCTCTGTTGGACACGGGGGAAACATGGTGACAGAGGATGAAGAAAAGGACGAGATACTGAATGGCTCTCTGCCTTAGTCTTTGGATAGTAAGACTAGTTTTCTCTGGGTACTCAGCCCTCTGAGTTGGGTGACAGGAAGCAGAAAGAAGGCCCCATAATCCCAAGGGGAAATGGTCAGTGACCTACAACACCACTTAGACACATACATGTCTCCGTGGCTTGGATGGGATCCACACAAGGGTAGAGAGGGAGCTGGCAGAAGTGCTCACCAAGCCCCTTTCCATCATTTATCAGCAGTCCTGGCTAACTGGGGAGGTCCCAGTTGAATGGAGGTTAGCAAATGTGACACCCATCTACAAGAATGGCCAGAAGGAGGATCTGGGGAAGTACAGGCCTGTCAGACTGACCTTGTTGTCAGGGAAGTTTACGGAGCAGATTATTGTGAGTTCTTCCACGTGGCACATGCAGGACTACCAGGTGATCAGGCCCCATCAGCTCATGGGTTTATGAAAGGCAAGTCCTGCTTGACTAACCTATCTCCTTCCATAACAAGGTAACTTGCTTAATGGAGATTGCTGCGTTAAAAAACTAGAGAATGTGGGTGGCATCTTATCTCCTGTACTGCCCTCCACTTACCCACACATGATGTAGTTTGGGCCTGGTGTTGGCCCCAGCAGTGCTGACAGGTAGATGGGGTATCAGGATGTGCCTTTTTACTTCACACAGGAAACAAATTTTATCTGTTCCAATTAATAGATAGGATTTATTTCGCTGCTGCACAGCACTGCAAGTTGTAATTTGTTATCTGTCTCTACATTAGCACTTTTCTAGGTTTCCCCCATTGTTGGACTGTGTGGGTTGGGAGGCACGTGTGACCTCCTCCCAGGCTCAGGTTTCTGTCTTTAACTCCTGCCTTCCATAAATGTTGTTTCAGTATCATCAGGAGCAGCTCTTCTTCTGCCATTTCAGAATCCATAAGGAATTAAAATAATGTGTTCTTCAGGTCATCTTTAAGTCCTTGGTGGTGATATTATTCAATTGCTCAGTTTAATCAAAGGCTCCTGGAGCTCCCTATGTTATGAAGCCCCTCCTCAATCACTAATTTTCATCTGGGGTTCAAGTAAAATGCTACATAATGTTGTGTGGACATCCGATTTGTATATGAGCCACTGGAAATGTAATTCAGTTGTGTTTCATAAGGAAGGCTGAAAATGCTGGGGTACTTTGAGACTGAGGATCTCTTCAGCTGAATTTTGGGAAAGAAAAGGTGGTGAATGAGCCTTTTTGAGTAGTTAACTGGCCACCTGCCTCTCTAAAGGAGCACCCTGTGTGGTGACTGCTGGAGGATGCTGTGCTCTCTATGCATTTTCCAGCCATGTGGGACATCTGGATACCGTATGTGAGACTTTCTCTTGGTGCCTGCAGGTGTTGAAGAATCTTAGCTGTAAATGTACTTGTCTGCAATCTCTGGCGTTAAGAGGCAAGATGTCTCTTGAAATAGCTTCTGAAACTAAGATGCTCTAAGATTTGGGTAGTTTTAAGTGTTGGCATATTCTGGCTGATTTGAAGATGTGCTGTAGCTGAACTCTTTCGTGGGCAGGGTTTTAACATCAGTTCCTAGAGGCCAAGTGTCTTAGAGACCTTGGTTTGGACTGTCTTTGTACACTTGCATCTTCATGTGTTACCTTCCAACAGGGACTGTGAATCTGTGGACATGGTTGAGTTACTGTGAGATTAGTTTAGGTGTTAACCATCAGCAATACAGCTGCTCCTCAGTCTTTGCCCATGCTTGCTTTTCCTCTGAAGTAAAAGTACATGAGCTTTTGTTCTTAGAGTAACAGGCAGTTACAAGGTGGTGTAAGCTGAATTTACACAATGGTGTAAATCGTGTTTATTTTGCTGTAACTTCTCTATGTCCCCATACCTCTTGCAAGATTTTATACCTGGATGGATCCACCAGACTGTATAGGGGACATGAAGGGGAGAGCTATATATTATTCATGATGCAGGACTCTTATCCTCCCAGATGGCTGATTTAATCTCTTCCCATCAGTTTATTTGGAGCAGCTAGCCTACTGTACGATAAGCCAAGCCAGCATTAGTTTGAAAACACCTGAGATCTAGGATATTTTGAATCAGGAACCATGGGTTTAAATCATGTAGCTCAACTTCAGGCAACATGCAGCAAGTCAAAGTTTGTCTTTCCAAACAGGAGGGTTATATAACACATAGCTGAAAAACTGTGCAAAAACCAAACCAAGTAACAGTTGCAGCTAAACCTAGACCCTCCCTTTGCCAGCTGAGGAAAAATGCCTTTCCTGGGGAGTGCTGCTAAGGTGTTGGATGGCTGCCTGTCTCATCTTCTGGGGGAAGGAAGGGACGGTCAGTCCCCTCCAGAGTCATGAACGCAGCTTTCTTTCTCTTCTCCAAGGATGGCTCAGGGATGATGGTCTCCCTAAGTCTCTGCTAGACTTTGAAAACTGATGTGGTCTCATTTCTAACCCTTAAGTAGTTAAATTCATACTAGAATAACCCCTTGCCACCATATTTTATTATGTATTATGTTACAGAGAAAAACTGATTTCAGGAACTGTTGGTTACCTCCTTGTATTAGTATGATTGTCTACAGAAATGTCTGAAGCTCACCTTCCTCACATGATCTATTTCTTTTATTTTCATACGAGGAAAATACCTTGATTTTATCCATATCTGGAACTCACAGTTTGGTTTCTGAATATAATAATAGAGACATAATTTGCTTGGACTGTGAAACATAAGCCTTTAAAGTACACATACCAAGCACTTAAGGCAGATATAGTGTCCTTGTTTCCTGGGAAGCAGGACTCTACTCATTAGGTGCAAGTCACCTCGACTGAAAAGCCGCTGGTCATTCCCTCAGGTCATCAGCTTCACTCCGGCAGCTCCAATTACCTTAGTAGAATAGTGTCACCCATAACAGCCTAAGTAAATCAGGAAGTCACTGAACAAGGGAAGTAATTACAGCTTCTTTCAGTACTGAAAAAGCAACCTGTTCTTTTACGACCCATCAAAACCATGTGTTTGCCTTTAGTGGTTAAAATAAAGGGTGTGCAATTTGGGAATGATCCAGCTATGAAGTTTCCTTAGTAATTGGCAAGTCCTGAAAGGTTTTCACTTCTGCAATTTAAAGGTGGTGAGCATGAGATTAATTTAATTTTCTTTTAGATTAGCCTTTAAGGGACACTGCAAAACCAAAGAATGACAGTTTCAAATGGCAGACCTACATTTCACCCATTTGCCATAAAGATTATTTTGATAACTACCTTTAAATTTCATTTATGATGTGATCTAGTCATGCTGTAAACCTGAATGTGGCTGTATCAAACATTCAGAATTCAAAAAATATTTACTGCTTTCAGAAAAAGGTCTAGCATGTCACTCAACCCTAATAGTGGTATTACCAGTTTACATAAATCACGCTTGTTTTTTAGTCTTCATTTCAACTCACCTATTCATTAGATTCTGATTCCACTGATCCCAAGCAAAACAACAGTATTTGTTTGCAGTAAGTTTACACGTGCTATTTATAAAGTACTTTCCAAATATTCAGGGTTACAGGTGCATGTCATTGGTTTCAGGGAGGGAGCTTCTATAAATCTGTGAATCATGTATTCTTTCTTGCATTAAAAGGTCTGGTTGCACACGGTATGTAGCACTCTGCTTACTGAGCATACAGGTAATCTGGATTAAATCAGTGGGATGACTCAAAATGCTTGAAGTGATGTGATCCCTGCCCTGGGGCCACGCTACAGGACATTTAATGCTGGGTGGTGGTGGGGATGTTATTTGCCTAATTTATGGTTTGTTCACTCTTTTCTCTGGAAGAGTCTTCAAAAAGAATAACAACAAATAAATTAGAATATGGCTCCTGACCTTTGGTAGGGAGAGTGTCTAAAGATTACATCTCAGTTTTAATTCAATAACTAGGTCACCATGTGACATCATTCTGCATTTATTCAATATTTGCATGTCAAGTTTTCAATGTTCTTTGTATCATATAATTTACTTGACAAAGGTGACCTTTTCTTTCTTTTGATGAACTATCTACAGATCTCTGCCTGTTTCTCAGGTGTGTTTGTTGCTGCTGAAACAAAGAGCTTCAGCAGGCTGTGACTAAACACTGTACTGTGGAGACACCATCCCGAGATCAGGTAGTTGGTGTTTCTGAGAATGAACTAAAACCTCAGTACGTGCCTCTGTGCTTAGCCCCCTGCCAGGGCTAGATCTGGACCTTCCCAACAAATCATCCTTCAGTTTCCAATGTGCCAAGACCTTCCTACTGATAAAACATTTGCAGTATGTTATGTATTTTTCCGTTGCCACTGAAATGATTTCTGTTTTGCCCTTTAAACTGGCCACAAAGGTCTTCCTGAGCTAAGAGCAAGGGCAGCATCTTCTCAAAGCAGCAATACTGGTAACTCAGGAACATTGTGAGCAAAAAGGAAGATGATAGCACACTTTGTTGCCGAGCTGCTTCCAAAGGCTCTGCGATCCTCTCTGCTCCCCACACGCTCCTCTCAGCCGGGGTTTTCCCACACTCACTGTATGTTCACTGATTCATCCTCTCCATTGCTGAGACACCTCAATGTTTCCAAAGGAAGGCGAGAAACCAGGTCAGCAGAGTGGAAATAACCAAGGAAAAAAACCCCACATATTGTTGTATTGGGAGAAAAGTCAGAAAAAAAAAAAAAAATGAACACAGTAAAGTGGGATTTAAAAAAAAAAGACAAGAAAGAAAACATCCACAGAGTGGGTTTGAAAACCACTGTCTGCCAGCCGTAGTATATTCAGTGTCTAACATCCCAATGGCTCAATGGGAAAAGCAAAGCTAATGATTCAGGCTCTGAAAATCCCAGGTCCAAGCTATTTTGGGTTTACGCAACAGAGCTACTGGAATATAGCTCTGCCCTAACTACATTTACCCCTTACAGTATTGGGGAACAGTCTAACTTCAGGCATAAGCTGAGGAGCCACGGAGAAGATGTGAAAATATTCCCTGGTAGAAAGTAAATGGGTGTCCTCCCTGTTGTGTGCTTGTCCCTCAACAGCCTGAACAGAGGCCATCACTCCAGCCCTGTGTCCTAGGCTGCTCTGCAGGACTTTTGAGGGAATATCTGGAGTTCTGCATAAACCCACCTGACCATCAGAAATCTACTGAACAGATGGTGGAGAATTTCCCTTTTTTTGCCTCCCTTTGCTTATACCTTTGACCCCCTCCATGGTTCTTTAAGATTTTGTTGTTCAAAATAGCTGCCCACACAGCTAGTGGTGTGTGGCTTGCACTCTCACAGCAGTAGGTTCCTTATCTCAAAGTGTGGACTTCCCAGTCTAAAAATATTTCAGACCGAACTCCACAAACATTTATTGGCTCCTTCAGGACTGTGTTACAGCCTGCACCTAGCAGCCATGATCACAGGTAGGGGATCCTGCCACCAGCATCCCCCCTAACTCAGACGATCGCAGCCACGGCAAACAAACTGCACACAGATTGGTTTCACTCTCATTTTTGCAGCTCAAGCCAGATGGGAACGTAAACCACACCGACCAAGGAAAGTTGGGGAAATTGCCAGTGAATGCAGAAAAAAAAAAGAAAAGGAAGGAAGATGTGGAAAGCAGGAGGTAAGAAAATGAATGTTATTTATTTAATACTCAACATGTTGATTTGAGTCAGGCCCTATCAAAGAAGTCAGATGTCTATGGAATTGACCTTCCATTTTGTAGAGAGTAAGCCATTGGATCAGTCCTTCAGTCTCTGGGTGGGGATTTGATGAATGAATTGTTTGGCAGAGACACCAGGTAGGTACAGAAGTTAAAACTCACCTATCAATGCCATTTTGTGGGGTTGGCTTAACTCACTGCTGGGGATGGTGCTGTTGAGGAAATTGCAATTCATGTCTAGATTCAAATGAGAAAGGAAAATGGAAACCTCCAAAATGCCTTTTCCCCCAGATTTTAAGAGTGTTCAGACCCAAGGGCTGGGTTTTTGACTCTATGAAGGTAAACTTAGTCCTCTAGAGGGCATGGTTACACTGATTATATATTTAATAATTAACTAGTATTATCTTGGCTAGCTGTTCACTTTTACTGGTGTAAATCAGGAGTCAGTGAACTGACACAGATAGAGTTTCATGGTCTTTAAACCTTCTCGTAGTATCTTCCATGTAATTTCTCTTGAGGAGGCTGATCCCGGATGGGCCAAAAGGTTTGGGTTTGATCACCAGGGAGGTTTTCCAAGAGGAAGCTGTAATTCTTTCCTTGCTACCAAAATCTAGTCAGTGGATCTATTTTTCACGTGTATTCATGCTCGTCCTTTGGCTGATCCCATCTTCCCTTGGGTAACAGTCTGGGCTGAGTCATCTCAGTAGTAGCACAATATGGATTTAGTGTCCATTGCTCTGAGAGCATGGCAGCTCCAGACACTTGATGGCAGTTATTTGTGTTTGGGCAATCTGGTGGTTGAACTCATTCAGGCAGATCTCAAAGTCAGCAAAATTATGCAGATGTAAATATGGCCACCATCTGTCTTACCGCCTGGTTTCCGCTGGTGCGCAAACAGAGCAGAGGCTTGAATCTGGAACCTCGGAATGCAAAGGAAGATGCTGCAGTAGCTGATCCAAAAATCCACCTCCTCCACTGAGGCAGCACAACGTGTGCAAAGCCCTTTTAATCTGGAAGTCACGTCTTTGTAGAGCTTACACAAGGTTCACTCGTCTGTAATGCAAACACCTGCATTTTATTCGGTTTTACAATATTTAAATCCCCTCATAAAATAAACGGCTACTTGCTGGAACATTACCCACGCTGTATGTCCAAGATCGGATGAATTTAAAAGTTATTTTCTAAGATGCATTGGAGAAAGAGGAGGACTGGAAACAACCATCAGCTAGTGTTACAAATAGAGACGTATCAGTCTGTTTTTTGTGGCTTCCCTCATCTTCTCAGTACATTCGCCACACACGTGTTAAGATTTCTTTGTTGGGCCATTCATAGTCCCAAACCAACACCTAGGAACTGAGGAGTGCATTGATCTGCAGTAATTTATTATCACTTACAGTACCCCTTTAGTTACACTTGGAAGTCATCCTCAGCCATTGCATCCTCTGTCCTGGACCATGATGTTTATGGTCTTACATTTTCTCAAAAAAGAAATAAAATCTGTGTTCTCTTTTTTTTTTTATTGACCTCTTTCTTATGGCTGAGGAAGGGAATTTTATAACTGGTTTAAAAGATATCTGCTGGCTTGTAGGTGAACCAGATTCCTTGGGTTGAATCCATACTTCCCATTTCAATGTGGAACATAAAAGGGCTGGGCTGCCCTTCCCTTGGGCTGACCCTGGTCACAAACATTGGCCAAAGCCGGTATGATTAGTTGCCTCACACAACTTTGTCATTAGTGGGTTTGCAGGATGAATCCAGACTAGAAGAGAGTTGAGTCCCAGAAATTTGATGCTGACCTGATGATCTGACCTTTCTCTGAAAATGGATTAAGGTCTTCTGAGCAATACTGCAGATCTCTCTTGTACTGCCAAAAAGTCATACCCTCTAGGCCAGGTTTGTGAAATAGCTAAAATAGCAATTGCAGAAGAACCCTCCTCTTCATGGGTTAGTTTCTAATAAAGATTAGAATTTACTGAATGCATCCAATGAAACTGCCATTCTCTGTTTTAGGATGAGAGCCAGGCAAAACTCCCCTTTAAAACAGAAAAAATGATGTAACTTTCCATTCTCCCTTTTGTCTTCACTTTCAGCTAATATAGATTTAATAGCAGCAAGGATTTCCTGTGATAGCCAAGCTAATGCAGATCTTCAGTTGATTTCTTTGTGCTTGATCTCCTCGTCTCTCCATATCTGCTTGCTGTGTCTGGTCTTACTGCAGAAGCTTGGGTCCTGTGTTTAAATCAGAAGGTCCATGGCCTTAGACACTTCAATTCTGTTACAAGGCTAATACACTATCAGCATTTAAAATAACAATAGAAACTCGTTTTGCAAAGCAGTTCCTGAAGCTGCAGTAAGATGGCCAGAGTTACTCTCATTAGCTCATTTACAGCTGATCCAGATACCTCAGTGTTCCACTATAGTCTGCGGCAGAGAGATCCCTTGACACTGCTATGGGCTGGATGTACTTGCATAATTTTTTTGCAGCCTATATGAAAATGCATCAAGAAGGCCATTAGAGAGGAAGGGGGGGTTTGGAACAGGGTTTTGTTGGCTTCAACACTGGACATGCCGTCTCAGATCATTGTTACCACAGCCATTTCATTCTAACTCATCCATAGCAACCATTTTTAGGTCTTTTCAGCATTTCGCTCCTGCCATCAGGCTGAAGAAGGCTTTGGCCATGCTTCATTATGCTTGGCTGGTGTCAGCAAAGGAGTGAGTGACACTGTTATCCAAGTCTATCTCTCCACCGCAGTGCAGACAGCCAAGCGCTGTTGGCCCCAATGGATATTGCTCAGCAGATCTTTGTCAGGCTTGTGCAAACATGATACGTTACCATTGACCTACCAACTAAAAGTTCATGCCTCTGACTCTGGGATACTTCTTGTCTTGGTGTCATTTGTTCATTGAAATAATTGGTTATTGTAAGATTATCACATTAAGAGGGGTTTGTTTGTTTATTTTAAGAAGAATGGCTTTCTCCTGCTGTCCAGTGCTGGGTAGGTAGGTTATTCTCTTGCTTTCTTATTCCAGTGTCGGTTTGGGTTCATGAAAATGAGAGAATCTAAGCCTTGAACAGAGCCAACTGCTTTACAAACCTCCCCAGGCCTTTGCCAATTTAATTCACTGCTGGCTAATGCATCTCAAGCTTCTTTAAAGTGAAAGGTGCCAATCATGCAAAATTACACAGTGGTTTTGAACAAAGCCAACTCACCTGTTTGCTGGAGACTTGAATCAGACCACCAAACACATTTTCACTTGTGCCTAGAAATGAGCCAAACCCACAGAGTCCAGATCCAAATCTGACTTCAGGCTCTCACGGTCTGATTCGGATGGACTCTATGGCTTCACTACTTAAAATGCCATGAGGAGATCAAAGAATCCCTTCAGATTAGACCCCTGTGGCATGACAGAGCATCCAGTCCTGGTTCAGACCCACCACAGAGTATGGCCAAACCAACTTCTCACTACCTAGACAAACAAATTTCCAGATTTTGTTCTGATCTACTTTTGAGGACTTCTGGGCTTTTATTTTTCTTTTCCTCAATTCCCAGATCCCTACAAGATCCCAGATCAATTCAAGTGCTGCACATCAAAACTCATGGTGGTCCATCTTATTTTCACAAGGCTTTTTTTAAACGTAGGGCAGCATGCGTTTTGGATCTGACATCTGAAATAACTCATTTTCTTCGTATTTCTTGACTGAATTCAGTGGAGCTGGCTGTGCTGGGACTACAAGAAGGAAGGTTAAATTTCATCAAGACTTTTTTCAAGGAAAACTGAAGAACTAACATTTACTGTGTGGGCTGATAAGTAGGCCTGTGCATCTCATTTGCACCCTCCAGATCTCATGTTTGAATCTAACAGAACAAACAAAACTCTTCGCCTTTCTGAGGCAAAGACACTATAAACTGTCTAGTCTACTGCTTTTCATGGGACATCTTGAGAGTCAAGGTCCTGTCACCTTTGTAGAAATACTGTGAGAGAACACAGAGCTTTTGACAGGGGGGTTTGTCTTAGGGTCTACAGTCTAAACCTTTCTGTGATCCATCAGCAAGTGCTGGCAACCAGACGCCTACCATAGCGTTGAGGGGTGGTAGCCGTCCTGTAAAAGATTAGTTTCCAAAGTGGGCCATGACTTCATCAAGGACAACAGCAATGTGGAGGGGTCTGCGTGGAGGTTCCCTGGGAACAGAGGTCAGGCTGTAGGTCTGTGGAACTGTAGCATGTCCAAGTTGAAATTACTATTGCTGTGTTTTCAAATTTCAAGTTCTTAATTGCCGACAGCCAAACCAAACTAGCTTGAGGCCCTAAGTCTCTGTCCGTTCACAGCCTAACAGCATTGCCAAGCAATGCTCTGTTACACTACTCAGTATAAATTAGTTTCTATCCCTTTGGTGTATTTCTAGTTTAAATAATACTTTTTCTTTTGATTCTTTTTCTGCTTTTCTCCTTCAATGACTTTACCTCTGTGGAGCCTCTTACCATCACAGATCAAGGACTAATTTTTTCAGGTCAGTTTGTGGGAATTTAGGTAAATAAGTGGGTATTCCCATAAACCATGTATTTTCAGAGGTCAGTGAAAGTGCATATGTTTCCATGGCCTCTGGAGAGATTTTTAGCCTTAGCTTCTTGATAAATCAATTAAATTTGCTTTTGCTGACAAAGGCGAGAAGAGCACTGTTTGCCAACTTATTGCAAGCACATTTTGCCTGGTACTTTGAGAATGTGGCTGCCTTAATTTCATTCCCCAAAGAGTCCATCCTGAATACCTTGGCTTGACCAAATTCCCACTGAATTCAATGGCAGGCTTGAGCTGCTGAAGGAAAGCAAGAACAAACGCCAGCATGGAGAAAATCAGTAGACGTGGAGCACACTTGGTGCAGCAGCAGGAGCTTTGGGTCCTGGGATAGCTGCTACTCCAGCTCCCTAGTGCTTCCACAGGAAGATGCGTGCCCTGTCTCCTTCAGCTGTAACCTCTCCCCTCTCTGCTTCTCCCCACTTAGAAACACAACTGATTTTCATGAGAGGAGAAATTTCTCTGAAATGGAAAGGACCTGAGCACGGAATAAAGATAGAGAGCATGAAGCCAGGCAAAATGTCTCCAAAATGAGTTTAAAAAAAAAAATAAATAGAAGAAAATTAAAAAAAAAAAAAAGAGATGAAGAAACAGGTGTTCAGGATATGTCTTTCCCACCTTACATCCCTGTCCAAGCTAATCCACATGTGAGGACACAAAATACTCTAAGCATTCCTACTTCTCCCAGTACAAGTGCATTCATTCTTCCATCCCACAGCTTTCAGCACCAGGCATGTTCCATCCACACAGAGCATAGCTTGCATACCTCCTCAACCACAAACACACATCCTACTCATAGTCTTCCATGCTTGCAAGTGCAGAGCGAGTGGAGAATTAGTCTTCACTTAACTACTGGATGTTACCCCAAGGTGTGCATGTTAAGTAGAAGATCCTCTTCAGCTTTGCATGTTCTCCTCAGCTGTAGAAGTCCAGACTGTGCTGAAGCGCTTCCTCTTCTTTCAAAATAACCTGTGAAATCAAGGGAGAAACTGCAATTAGACACTTGTTGCAGTTACATAGAAGTGAGTATTGCCTTCAGGTGGAAAAAAATTGTAATAGCACATGTAGATCTAGCCCACCAGTGGCTGTACTCACTCAGTTAAGAGTTCTGACACAAAAAGCAAGACATGGTGTTTGCTGTAGACCGTCTGTTATGTTTGGGCTCCTAGTTCCCGATCAGAGTGATTTGAATGAAAATGATGAACAATTCAAACTAATAATAGTAAAGCCATGACTATGATTTGGTTGCTGGCAGACAGACGTTTGGATGCGTATCACAGCAGAAATCTGCATGGTTAATTCTTTGTGGTCTCAAGATACTGTAAAGTAGTTATCAAAGGGACATGCCAGGTAAGGAATAGTAGCCTTCACAGTATTGAGAGAGAGGTAGAAGGGTCACTAGAACCCTAGGACTATCCCTTTCTTCTTGTAGTATCATTAGTAGATGTAGTGAAGTCTCCAGGAAGAGGCTAGGAGATGGATAATGCCTCATCTAACACTGGACCTTGGCCCTGCCATAGCAGTATCACTTCTGACCCCCAAAGCGTCCAAAGGTCTTCTTGCTTACTTGCTCTTGGCTGCAGCACTCATAGAATTTTGCAGCATTTATGGCTATAGTATATCCCAGAGAAGCCCAGGCCCCATGGGAATACTGTCCGCCAGTTGTGCCAGGACTTTTTGCTTGTTCACAGGACACAGAATTTGCTGTCAACCACTTCCAATTCCTACCTAATCGAGCAAATGAGGAGGGAGGCCAATGTTTTACCTGCTGCCTCAGGCCTTCCTACGTCTCTCTGGCCATCCAGGTGGCCTTTCTTTAGCTCACATAGGCATCAGACTGTCTCTAGTAGCATCGCTAATGTAATGATGAGATGAAAAATAAACTTGGGAAATCTAGATTTAAAGCTGACAAACTAATGGAAAGTCAGGAAATCAGAAAATTGGACTGAAGGTACAAAGCCTTAAATGTCTGCAAGTCTGGAACTACTGCACTGAGAGGTGAGACGTTTGTGCTGTTGGATGGGATAGTGAAGAAGATGATCTTTCTGTTCCGAGTCCCATTTCTGCAGTTCTGTATAAGAGAAGCCCCTTGATGCAGGGATAGGAGAGTTCTGCTGCAGTCCCACACCTCCCTCTCCAAGAGGCTCATCTGCAGCTCTCTCTCCAGTCTTCACTAGATCTGCAGGGTTACAAAGTAAAAAGAAGGAAAAATAATTAACTCGGTGCCCATGGAAGTGCTACTCTTGAGTTTGCCCCAGCTGCAGAAGGGGCTGGCATTGGCAGAAGGGCTGCAAATTTTGGACTTGGGCAGATTTTGAATTCTCATTGACTGATATTTTGCGGGAAGCTCTGAAGCAGTTCACATGTCGTCCAAACCTCCTCGCCCCTTCTCTTGGCATCCAGCACAGCTGCTGAGGGGTCTAAAGCTGGGGTGGAAATCTGCAGCCAGGGACTCTCACCATTAATTCTACCGTGTCACCCTGCAGATTTGACCTCTTTAAAAGTGATTTGATATTTCTTTAAGCAACACTCCGTCTCTATGAAGAAATGCCAATAGAGGAGAAATTTCAAGCTTGCTATTTTTATTTAAGCTGTTGGAACAGTATGGACATAATGTAAGTAACTGGACCAGCCAGCAGAATGTCTCTCAGTCAGTGACTCAGTCTTCAGATCAGACAGATGCAGACCCATATAAACAGGTTCAGCCCAAAAGTCATGATAATAAATAATTTATTTTCATACATTTCAAAACACCAGATAGAGTAAAGCGAGCGTTTTCTTTGGAAGCAGGCATTACTGGTCAGCTATATTTGCTTCCTGCACCAGCAATAACATGTTCTGAATGAGTGGAGGGAGACTCTGACCACCATTCTGCTAGAGCCTGCTTGGTTCTTGGTTGAAAGCTGCTGAGTCTTAGGAAATGACTCTGAAATAATCACCACACAGTTTTGAGGTATGTGGCATCGTCAGGTTTGTGCTCCCAACACTCGGAGCTCTAGAGAGAGCGAGTCAGCCAGGTAGGGCATCTGCAGAAAGCTGATGTTTACGGTGTTTCTTTCTCATCATTGTGGGATTGCTGAGTCACAGATAGCAAATAGAAAATGCCCCATAGCATGTGAACTGACACATAAAACTGGGAAAAGAAGTATGTGGCAAAACACTCAGATGAGACGCAGAAGTATGGAAGCTAGACGCAGAATACTCTTACAGACACTGTCCTTCATCCAGAGTCCTAGTCAATGCAGGTGTCACTCTTCTTGCCAAGGAAATGAGGCAGACCAATCAGGAGTCACCTGAAAATACTACTACCTGCAATTTGGAATCATGGTGCTTTGAAATGGGTTTCTGTTCTGTCAGAGGATACATGGAGGTATGTAAGGAGGTCTACACAGTGATACCAAAGACAACCTCTTCCCCAAGGCTGCTTTGGGCAGATCCATGGTGCAAGCCCTCCCTTCTTTGGGGCCTTGCTCTCTAACCCAGTATGGAAGGTACAGGCTGCAGAGTTCAGGGCTTGGGACTGCCTTGAGGAATGCGTCAGAAGGAAAGCCCTTGAGCTAAGATGAGACTTTGTCCTCAGTTGTCTCGTAAAGCAGGGCTGTGTGGGATGGGAACACTGAATTACTGAAGGTGAGGACATCAGCTTGCTCCAAGGAGCCCATGGGAGCTCCAAGAGCAGTCAGCTATGCTGCAGGGCCAAGCAGGCTGAGAAGAGCAGGACTGAATCTGCAGATATATGAGTGTGATGTGAATGGAGCAGACTGATCTGTGATGTTTTAGGGTTTGTACCGAGTGGTCATGGAGGATTTGGGATCCCTGATTATTCAACTCAAAGATTTCAATACCTGGCGTGTTATTAATCTTGCTGCTTGCACACTGGGTAAAATCCAGCAAAAATGTATGCACAAAAAATGCAGATAAAGTTTCCATATATTTTAAATGCTCTGTGTAAGTTGTATTTAGGACAGAATTCATCAGTAACCTCGGTATGATCTTGCTAGGAGAAAGCAAGAATAAAGCTTGCAGGATCATAAGGAACATATTCCAAGGTCTTCTTACCCATACACCTGACTTCAAGGACAAACAATATGAACTGTTGTGCAAGTCTGTAGCCAAGATCTCTGTTTAATTAATTGTCGTTTTCAGGGCAGTCTCTTTTCAGTGATGCCCAGCAACAGGACAACGGGCAATGGGCACAAACTGGAACCCAGGAGGTTCCACCTGAACATGAGGAAAAACTTCTCCTGTGAGTGTGCCAAAGTCAGGCCCAGGATGCCCAGAGAGGCTGTGGAGTCTCCTCCTCAGGAGAGATTCCAAACCCTCCTGGGCCCCCTGCTCTGGGTGACCCTGCTGGAGCAGGGAGATGACACCAGATGATCTCCAGAGGTCTCTTCCAACCCCCTACCACTCTGTCATTCAGTGATTTAGGAAAACTTACAAATAAATGTTTATTTTTATATCCTTTAGCAGTGCATGTATTGTATTTGCCTGATCAAGGAGAAAATACAATACTGCTTTTCACACTCAACTCCCTGGGTAACTTGGCAGATGTCTGATGCATCTTGGGATGTAAACCTGGGGTCACGCACACCCTTATTTGCAGCAGCCCTGTTCACATTTGCATTTATAAATTGAGACGTTGATCTGTCTCCATTTACAGATCAAATGCAGTAAGTTTACTAGTGAGTAGTGAAAAGCTATTTGTAGCTGCTAACTCTGCAAACTCAGTGTGGGCTCTGAAAATTGAAACTGCTTGTGCATTTATTAGTAGTAGCAATAAAGGTCCATCGGGTTGATAAGCATAGAGATGACTTGTCTTCCCCATATAGCCATCAATGATTTGTGAAAGTAACCCTGTAGAGCCAAGGGGTAAGAAGGAGTGCTTTTTAATAGTCATCGCTCCCTTGAGGACAGCTACGCTTCCAACACCTGCAATGGCCAGTGAGCTCCTCTGCCAACTAAAACACCTCTCTTCAGAAGAATAACTAATACTTTAGAATAACTATTAGAATAACTAATGCTTCTTTGAGAAGTGGAGGATTAGGTTCATATGTCCTAGAATAAAGCACCCAAAATGGTTTTGTTTGAGGTTCTTGGAAGAGATGGAAGGGAAGAGTGTGGAGGAGACTGTTTTCACTTCAGGTTCTTTATCAGTGGGGGGGGAGGGCACTTGCAGGTTGGGGCACTGAAAAATAAGTAGCAAAGCAGGTACAATCACTGACAAGTGCTCTCAACAAGCCAGGCTCTCGGGCTGGAGGCTCCAAGCTATCAAATACTTTGTCAGTCTCAGCAAGCCGGTAAATAAAGAAAAGGTTCTTCCACATAAATCTTTGGAGCTGATCCTCACAAAGAGTGCTTTCAGCCTGAGCTCCTACTTCAATGCTCCACAGCTGGGGGAGAGCACAGGGAGCCTTATTTACGCATCCAGCAGCAGTTTATGACAGACACCATCTCATCTCAAGGGTCTGACATATACATGCGTCGTTGTCCAATTCGCAAATTCATGCATCTAAAAGTTTAATAAGCTCTTCATTTGATTTCTTAATATTTTTTACAGAAAGTGAACATTTTTCCTGGCAGAGCAGGGACTGTGAGCTCTTTTATCTGCACCCCATAAAGGGCTGGGATGTCTCTTTGAGCTCGGCCAATAATTTGAAAGTAATCCAGATTTTGTTTTTCCTGCAGGTTTAAATGAAAAGTGAATGTTTTAAGTGGAGGAGTAAGAGGTACATTGAATTTGGAAATCCGACCACAGCAGCAGCAGAGCTGTGGAAAAATTCAAGGGGTTATTAAGATCTTTAAAACTCAATTGTTTAGAAATTAGGCACATAGTTTAAAAATGACATTTTGGCAAAGATGGGTGAGTTACCCTTCCCATCATATATTACATTAAACTTCTGCCATATGTCCAGTCTTAGCTGGCCAGGATTTTCCCCAGGTGTGTCCCCTGGTTGTCTCAAAACCCACTGAATGACCACAGCACGGCATTTCCAGCCGTTGCTCATCAGCACTTGAGGAAGACTTAGCTCTTTATGCTAAATTACTGGAAGCAAAGGTGAATTTCTGCCATTTACATCATTTGGGAGTATGTCTGAGTCCTTGGAAAGGGAGGCCGGTGAAGGAGATGATCTTTCTCTCCCATGATACTGCAAGTATCCTAAGCTAAGCAGCTGAGTTTCTTAAGGCTGAGCTGCTTCTCTCACGCTGGAGGAACAGAAGAACATCTGGTCTTAGCTACTGTTTTTCAACTGGATCATCTTGTGCCTCACTAAAATGAATGAGAACCACATGCAAGCTATATTTTCAAAAAGTTGTATTTCATTGATGCAACTAAAGTAGTGATTTTCACATGCAATTAGATACACAGATGTAGACAAGCAACAATTTACACACACACTACATTTCCAACGAGGCCCTGCGTACATTCCCATATGCGTTACACATGCGAACGATGCACATGGCGAGGAGGCATGGGAAAGTATTTACATGTGCAATTGTATCTTCCCACAGCAATGCCTGGGAATTAGAAAGCACTAACTTAGACAGTATTTTGGATGTTGAATCTGATGACACTTTCAATTCTGTTCTACAGGCCCCGCTGTAAATAATGCTAATTATTAATTATGATCTGCCTACAACGGCACTTCACCAGGCACTTTGCAGATAGGCCAGAGACTGGGAGCTTAAATCACCCTTGTCTTACTCTGTTTTTTAGGAGCGTTTTGGAATAGACATCGGTGTGCAAAGCTCTTTAGAAACAGGCTGTATGCGGATGCCTCCCAGAGACTGATGAAGAGTGAAAAGCTGAGGAGAGCGTAATACAATCAAACCAAAACATTCAGGAGATACAGGTCAAGATCATAAAAAACTTAAGATTTTTTTTTTTTCTTTGTTAATGTTATCACCTCTTGAGTCCTTTATTGAAAAACTGTGGAATTTTTTTCTTTACAAAAAGGTAAAAACTGAAGTACCATTTTCCAAAAAGCACTACTTTGTAGGAAGCAGAATGGGACACTGGGAGAAGGCGTGTGGCTGTGGGCTTGGCCCTTAGCAGTGCATGCTCTCCTACGGCCCATCATGGGCTGTGTGTAGGCTCCCCGAGTCTTAGGTCTCCAGCTGATAGGATGGGGAATACTAACCTTTTCTTACCCACCATGCATGAAGATAATGGCAGGATATGGTGGAGGGAAGATTGTGTAGTGGTTAGTAATGTGTCCAAAGAAGGGCAACAGAACTGTTTAACCATCTAGAGTACAAGTCTCCCGAGGAGCAAACTGGGGTTGTTCGGCCTGGAGAAAAGGGAGGCTCAGTGGAGACGTTCTTGCTCTCAGCAATTCCCTGCCAGGAGGTTGGAGCCAGGTGGGATCAGTCTCCTCCCAAGGAACAAGCAGTTGGACAAGAGGAAATGGCCTCAAGTTGCTCCAGGGGAGGTTTAGGTTGGAGCTGAGGAACAATTTCTTTCCCAAAATGGTTGTTAAGGGCTGTGTCCGTGGAGGGGTTTCAAGCCCATGGATATGTGGTGCTGAGGGACATGGTTTAGTGGTGCCCTGGCAGTGCCAGGGGAACGGTTGGATTCAATGATCTTAAAGGTATCTTCCAACCAAAACAATTCCATGATTCTATAATGTGATAGTATGAGCCATTGATGGGAAAATGTTTTTTTGCCTGTTTATTCATCAATACAAATAATCTGCTCTTTCAGAAACAAATTGGTCTGTGATCTTATCTGGGACAGATCTGTAAGAACCACTGAAAAAAACCTCAAACCCTAATGACATGAAAGTATTTGGCTTGGGTTTTTTTTTAAGAGCACACTATATGCTGATAGTGAATGTCTAGCTACCACGGTGCCAGCACAGTGAACTTGCTGGTTCTACAACTCTTCAGTATTAACTGGGATGGGTTGTACCTCACTGTGATGTGGTGTTTCAACCTGTGGAGAGGTCTACAACAGCTGTGACTCCTTGGTGGTTGTTAAAATGTGCTGTTGGGACACAAAAGATGATTGCACATTATCAGTCATGTGGAGAGATAGCAGCAAGGACCTTGGAGGGCAAGATGGTAGAAGGCTGTAAAAGCTAACGGTCATCTTCTCAGCTGGGAGAAGGAGGTGGTATAGGACAACCCTGGAGAGAATCCTTGCACAGGAGGCAACAAAAAGCCATAGGCTGGGGCAGGCTTCTGGGGGAGAAGGATGGGCAGGCAGGGACTGGAGGACAAGTAGGGCAGTGGTAACTAGGCTGGGCAATGGAGGGTCATGAGTTGCAGTCACATCAGTTTCCAAAAGCTGAGGGCTTAGCTGGGCAAGTCCTTACACCTGAAATGACCTGCTCAAATCCTGGATGAGACCTTGCAGCAGACTTGTGTTCATTTTACATGACCCCTTCAGTCCTTGTTTCTATTAACAGGCCAAACAAGCTCTAAGTGCCAACATACTGAAGAAGTGGAAAAGTTAGTTTATAGAAGGGAAAAAAGGGAAAGGAAAAGAAAAACAAACCCCAAGTTATTTCCACGATGTTTGCATTCCCATGTCTTAACCACAGTACTCTCAGCACACGGTTTTTTACAGTGCATCTGAAAATCAACCACAGCGCAAAAGAAACTTCGAGGTTTTTAAGGGTGGCAAAGCTGAGAGGGAGGAGTGTGAAGGGAAGTGAGATGGTGAGGAGCAGCATCTGGGAGCAGAGCCGGGCTTTGCTGCCTGCCTCCCACTCCACTCTCCTGCAGTCCCAGACAGGACCTTGCTCTGCAGGTGACCCAGGAAGGCAGGATGTGTTAAGGATGAGGAGATCTGTAGGATGCAGTTATTTATGGGGTTTTATTTTCCATTTAGCAGGTTAAAATAGCAGGGCATGACCAATCTATGTGTAAGTGCAGCTTTTTTGTCCCTCTAGTGAAAACAAAGTGAGTCATGTTACCTGGGTGGGGAGAGGTCTGGAAGGTGTCTTGTGCTATATGCCCAGTGGTGGGTCATAGCTGGAAAGAGGTGTACAGATGCACCTGTAGTCATACCTGGGCTCTGTAGGCTGTGGACATGTGGAACATCAATGGTGCTTTGTTCTGAACTACGTGTAAGAGGCTGAAGGGGTTAGTGCATTTAGTTGCTGTAAGACAGCGTAGCTACAAAATTTGCAACAGCACCTACATACTCATCACCCACACAAAATTCTTTATTATCAATAGCACCCATCTATTGCACAGCCTGCTTTATCTGCAATAAATAAATTGCATTATGGCTCAGTCATAATCCGCTGCATATCCAGTGACTCCAGGGAGTGGATTTCAGCATTACCTCAGCCGCTAGATTATGATCTATTCTATTATGTTGCAAGACCTGCAGTCACATTTCTGCTAGTGAGGAAGTCAGCGCTGCCTTTGCTGGATAAAATTGAGGGCTGGGACACCTCTGCTGTGAGGTCAGGCTGGGAGAGTTAGGGGTGTTCAGCCTGGAGAAGAGAAGGCTCTGGGGAGACCTTTTATTGGCCTTCTAATACTTCAAGGGGGCCTGTAAGAAAGATGTGGACAAACCTTTCAGAAGGGTCTGTATCAACAGGACAAGGGGTGATGGTTTTAAACTGAAAAAGGAAGATTTAGGCAAGAAAGAAGGAATAAAATTTTGATGCTGAGGGTGGTGAGACCCTGGCCCAGGTTGCCCAGAGAGATGGTCAACACCCCATGCCTGGAACCATTCCAGGTGAGGTTGGCTGGAGCTCTGAGCAATCCAACCCAGGGCTTGGACTAGATGGGCCTGAAAGGTCCCTTCCCACCCAAAGCATTCTGTGATTCTAAGTGCCCTGGGTTTGCAGTGTGCAGCAGCACTCCAGCATTAGGCTGCCCGCTGAGAGGTAAGGAATTGTAAGAGTTGCATCTGCAGTGATCTATTCATTGCCTAATACTAACACTGTTTGTGAACACCTGGTATCCTATGTTCAGAGTCCAGCTCCAAGAAAATGGTGCAGGATTAGGAAACGTTATACTAATTAGCAGATACCTGCAAAAGATCTCTTGTTTCGCTCCTTGCAAGCTGAACTCATATGTGAGCTGAAACTCAGATGTGAGCTGAAACTCAGATGTGAGCTGAAATTCAGATGTCAGCAGCAGCAGTGAACCAGGGTGGTCTGCCCAGGACCTGCTCCTCTAGTTCAGACTTGTGCCAAAAGGCAGCCAGTGAAGGTAGCAGTGAAGTATTTTCTAAGCAGCTCTTACTTGTATTCAGAAGTTGAGACTTTCTGGTAAAATTTCCCAAAGTAAATGGAAAGCTAATTCCTTTAAGCCACCTAAGCATGACTGACAGGACGAATGGTGAGGTGGCTACCTGGAGTCATCACTGCCTGTCCTCTCTGCTCCATGTCCTCAGCCCAGCAGCTCTTCTTTGTAAAATGACTGGGGTTGCCACGTGCCTCTGAAACTGCCTGAGCCACAGACCAGAGAGAGACTCTCAGCTGTCTGGAAACAGCATAATTTTATCAAAACCAGTTGAGAGGTAGCAGGGTACATCAGCTGCGAGTCGAGGCCGCTGCGTTCTGTTGACTACTGTGGCTTTTTTTTATTGCATGACACAGGTTTTCACTTCGGGGTTCGAATGCCTCTCGCTCATGGTTTGGATCAAACAGCGTGCATTGCTGCAGCACACAGAGTATTGGTGCAAGCGCTCTGCACCGGAGTCTAACACAGAATCAATATGATTTTTGTAACATTACTGTCAGCCTGGCTTCTGTAAAGACTGCAGATCTGCTGGATGAGGCGTTGTACACCTCCAGCGTAGGAGACACTCCTTGATGAGAAGGCAGCCAGAACTATTATCACAATGTAAGGGAAGAGAACTAGAAATATCTACAATTTTCAAGAAAGCATGGCTCCTACAATTGGGTCTTGGAACCAGGTTTTCAGAAGAGTATTTCAAACCTCCCAGATCAGAACTTTCCTGGTGTAACTAGGGGGAATTTCACAGGCCCATCTTTTCCATGAAGTCCCTGTTAGCACTGACATTCCATTGCATCTGTAGGACATCTGAAAGCCAGAGGGGGACTTGAAGTGTATTTTGGGACATGTAGCGTGACCAGGAGCCTGGCTTATACGTTTCCAGCATAGTTAGTGCGTGCACCACAAGTCTGGTGCATCTTGGACATTCCAGACTCAAAGTCTTTGTTCTAGATGGCAGATCTGCAGTTAGCACTCACGTTTGCATCCCAGGCACGTGTACCTAACTGCACACGTGCTTTGAGAGTGCACATCCAGATTCCCTCTGGCGTTCCCCTCTTAAGAAACACAGCGACTCTGACTTCCCATTGCACCTCTCATGATGCTGCAAAACCCCACAGCTCTGCAGCTGAGTGAGAGCAGTGCTGCTGCCATTGCTCCTGCTGGGGAACAGCATTTGGAGATGGTTGGTGTCATAGCCAGTACCAGTTTGTATACCCTTGAGCCTGTTTTCCACCACGGCATCCTCTCTGGACACGTGATAACAGCAATATCTGAACTAATGAAAAGCTGGTCCCGACAACACTCCAAGCAGATGCCAGGAGCCATGTCCCAGGCAACAAGTCCATCCCATGTGATGGAGCTCCTTTGCTCTCTGAGGGTTTTGTCAACACCTCAGTATTATTAAAATGTTGGTTTTAAAGTCAATTTCCTTTTCTTTTCTTTGTAGTTTATAGAGTGTTGCTGAAGACCTTCTCCCAGGCTAAAATGAGGATCAGTTCCAGGTTTGCAGTCATATCAACAGTAGGTTTGTGATTTATTTCTAAGGTGCCTGTGTAATTACCCATACCCCACACACACACCTCCCATTCACACTGAGTTTCCCTGTAGCTAATGAGTCTTCCCAGAGAGGAGAAGGAAGAGGACTGGTTGGTTGGTTGGTTCACTAAATCCCCTTGCAAATGAACAAGTTTCTAAAATGAATCCAGCCTCAAAGACAATGTGTACCAAAAACTGTCAGGCCTTACTGTAAATGTAAATGGTTCTGCTTTCTTAAATTGGAACACTTCTGCCAATTTTTGCCAACAGCATCATGTTGATGATCTTTTTTACACTCTGTTTCTGTTTTGGTCGAAGTATTGATGGATTTGTTTTGCCATTATAGCTTCTGTCATCTATAGCAGCACATTGCCTACACCAGGCAGGGTTTGCCCAGTGGTGCAGAGCATACAGCCCCAAAAGATACTCTTAAGTATTTGGATATCTGAATGCAAAATGTGATGATATTGGGAAATACTTGGAGCAGTAGTTATATTTTAAAGTTATGAAACACTGCCTTTGGTGCCAAGTTGAAGTTATTTTTGCCCCGCAATGATGGGACGAGCTTTGTCAACCTAAACCCAGGTTTGGATATCTCTGGGATTACATTTTTGCAGCAGCGAATCTGAGCCTATCTGTACGTTGCAGAGAGGCGATGCCAAGCAGTACTTGTCAGGGTACCTGGAGGAGGTGTGAGCGACTAGTCAGTAGCCCATTACAGCAGCCAGGTGGGCACCAGCCCCATTTGTTCGAGGTAGCCCAGCACAGAGTTGGAGAGCGCACCTGGCAAGTGGACAGTACCAGCTGCTGACCTGGGTGCCGGCCAGCAGCCAGCCTGTGTGCTGAGAGCTCAGGGCAGCCTTTGAACTCTGTCTGAAGTGAGCTGTGCTTGGCCCCCAACGTAAATGAGAGCAGCCTGGAGACTGTTATAAATTACACGACTGCTCAAGCCCCAGAGGCAGGCACACATCTGGCCAGGCTCCCATCAGGGGAGCGGTGCTGGTGGTATTGCTTTGGCTCTGTCTCACAGTTGGACTTCCCTTTACTGGGGTGATCTTCTCATGGCTGCTTATACCGGGGTTAGGCTATCAGAGCTGGGAATTAATTTCCATCTGCTTTTCTGGAAATATTAATCCTGATGTAAAGTGTTGTCAGCCTCCATGCCTGACCTCTTTCCTGAGATCATCGGACTGACCAACCTGCCCTAGGTAGGATCACCTTCTCTCCCCATCCCCAGCAGCTGTCTTCTGGGTTCCTTGACAAGGACCTGCCCCAGCATTGGCTCTTTTTTCTGCCTCGGCTGCAGATCAAAACCAGCAAAACCACGTTCAGCTGAGCTCCAGGTAATGTGCGATCTGAGTTCAGACACCCTCCGCTGACATTGTCCAACATTTGGACTGGAGTGCTGGGCTCATCTTAGCAAGAGGCTCCAAGCAGGTAGAGGTCACCCAGACTAACTTCCCTTTGCGACCTTGAGCCCTCCCTGCAGGGCTGTAAGGAAGGATCAGGGCCATTTGTGCCTAGACCTGAGATATTGTTCTACATCTGCTGCTCTCTTTACAGTTTAAAAGATTTTAAGCTTTTACATTTTTCTTTAATCACATGGAAATGAGTTTTTGAAAAGGCAACCAAGAAAGAATACTAACCCACCAGTGCAAACTAGTCACAAATCCTGATAATGCCAGTTTTTCCTGAAATGGGGCATAAATCTGGAATGTAATGAATTCTCATGTTGCTACAAACCACTTGGTTCACTTATAGACAGGTAATTTAGATACTTCCGAGGGTGAAAACCCTTTTTAGTTCCCCTGCACAATTTAGGCGGAGAAGGAAGAGCGCAGGTCTGTTGATTGGCAAAGGGCAGTGCTGAGCGGGCTGAGCCTGCCATGAAACCCTTGGCCAGAGCACTGGCTGTGCACAGCTCTGTTTTCCCCTATGAATTATGCAATAATCAGTCTTGATGTTGGTTTTCTGCTCAGGAGAAAAGTTCATCTTTTCATTTCAGTACCCCCATGTATCCTGAAACTTTTCAATTGGGAGAAAAATGACATGTAAAAAATGGGCAGAATTAGTTTTGCTGTATATTCAGATAAACCAATATGATTTGCAATATATGAGCTAATATATCTCCTTTTACAAGCATAATTCTTGACATCAGGTAGGAGTTTTGAAAGGTTAAATGTTCAGGATCTGGAATAAAAAGAAATGCCTCTACTGGTGGAATCCTGTCAGTCTGACACTCAGACTCACCTCCTGCATCACTCCCTCATCCCAGATTCTCTAGAGATGATGCTCTAAAAGCCTCCTGTCCCAAAACCCAGGGGATTTACAGGTGTAGGAAGTGTGAAGTTTTTACCTTCTCAGACTCATTAAGTGGGAAGTAACGATTGTTCACATGAAGGCTGAGTTGCTGCCCACTGGGCTCCATTGTCTGTGGTGGGTTTTGGAAGACAGGAGATAGTAATTACAGCAACAGAACTTCTATAGACATGTTTTTTCAAGATCACTTGAAAAATATGACACAAAGGAAGCATTTTCAGAGACAATACACACTGAATGGACAACAATAATGATGTAGCACTGACAGAAGATACCAAAAATTTCAGCGTTTGGGGGAGAATTTCTGAAATGCCAGGTTTTCCAGATGAAAACCTGCTTTTATTCTGCCACTCCGCCGGGTTCATGGTGGGAGTTGGAAGCTGGGATCTAGATGCTCCCATTCCTTTCCAAAACACAACATATTTTGGTCTGACCAAAGAGGCTCAAAGTGCATGGAGATCACCTAGACCAACATCCTTTTGCAAGCTTGCACCCTTCCTGCAGGGCTGTGAGGAAGGATCAGGGCCCTTTGTGTTTGACTAGACCTGAGATACTGTTCTACATTTGCTGCTGTCTTTTCAGTTTAAAAGATGCTAAGCTATTACATTTTACTCTAATCACTTGGAAATTAGGACACTACTTGTTTTGGTAGTAAGACATGATCTCCCAGTTTTCCTCACCATCTCCAGGTTCATGATTTTTTTTTTTCCCTTTAATTAAGGCTTTTAGATGAAAAAGGAACATTTTGAGGAATTCAGACAGTTGTCACAAAAGATTGAAAAGTCGATTATTGAACCCTTATTGTAGATGTCTGTGAGGTAAGTATCTGCTCTGTTTTGCACAGGATACCCTCAGTGGGCCATGGTAGTGGTAGGAGTTGCTTGGCCATGCCTGGCTTGTACTGGCCACCTTTCTTCTGTGATCTTAACAATCTCTTCCATTGATTTGATTGAACATTTAGGGCTGAATGTAGCTCCCGGGAAACCTTGTACAGTTCAGTTGACCTCAGCAGAGCTGCCCAGGAGAGCAAAATTTGCCTGGCTGTATCCTCTGCATGATGTTCTGGAGTCCCCCAGATGAAAGGTGCTATGGAGGTATGGAAAAATTTGATTTCTTTTTAAGTGCTGGGGGTTCGTGAGAGGGGGAGGAGGTCTGTGCATGGCTATGTCAGCCTGGGGAGTACAAAGTGGGTTCCCATATGGTCAGTTTTTAGGATTTCTCCTGTTTCAAATCTGCATAAATGGCCCACTCAAGGAGGCCCAACTATTAAAAACAGCTGACAACGAAAAAGGGGGAGGTGAATGCCAAGCAAGCAGCAAGTAAACTATGTAACTGAGCTGACAGATGGCAAATTAATGTTGTCAAATAGAAAGAAGTACATAAAGCTAAGGAGCACTATGACCAGATTGCTTTCTTGCACATGAAGTCTTTAATCATATGGATATCCTTGCTATTTTTACTCTAATGAGATTGGGAAAGAAAAATAAGACTGAGACATGAAATTAAAGATGAATTTGCTTTGAATCCACAAGAAATTGAAGCCCTTGCAGAAAAAAGGAGAATTATTTGCCAGGCAAAATTAGTGTCACAGATGAACTTGTTTGTGCTTCTGAATTTTGACATGTTTATTTTATTGGTAATATTGCTGTAGTGAAAGAGCGTAATAGACAGTGTAGATAAGCAGCCAAAGGAAGTCGACTGAAAAACGATGTTGATGGAGCTTTTTGCCCTTAGGCAAAGGCAAAAAAACCCAACCCATCAAAACCCTTCCATCTACTCATTGGTAAAAGGAGAGAAAAAAAAAGAAAAAATCTGTTGTAAGATACAACTTGATGAAATGCCAGTGGGCCAAGTGCGCTAACATAAAAATAACTGTTTGCCCATCGTGACTTTTATACTCATAATAGGAATTTGCTTTGTTCCATGTATTTCTTTAATGGTAAGTGTGAGGATGTCTTTTAATCAAGTGGTTAATGTGGGCTCTGACAACTCCTAAGGTATTCACACCTCTGATTAAAGGGAGAATCGGCTTGTATCTGAGCAAGGAGCTTGGTAAACAAATACATCAATCATGGGAAAATATCCCCCAGTATGTGTGTGGTCAGAGAAAGCCAGCCAAGGCAGTTAAAAGGAAGCAATTTTCCCCAGTGCTTGGAGGTAGGTAATATAAAATAATCCATAATTAAGTTTAATCGTGGCTTATCAGACCTTTCTAGGACTGTGAGCATTGTGGTTAATGTTTAACATACTACATTTGCTATAAGCTTTCTCCAATGCCATTTCATTGATACTAGGAGCCCTTTTTATTTGAAAGTGACAGATGCAACAGCTCTGTCTGGAGGCCGGATTTGTAGTTGATACAGCTCAGGGTAGCCCCAGCAAGCTCTGATATTATGTGGACTAGATCATCTTCTAGTAAAAAACAAGTTCGCTCAATGGAGCCAAGGGAGGAATCCAATTGGCAGGTGAGTGCCTGGCCCAGTTATTCTGCTGTTGCTCTGTAGTGGCCAGCTCCCAGTCCTAAGTCTCTCTGTTGGTTTAAGTTGGAATCTGCTTTAGCCAGCTTGGGTTGCTGGGAATGAGATACCTGGAGAGAGGAGAAGATGACAGTGATGATGGGAAGGGAAGCTTGTCAGTGAGCACCAGCGTTAGCAGCTTTGCACACTTTGTTAAGTATAGTGTTGAAGATATTTTTTTTCTAAAGGGAAAAATTCACTGAACTTTCCGATACTAACAGATCATTTTTGCAGCACATATCCAGCAGCAGCAACAAGCCACAAAGCAAACCTTAACCTGTTCATCCCTTTGAACATACTTTATCAGAAACATTAAAAAATTGGAGGCTGATGCAGGAGGATCTGACAAACCACCCTAATCCAATCAATGCAGTCAATGCCAACACTGGGAGAAAGATGGTTTACTTCACTTTTGCACCAGTAAAAACCAATAGCATTAGGATCTCAAAGGCTTTAGTAAATCAGTTTCTTCAAGGATGATCTATTAAGATGATGCCATTAAGTATTTATATATTAATTACTATATATTATACAGAAATATATGTAGTCTGGTAAGCCATGCTAATGGGCTAAATGCTAAAATCTCATCTTAGTGACCTGTGACCACTGGGACTTCTTAGGAATGTGGCTTCATTTTCCCCAAAATGTCAGACTTCTTCTGTACATCTTAAAGAGCATATTTTGATGTAATTCCAGGGTTGGGTGTGCTTTTCAGAACTGCTGCTGTATATTTGAAGTATGTAATGTTTACTTCAGTAGAAGCATAGAATCATAGAATGGTTTGGGTTGGAAGGGACATTAAAGATCATCCAGTTCCAACCCCCCTGCCATGGGCAGGGACATCTCCCACTAGAGCAGGTCGCTCAATCCAGCCTGGTCTTGAACACAGCCAGTGCTGGAGCATTCACAGCTTCCCTGGGCAACCTGTTCCAGTGTCTCACCACGTTGAGTGAAGAACTTCTTCCTAATTTCTAATCTATATCTACCCTCTTCCAGTTTGAAGCCATTAAAGCTGCAGAGCTTTTTTCATAGTGTCTCAGTATTTAACTGAAGTTAACAAAGTTTTTCAGGCAGAGATTTTTGTTTCCTTTTTCAAAAAGGAATACAGTTTGGAGCTAAGTGGGAACTTGTCATTAATCAAAACATGTCAATTTAATACTGTCAAAATAAATGCTCTTATGTACTGAGATGACATCTGCATAATTTATAATCTTTAAAACCAAAAAGCACCATCCTTGGGAAAAAAAAAAAAGGTAAACTTCACTGAAATACAAAATATCTGATCTTAATTTTGATAAGAAAGTTGGAGAAAATATTCTAGGGAGGGGACACAGTTTGAAGCATCGTTGTCTGCTTTGGCAGTTCTTTGGCGCACTGAAAAAAACGGGTTATTTGCAGAGCTCCCCTTTTTAACTGGCCGAGAGAATATCTGTTGGCTGTTTTTCAAACCTGCCCTCACGGCTTTATGTTTAAATGCCGTTTCCCAGTTTTTCATCCAGGCCATCATATTTTCCAGGTCCCTTTGAATTCAGACACATCTGGACTTAGGCAAAGCTCCCTCATTTATTTTCACTCTGGACTTGCTGAGCCATGCCAGGGGGTTGTGTGCACAATCTGCAGGCTCTGAGCCTGCGAGTGCCGAGAGTCCTCAGCAACCCCCAAGGTTTGTGACTCCCCGCGGCACTCGGGGCTCGACTCCTGGTGCTGTGTTGCTGGGTTTCCACGAAAATATCCTGCCCTCAGCCTGAGAGCAGAGGCAGGCACACTGAGAGAGAAGGGTGGGAGCCAGAGCCAGACCCCCATGTCGGGCAAGCTCTCTCCTTAGGTGCCGAGTTAACACGAGCGGTTCGTTTTAAGCCTGTCCTAATGCAGCGCTCTCATTTTAGGCATGTGCTTAAGTAGTTTTGTGAGAAGCCTTAGGTCTCTCAGTTCAGGCCTGCTCACCTTGCGGAGCTGGGGGCTAGCATGGTGGGAACTGCATTTTTGTACAGACTCCAACGGTTGATCATGGTCCAAGTAACAATAAGGAACTTGCAAGCAGCAGAGAAACCAGTGTGGCCCATCAGCTGTCCCCACAATACATCCATCAGCTGGGGAGTATGAAGGGCTGTAGGTCAGCATCTTTATCCCAAATGACAAGGCCTGGAGAAGGGCTTGGAGGGTGGTGGCAGTTGTCCTCACTCGTCTTTGACCCCGGCATGGGATGGGCCTGTGCCCATTTAACAGAGTGGCCTGCACCTCCCTGCTAGCCCATGGCTTTGGGCTCAGCTCTTCCAGAGCTGCGCGTATAAAAATAACAGCTAATAAATAAAGTGTTTGCTATTTCTTTGGCAAAAGGGAGAAAAGCTACAAAGAAAACACCTACAATAGATTTTTTTTGTACTTTTTTGTTGTTGTTGTTAACGTGGTTGGATGGGAGCTGAAGGTCTATCACAAAGACGCTTCTTTGGCTTTGGTTTGACACTAGATTTCAGTCGGTCCAATGGAATTTTAATGCTATGGCCAAATATAACATCAAATAATGAAAAACTTCAATGGTAAACATTAACACAAACAGGCATCAAGTATATTAAACATCTTTTAGAATGCAACAGGCCAAATCTGCAAATTGGGAACAGGTCCCTGAGCTGGCACACTATAAAAGCAGTCTTCAGTTTGCCATCTCCAGGACCTGTCGATGGAATACAGTGTATATCTGAGTTCGACTCCATTGCATGTTTAGATTAAACTCTGTGTAGCATTGATTCAGCTATTTATTTTGGCTACGAGGTGCCGGTGTTCAAACATGGGTGCCTAAATGGGATGTCCATAGCCCAAACCTGCACTAAGGGCACCAAGTGCTTACTCTGGAAGTCTGGCTACTGAGGCCAGCAGCTGAGCCCAAGCCTTGCAAAGCCAACGTTGAAAACAGGGCCAAATTTTTCAAAACTCGGGGCCCGCAGTGTGTGCTTGGGGTTTTTCAAGAATGCAAAATCTCCTGCAGCTCCTGCAGGGTGCAGGTGTGAGGGCTGACAGCAGGACCACGAGCAGCCAGACCCCTCCAGGCTCACAGCCTGTCTCCTGCCCCAGGAGAGGCTCAGCCCTTGGTGGCTGCCCCTGCAAGGGGTCCTGCCTTCTCCAGCTGCACTTACCTGATGTGGTCACCCTCAATGTATAGACTAGAGACCAGCCAGATCACTGACTTGTTCAAAAGACCAGGTTGGATGGGGCTTTGAGCAACTTGGAGTAGTGTGAGGTGTCCCTGCCCATGGCAGTGGGGTTGGAACAAGATGAGTCTTAAGGTCCCTTCCAACCCAAACCTTCTATGATTCTATGACAAATTGCCACACCAAAATAAACTCCGAAACTACCACATCTCAAGTTCTCTCTAACTGAAATGGATTTATTTGTTTCTCTTTGACTGCCTGGGTTTTAGTGATGCTACCACGCATTAGTGTCGTGATTAATGGCAAAAAAAGTATCAGAATAGGGTTTGGACGTCCAGTTATGGGGGATACTCTGTGTTTTGGGTGACCAGGAGTCTGATTTTGGAGAAACGCGCTGGACTGGGGAGCAGTGATTCTGCTTTCCTCAGTAAGTGAATAATAAATAATGGAATAAATACGCCCATGAATAAGTGTCTGCCATTAAAATACTTTCTTAGCTATAGAACCAAGTCAGGCATGAACCACCCTTAGCATGCAAAGGCACATACATGTCACCCGAGCATTATATCCTTCTGAAGGCAACTGGGATATATCCCAAATGCCAGCTTCCAGCGGGGTTGTTTTCCCCACTTTGATTTATAATTACTGATCACATGGGAGGATGGAGAGGAAAGGCCTGAGTTTTGTTTTGGGTTTTTTGTTCCTCGTTTAATAATAATTTTGTATTCTGATCTTCAAATCCCAATAGCATCATGTGAAGTAGAGAAACTCGGCAGGGGAGGGGGGAGGAGGGATAGAGGAGGGAGCCAGGGCTTTCTATTTCCATATGGTGAGCCTCTCCTCCTCGTGATCACAGCTTGTCATCTGTCTTCTTTTAAACTTCAGATCCCCTGTAAAAATCTTCCCAGCAAAGAATGGGCCATAAATGTGACACAAAGACAGGCCAAGTGAAGAGATTACCATGGGGTAGTCATGAAGCATGATTTCATTAGAGGATTTCTTTACATGCAGGCATGGATGCAAGAGTAACCTGAGACACAGGAACCATGGATTTCTGAAAGCAGGGCACAGTGGCAAGAGTGTTTTTAACGTTACAGGGAGATAAGCCTCTGTATTCCCCTGTTATTTATTTGCAGACAAAATGATACTTATCTTGTTTACAGTCTAAATTGTGGTCAGATTAAATGACCACCTTGCTTTACCTGATTTTCAAATGGATAATCCCCATGGCACAGCATAGATCTGCCAGCCCCACTGCATCTCCCTGCCCAGGGCCACTCGGTGTTAACATCCCACCAGCAGAAGGAAGGAATTTCTTCTAGTTTAAGAGCTTTCTGTTAAGTAACAATATTGTCATCTCCTGATGTACAAACCATGGGAGGACAGAGAAACACATCCCACCTGTTTTTCCTGTGACCTGAATGCTGTTCACATGCAACACTTCTGAGCATCTTTCTTTATCGAGTTGCTTCATGCAAACTGTACTTACAAAGATACAGTTAATAGTTGATAATCTTATTCCGTGTAAGATAAGCATCTCTGCAGCTGATTGTCACACGTGCCCCACGCGGTGGGACGTTCACTGTTGGTGCTTGTGTGGGGACAGTGTCTGCTACAGCTCCTCGGTCGTGAAAACTCTGGGTGTTGCCAGAACAGAACAATTTCTGCAGAAGAGCCTCATTTTGCTCTTGTGGCTAAGAAGGGTCTGCTCTTGCAGAAGTGGTTTGCATGGGTGGTGGGGTGGTAGTGCCGTGGGCCAGGTCTGGTGTCAGGAGGGAAGTTGAAGTGGTGAGGGGGTGCGTGCCCAGAGATGTTCCTGGGGCAGGGGGGGTAAGGCTGCCAGAGACATCTCACACATGAGGGTGGTCTGCCCAATTCCAGTTCTGGAAGGTGGTAAATAGGTCAGTTGAGCTGCATGTGGGAACTCCTAGCTTAGGTCAAGGCTCTGGTGAGACACCCCCCTGCCCTACAGTGCTGGGGCCAGCTCGGGAGGCCTCAGCACAGCAGAGACAGGGACCTGGTGGAGCGGGGCCAGAGGAGCCCAAGCAATGCTGGGAGGGCTGGGACCCCTCTGCTGGGAGGCCAGGCTGGGAGAGCTGGGGGGGTTCAACCTGGAGAAGGCTCCAGGGAGACCTTTGGGCAGCCTTTCAGTACTTCAAGGTGCCTGTCAGGAAGATGGGGACAGGCATTTTTGCAGAGCCTGGTGTGACAAGACAAGTGATGGTTTTAAAGTAAAAGAGGGAGATTTCAACTGGAGAGAAGGAAGAAATCTTTTGCAGTAATGGTGGTGAGACCCTGGCCCAGGTTACCAAGAGAGGTGGTTGATGCCCCATGCCTGGAACCATTGCAGGTGAGGTTGGCTGGGTCTCTGAGCAACCTGCTCTAGTTGCAGATGTCCCTGCTCCCTGCAGGGACTTGGACTAGATGACCTTTAAAGGTCCCTTCCAACCCAAACCATTCTGAGGTGTATTTCAGATTTTAGCGATACGATTGACTGCTGGAGGTGCCTGAGTGCCAGCCAAAACATGCCTTTATGCCCCACAGAAGACTCCAGAGTAGAGCCATCACTGCTGTCTCTCTTTGTCCCATAGATTTGTTGCAGAGACCCGGAAGAGAGAAGCAAAGGGCGCAGCAGAGCACTGCTGGGGTGGAGCTTGGAGCTCGTTGAGGACTCGGCTGGAGGTGGCTCAGCCCATCCAGGTAAGGTGTTGTGGGTACAGAAGCTCCTACAGCCAGGGAGCTACAGCCATGAAGTCTTCCACCTACCACCGTTTCTGCCCCCTCAAGGCCTCCCTGGGACCGCACAGTCCCTTCCATTTAGCAGGTGCCTCTTTTTCTTTCCCTGCCCATCAGTGCAAGCTCAGAGGAAGACATCACATCACCCCTGTGCAGTACCTGCTGCGGGCAAAGCCTGGTCTTCACCCTCTTAGAAACTTCACTGGACCTCCAGAAACCAGGAAGCAGAGTGCCCATCCGAGCCATCCCCACTGGGCAGCAGCAGCTCACGCTGTGCCAGGGTTTCCCAGTGGTACTGCTCTGTTCCGATGAAACACTATACAGAAAGATACAGGCAAAGCATTATGCTCACAGCCTTTGCCAACAAGTTATGTTTTAATGTAATTTAACTGTAATCTCAGAGTGTTTTTGTTAGCTATAATTAGTAAAATATGTCTGTTTTCTGTGTTCCTTGAAGACGTCTGAACTCCTGCCAGTTCCCTATAGTTTTCCTGACATGCAGTGTAACAAGCAGACCACCAAAATGTATTTACCAATAACTGTTTATTTACATTCCATGAAATCTAATAACATTTGCTGCCTTCATTCGGGATAAATGCTGGCCCAAGTGTAAAGCATAAAAAAATAAACACTGCCTTAATTTCTAGCCCAGTCCACAGAATATTTTACTTTTGCTCAGTATGCCCTGCCTGTTAGCGTTCTGGCATTCTGCTGCTTAGAAGTTGGAGGAAAAAAAGAAAGAAGTTGAAAAAGTTCTGTAATGTGTCTTCCTGTTCAGTCCAAAACCTTGCAGGGATTTCCTGGACATTGTATTTTTCATTTCTAAAGTCTGCACGAGGCTGGTATTTCATTTCTTTGTTTTCAGCTCTCGCAAGGGTTTGAAATCATGTTGCAGAGAAAATGTCCAGAGCACTAAAGAGCGACGGCGGTTGGTGTTGCACTGGTGCCAGCGTAAAGCACTTCCCATTCTCCCAGAGTCACTGGATTTGCTGGTGTAAAAATAATCAGAATTAGGTCTGTATCTTGTTACTAACCAAATCTGCTCTTGTTCAAGAAAGTGTAACTGAGGGCAGAATTGTCATCTCAAATCTTAAACAGGTTCCTCTCCTCCTGTATCTGGTTCTGTTTATCTGAGTACATGCTTTCTCAAAGCCCAGCAAATTCAGTTGGCGTAGGGAGGAGAGGTCACACACAACAGCTGTGGGCGGTATCTGCAGCTGGCAGACTGCTGCAGCCCCCTTCATGTCAGTGACGTATGGTCCTGGCCCAGCTGAGGAGGTGGGGGCTGGTGTTTCTGCCTGGTTCTGTGATGCTGGTGGGCTTACCCTGGAGTGTTCTAGCAAGTGCTTGTCTCTGAGAGCATTGCAGGAGCCAGACGCGCGCGGAGGAGCTGGAGGGACCGTGTCAGGCTGCATATGCATAGTGGATGCCAGGCTCTGATGGTGTCACTGGTACGTTGTGCTGAAGTCCAGGCAGAGCTGGGTTGAGCAATATGCTTGTTGAATTGAGCAGCGAGGTGGCTTTTAGAGGGAACCAGAGTTCATGGGTCATCTGCACTGGTCTGAGCGATGCGAGCTGAATGACACCACGTTCCTTCCCCAGGGCAAAGGAAGCCAGCAGAGCCCGGGCAGCTGCAGGGTGCCTAAAGACCTTGTATGTTTGGCTGCCATTGCTGCTCCTCAGCTTCTCTGCCAGTGCCCACTGGCTGCTACTGCTGAGCTTTGAGCTGTGCCTGGTATGTGGACCATGGAACTGGCATGGCACTGCTCCACTGCTCTGCTGACAGCACTGGGCTTTGCTCCTGCATGAAGGGTAGTTCTTTGTAAATTGACCCAGCCCAGCCATCTGTCCCTGCCACGGGATCTGGGGTGCCCATCACAACATCTAGAGAACATCTCTTTGCTAGGTCCGAGGTGTAAGAAATCTTGGTCACTGTTTGGAGAGGTAGCAACACGGCTTAGGTTTCGATGAGGACAAAAGTCCCTTTTTCTGGGGTGCAGGATGAGTGCTGTGTCATTGGAGGGACCAGTCCCTAGAGGAGCCCCAAACCACAAGTGAGACCATGGTACCACTGCAGATTTGGAGAGCATATTTTTAAAGCTGGTCCCTGGAAAGCAATCTCCACCTTTCTTTACTTCTGATGTAACTGCTATTTTGTTAAGGCCATTTGCACTTTTAGAGATGCTTTCAGCAGAGGAGCTCCATACACTGAGTGCTAACATATTAAGCCTCAGATTGACATTCTCTGGGAAATACTGGGCAGCCCATTCTGTGTTGGAGATCATAGGAGACCTTCTCAGCTACATGTTTCCAAACTGCCTTGGGCTCTCTTGTCTCTGTACAGACTTAACTTGAGGGTAAAAGTTTCCCTGCCTTCCAAAATTTCAAAGATGTAGGGATTCCCTGAAAAATTTCAGGTTCAAAGGTAATAAAGGTGCAATTCAAAATCCAGCCCAAGCAAAACCAGATGCTGGGGTGAGATGAGGAGCCTACCCTGTTAACATCTCCCTCTGAGCACAGCAGTGGTGGCACAGTGCTTTTCCTCCCATCTACCCAGACTTCTGGCAGAGCTGATGTATAGGTCCTTTAGGATAATTAATTTAAAAAACCTCTCTGAAAATTATAGGTTACCCATTCTGAGCTTTTCTTTGATTCTCATTTTCTGCGTTCTGTTTTCCAGTGTGCAGTGCTTGCATTGTATCTGGTTAGATGGTTGTGGAGCGGAGGAAGAAGAGGGTTTCAAAATGCACTCAGAAACTCAGAGAAGACTCTTCTGGTGACCTACCCTCAACAGACAATGCCCGCCACAGCGTTGCAGCATCGTTCCAGTAGGATTCTCCGTAAACTGAGCCGTAAATAACTCCAGAACCCTTTACTGCTAAAATCAAGTTTCCGAAAGCAGCGCGCTTTTGAAGATGGGAGCGTGATGTGGTGGGGCTGGAGGTGGAACCTCCAGGCACCCGTGGGGCTGCTCCTGCCCTCCCAGTGCCTTCCCGCTCAGCCCAGCGCGAGGCAGGCAGCTGCCTTCGGTTACGGCTTAGCGGGTGGTTCCTGCTCCTATACACCGTGTCCCAGCGGGCTGGGCTCAGACACTCAGGGAGCTGCCATGAGGCTCAGCCACCAGGCAATCAGCAGGGTTGGTTTTGAGTGTTAAATGTTGCTATAAATAGACTGGACAAGTTAGAGTCCAAGAATATTTTTATGGAGATAATTATAAATACTAAGAAGCGAACAAACCCCTCAGTAGAAGGGATGTTTCCTCCGCTGTGGGGGATGGAGTCACAGGGATGTGACAGAGCCCAGTCCCCAAACTGCAGTCATCAGATGCTTTATCAGAAATTGTGGTTCTTTCTCATTTTGCTCTCTGTCAAAGTGACAACAGAAACCTGTCGTGACAACCCAGGTCTGTTGATTGGGGTGGGAGATTTGCCACAGATTTCAGCATCCCCAACCTCGTGCCCATGGTGCAGCTTTGCTGATTTCAGCAGCACCTTGGGACCATCAAGCAGGGCAGGAGGCCAGAGCCAGTCCAGGGGTTTGTTCCTAAATTTGTGGGGTTTTGCTGAAGAACCAGCCCATTTTTCCTGTGAGGTACCTGCTAGTGTGAGACGTTGCCGCTCAGCTTTTCTGCCTGGCGTTTTTATATAAATACTGTCTAGATTTTAAGATATTTCCAGAGGACAAAAGTATTTCAGTGCATAGAAACAACTTAAGAAGACCAGCTTTTATACTGTTTTTGCTGAAACTGCAACATGGCAAAAATTCTATGTAAAGTACCGCAAGAAGATTGAATTATTTTAATTTATTGGGACTCGTTAAAGTAGACTGGTCTCCTTTCTTCACTTGAAACTGGGATTCTCCGTGGAGGTGTATGGAGAGCACAGAACTGGACAGGCTTGAAAGGTCACCAGGCTGAAAGTCCCAGTGCCCCCAGCCGAGCATCAGCTAAATCCCTTCGTGCAACACTCAGCATAGGAGGTGGAAAAAGTAGGTCAAGCTCTGCTCACAAATACACCTCTTACATGTCGCCAATTCTAATGAAATTAAGGAATGAATCAGTATTAAAACCTGGGCAAAGGAGATCAAAACTTGGTTGAACTCTCATAGGGAGAGCACGTCCAGCTGTAACTACTGACTAGTCCATGTCTAAAAAAGCTGTAGGACTAAAGTAAAATAGACCTGTGTGTTCTTAGAGGGGAAAAAAACAGCAAAAGCAATGGGGAAAAAACAGCTACCTTCATGCAGCATTTGGTGCGGACACGGCCTTGGAGCCTCTCCTTGTCTGTGCCCCCACTCCCTACTCCTTGCTCCCTCTTTCCAACACTCCAGCTATTTTTCGATGATTTATTTCCCAATCAAAAGCTGCTCTGCAAGAAAAAAAAAATAAAACAACAACCCAAAAAGCTGTCTGACTCATCCAAGCAGGACCCAGTCGAGTTTGGATGCGAACACTGGGAAAACAACGCGGGGTTAGGGAGCAGCTGCCGGAGGAGCGTTTCTGGGATGTCATTTCAGCCCTGACCAAAGTAACTTTTTTTTTTTTTTTTAAAAATACCCTGACAATTAGTGGTAAAAAGGTCACTAGTAAAAATGAGTTTTGTGGTTTTGCAACTTTGCATTAAAAAAAAAACCACCACGTTTCTGGCACTGCGTCCCCCCGGTTGGCAGCCATTCCACAGACCGAATTGAATAAGCATGCAGGCTGAAAAGCCCGTTCAGCTCGGTCCCTCTAGGTCAGGCGTTGGTTACGTTAGCAGGGTACTGGGGAGTTTGCGTTGCACCTGCCTGCAGTACAGCTGCCTGAAAAAAAAAGAAAAAAAAAAAAAAAAGGAAAAGCAGGGGGTTTAGTGTTCCCTTAGTCCCAGCTTCTCACTTGCCATGAGCCCTGGAATATATCGTTTACAATTAAAATATAATGAAATCAAATTGTGAGATCATTTCAAAGTTACTGACCCTAGTGTTTAACAGGTTGTGAATGTTTTCACAAAGGCTGAGGTGGTAGAAATGTTTTATTCCTTATTCTTTATCCTTCAGAGACCTCAGAGTAATAAACAATTAAGTTGAACTCAAACTAACTGTGGATAGCACAAATTCTCTTTTATTGGGTGTCCAATACATCTCTTTTTCCTTTGCGCTCTTAAAGAACTGGGACCTGGGCTTGAAGGTCTGATGAAAGCAACTGAAAATTATAGTCCCACCTAAGGTTTTGTATGGAGAATTTATATCAAATACAGCCTGGAAAGGATCTGATGCTGTCTAGTGATCCAGTATCTCAAGGAATTCCAAACTGAGATTATTTCAGGCAAGTACATCAGGGGCTGGGGGCCTTGTTAACACACTTAGGACCTGTCTGAAGCTTCAGCGAGCTTCTTGGAAGAAGCAACAAGCTGTTGTATGATGTGTTGAACTTCCAAGCTAGTTTCTTTTGGGTTTTGTCTTTCTCTCGGTCTCACCACACTTTCCTCTTGTCTCCATGACATAACCAGTCTGCCTCCCTCTGTCGTTGCATCAATGAGGTTTCTTGGTGGGTTATTTTTACCAAAAAATGACCCATACTGATGACCAACTCCATCCATCTTTGGACTAGCTCTGGTCTAGAAGCGAAATTTTGTTTTCTAAGAAGTTTTTTAAGAGATGTAATCCATTCTCTTCCTAATGGGCAGGATGATTTTGGCAACATTTTGGTGGAACTCCAGACACATTGTAAAGTGAGAGCAGCAGCAATTTTTTTTCCTTTAACAAACTAGAATTTCATTTCTACATTTTGAAAGAAGGTCATGATGGGATCCATAGCAAAACAGTTAGGTAACACAGGCACAATCCTGGTGGGTCTGGATTTCTCCAGATAAAAAGGCACTGGAGGGTACAGTGTGTTTGGTCCAAGGACGCAGCTTCTTGTTGGTTTTGCACTAAGAATTTTCCACTGTTGCAAACAGGGTTTGATTCAGAGACCACAAAGGACAGCACAGCCACAAACAGCAAAAAATATTAGACAACACCTATCTAACACAGTTAACAGTCATTCAGTGAGCAGCAGGATCAGGGGAGGCTTCTTACAAGGAGAATGTTGGGGCATCAAGGTTTGAAGCATTAATTGACTGCTGTGCAAACCACGAGGGGTTGATCACAAGCCCAAATTCTGTCTGTGGTTTTTGTAATTTCTTGGTATCTTTCTGAAGCACAGCAATCCAGCATGAGTCAAGAGTGATGTATTCTTCTTGCAATCAAAGTGTAACACCCAGGGAGCATGTCCTCCTAGCTGCAGCCAGGCTGCAGCAATGTGGATGCTCCAGGCCAGGTGGAGCAGGTTGGGCTGGAAATAGCTTGAAACATGTGCTGGGGTCCATCATTTTTACAGGATCCAAATTCATGCTGGTGAGCAGAGTCATTGCACTTAAATATCTTCCTTCAGCATCACAGACCAGTGTCAAAATCCCATTTTAAGCAGTTTGAGTGACACTTATTAAAGGAAAGAGCCGGTGGAGCTGTAGAAGAGGCACATCTTGGCTTGGCATTTCACCCATCACCCCAGGGTGAAGCTTATGCTGTGGAGATCAGGGATCAGCACATGAAAAAGAGGAAAAATTGCCTGTTTTCTCTCTGGGTACCACTTCTTGGGGATGAGGAGGTGCCCTCCCACCCCACCCAGCTGTACCATCCACCTACACCAGCAACTTAGGAAAATGAGGAAATTCATTAAAACACTGAAGCTTGCCCTCACTGCTGTAACTCTGGCAGGTTTTGTAGTGATGCTCGGGGAGGAACTCGCAGTGCCATTGTCTGTCCATATGGAAATACCTCTGAGCAGGTCGGGGCTGGTGCTGGGGAGGGAGGGGAGCTCAGGTCAGGCCATCTCCTCCTGCTCCTAGCCTCGGTTGCTTTCAAGATGCTCACTGCTCTTCTTTCATCTCTTGGATTCAAATCCACCATAATAAATAAAATTCTTCCTGTCTGAAAGATACATTAATTTTGGTGGTCTCAAAAGTAATGAAAATAAATACTTGACTTGGCATGCGGAGGCCTGACTGGAGCGAGGAGCAGAATGTGTGTACTTGGAGCTGTTTTTACAAGAACATAAGCTGTGGAAAAAGCTTGGCTTTTAGCTCATGGGCTCTGTGCGTCTGAGGAGAAATGGAGAGATTTGAGAAGTTCAATCAAACATACAGAAACATTGTCAAATACGAGGTTTTCTATCTGTTTAAATGCTTTGAAAGCTGCACATCAAAGCTTCACAGGGGGAGGCACCATCTGAAGTCAGGCGGGATGGTCGGGCCAGCCCTGGCACAGCGTTGGCTCTGCCAGTGGAGAGGTGGCAGGGCTGGCCGGTATTCTTCCAGGCCTTTTTATAATGCATACGGGGAAATTGCAACAAACCCAAGATTAACTCAATAAAAGAGAACCTCAAACCACCATTCACTGTAGCTGTGGTTGTTGGAGCCTGATCCTGCAGCCCTGGGGCCATGCTGCTGGGTGCAGGTATGAGGAGGGAAGCTGCTGGGCTGGGCCAAGCTTGACACAGCACCGCTGCAGACATGCTTGGGAGCTGGGCTGTGTCTCTGCATGGAAGGCTCATTATTTCAATTTTGGGGTTTTTTTATATAAAAGTGATTTGTATTCACTAGCTAACAACTCTGTGCTAACCGGTGTTGGCCCTGGCATCATTCTTCATACGGCAGCAGCAGGAAGGGCTGTGAGAACGGAGATGGTACCGTGATGAAGGGAAACACGCTGCCAGCAGGGCAGTATTTGAGTTCATCCTTTTCTCCCTGAGCAAGTGGTAGTGAGCCCTGCCTGCTACCCAGGCCTGGGGGCTACCAGCATGGGGCAGTCATGGGGCCCCGGGGGGGCTGCTCTGTGCACAGCTCAGCAGGAAGATGTCTGGTTGTGCTTCAGATGCCTGCTCTCCAGTGGTGTTTGCCAGCACAGAGGGGTTTCCAGTCTCCCTGGGCCAGGCGTGTGCACACAGACTTGCACACACACACACACACATGCACTCACGTGTGTACATGTGCACAGACATGTCTCTGTCTCTCTCTCTTGCTGCCTGTCATGCTACTCTGAGCCTGTCTAGCAGGGCAGGAGGTGCCTGGGCACTTGTCATGCTACTTTGAGCCTGTCTAGCAGGGCAGGAGGTGCCTGGGCACT